>FN649734.1:5118016-5254245 GCA_000310025.1 Ectocarpus siliculosus
TCGCCTACAGCTCTTCTCGGATCTCGGCCACAGTTTTTTCGGAATCTTCCGTTCTCCCAATAACACCCCCCCGCCCCCCCCTCGGTGTTTGCCATCGGGATTGGGATTTCGTCACTTGGCAACGACGTTGTAAAACAAGCCAATTCACTTCATGAACTCGGCAACCAGGTTACCGGGGTTTTTTGTTGCCTCTGTTTTTATTTTGGCGGTAACCATAATGGTGGTCGAGTAGGTCATGTTGTGCGGGGTGGAGAACCCTCACTCCGCGCAAGGGGGATGATTGCACCACGTTGTGTTAAAATGGTCAAGCACCCTCGAGGCAGTTACACAGTGCTTATAACTGTCTCTGGAAGTGAAAGCACCAGAAAATAAATTATGTCATACGCAGCTGTCATCCGTACGCAAGCAAGTAAGCACAAGATGCCGAACACCCTGAGCAGGATGCAGCGCACCCTTCATGCGACTCGCCGAATACCTCACGGCGCTTCGCGCTTGGTGATGTGAGAGCCTGGTCCGGTGAGAACCCGGCGTGCTCCGTCCCGACTTTGTAGGGATGCGAGGTCAATGGTCTAACGACTACGGCATGCACGATTATGAGTACCCACCCCCCCCCCTCCCCCCGCGCCACCCGGGTACGAGCAATTCGCGGTCAGGAACATCCACAAATTGAGCTTGATGTGATACGCATCAGCTTCTTGGACGGCCTTTTGATATTCCGTCAGTCCGTCAACCTTGGGGCAGGTGTGCATCCGTGTTTTGGTGCGCACCGTTACTTTTCGAGGTTCTTGGCGTTCAGCTTTCGTCCACGGTTTCTCATTATTGAGTCGGAGATTTTGGACGACAGTAGTAACAATCGTTGCCGCAACGCCGCACCTTCTCCTCCAACTCGAAATCCGCGTTGAAGCTCTCCACCGCCCGAATGGCCATCGACAACGGGGCAACGGCGGCGGCGGCGTCGGTTTGTCGTCCCCTTCGACACGTGGCTGATCTCCTCTCTGCCGTGGCTTGCGGCGCGGAAGATAACCTCGCGCCTGGCCGGCGTATTTGTGTTTGTTCCGCAGCGTGCAGCCGGGGGAGGGGGGCACACCAGTACGCCGGGCAACAATGTTAGCGGTGCACATTGCACGTGCGGCGGGAGAATATTGTTGTCAGCACCATCCGATCTCTTGTTCAGTGCCCTCAAACTTATGTACCCTTAGCCCCATTTGAGCGGCTCGTGTTGTGGATGATGGTCTAACTGATCGGACGCCTTCCCTTCGGACAGGCTTAACTACCCCCCAAAGGGCATAATTTTCTGAAACACGAAGAGATAACCATGTACTACAAGGCCCTACGCATATAGCAATCAACACCAAACGGGTCTCTCTTTGTATGTATGCACACGGCAGGTGTTTACAGTACAACACAGCACAGGTGAGGTGTTAACTGCTGTCATTATGCCGACAACGCGGGAGGCTGAGAAAGCGACCTGTCCGCGACACACAACAATAGCAAGCTTGACACACCAGATGAGTGTGCGTGTGCGTGAGCGAGCTGGCAGGTGTTTAAGTACAACGGGTGCCTCTCTTCGCTTTCGACAGCGATACAAGCTGTTGCTCAGACACATGTATGTACCACCTCGCTGTTGCCGCTCCCTGGTGCGGGGTTGACACGCGTTCACTGCTGTAAGGAATCCCTTAGACTCAAGACCCTCAAATTCAGCAACTGCTGCCTGCTGTAGGCCGCCGCATAGATATCTGCATGGCTGGCTACCGGAAGTCAGGGAGATAGGGAGGGGGCGGGACTGAATCGTTGCTCGGCTCCTGCCGCTACCGCCGTGGCTGCAGAGTGTATTACTGCTGTCATCGGAGACAGCGGACGGTGCAGCGCGGAGTGTTCCAACCTGGGGAGAGCCTGCATGCGGGAAATAAAGCATCGGCTGTACTTTCTGCTGTAGACCGCTCTACAGCTCAAGGCCAGGGCCGGTTCTGTACAGCACGCAGAGCAGCATACAAGTGCCTTCTTGCTAATGGCTTATGCTGCCGAGGGCCATAGTCTACATGTGTACACGTCTGGTGTTGCTGCCTAAACTTGAAGCGCGTCCTCAGTCCTCAGGGATGGGCGGACAGCCGGCTGCAAGCAGTACACGGCATTCAGGACCGGAGGACGGGTGATTATATCATGTGGTACATGAAAGAGAGGAGCACGCTTCCTTCATCGAATCGTGTAGCAGCCGCCAACCTTCCGTATTCCATGCACCACGCCCTCATGAACATGCGCACGGCACCCACTCCACAAAGCAACGCCATATGTACAGCGCGCCCTCTCATGCTTTTACTTCATGTCATGTGGCGGGGTGAATCGACCCACCTCCCATTGGCACGAAGGCTGTGGTGGAAGACACGATTGCCGTGGCTGCGAGAACGTATGCTGCTGATCGCGCCATGGCTCCTGCTCCGCTTCTGGCTCGCCGGATCCGTACGCGTGATGTATGTATGCTGTGATGCTGTGCTTCTCTCCGTACCCCTGCTCCCTGCTGTGCCCTGCCTGCTCCAACCTCGAAAATGCGCACAATTTTCTCTAGAAAACATGCGATGAAAATGTCGAACTCCAAAACCGGGGATCGGGGAACATTGCTAATCTGTGTCTCTGACTCTTTTGATGGAGAGATGGATTCGTTGTGTCATATTAAGAAAAAAAAAAAAAGTGGCACGAACCGGCAGTCCGCGACCGTCGGCAACACACCTATTTTTCCATGGATCCGCGGGTAGCTAGGCCGCGATGATGACCACGGATGACAAAACGAAGTACGGGGGGAATGGACGGTATGCGCGGGGTGAAATGTATCTGATCCTGGCCGCACGTATTGCATACGTCTTGAAAAATAAAGATCTCGGGGTAGCTGTACTTCGGATGTTGGACACTCTGGCCACCCATCCTGTGGGTGACGCCCAACCCAATTTCGGTACTCTTTGTTGCGCCTGATAATGAGGAGGGTTTGTCGATGTAGTATGCAGTGCGCCGTACCAACTATCGGAACGACATACCATGCCAATCGATCGCCATAGAGAAGAACGACTTTGTTCAAGAGAATCTCCCCATCAACCAATGAATCGAAGGGAGGGAGAGAGGAGGGTGTTTGTCTTTCATTTTTCCCTCTTTTCGTACAACGAATGAAACTGTTCTTTTTCTGGACACCTGGAGCCCGCGAACATTCTACCGCCGCCGTGCGACTGGTCGTACTCGCGGTCTCGATGAACGTCTCGATCCATGCAGACTACAGGCGGTCAGATGTATAGCCATCTTCGCGCGACGTCAACCAACCGCAGGCGTTTACTCATCGCGCAAAATATGGCATGAATGAGAGCTAGCGAACAACGGCGAACCAGTCAAGAGCGAAAGCTCCTGCGTCAGAGTCCATGCGTGCTGTATAATGTAGGTGTAGAGGCCAAAGACATGGCAAGGAGACCAGGAGGAATATAAAATACGAAGGAGGACGAAAAAGCCTCTTCATTCCCGTAAATATTAGCTTTCTTTGTTGAGCTACCATCGAGGCTCTCACGTGCTCACCACTGCTCTCACTTGAAATTATTTTTCTTTGTTTACCTTCCCATCCATTCTGGGTGCCAGTCTACACACCACCTTTCTTTCGGTCAATAATATTCAACGCACCACTCTGATCTGCGCAACAGGAAGAACTCTCTTGCCTCTCCTCCTGCGGCCTCCAAACTTGACTTGACTACAGATGTTCCACGTTTAAAGTACTCACCACGCGAAAGTAGAACGAAAACAAAGTGTTGCTGCAAAGAATGTCCCCACTCTGCAAACACTACAACGACACAGCACCAGACAACCTCTCTTCGCACCATCTTCCAATCAATCCTCTCGGTTGTCTCGAACGTACGCGGGCGCCTTGAAAGGCGCTCCGAGAATCAAAGCAGCCGCCAAAACGAACTCATTTTACCGAAAATATACAGAGTGCCCGTTCAACTCGTGACGATTTCCCTCGCGATTACACATGCGTCGGCGGCAAGCGCAAAAAAACAAAGGAAAATGAACACAACGTGCGGCGTTCTCTAGCTCATCGCTTCCCCCAACAAGACAAGCGACAATAACAGCGGTAAAGACCCCCTGCGCGCGCTGTTGATCTGTCCACAACAAATTAATATATGGGAGACAAACGGCCAACCTTTTTTTTTACGCCCCTCCTCCCACAGGCCGGATTTCTCGAAACGCCCTCTCCTACTCCTGTCAAAAGCCTAAGGCTGATGATAGCACACGCTGAGACCCTACATAGTCGCCTTGCTGGTTTCGGCAACACACACTAAACCAGCATTAGCGAAGGACGATCGATACGCCGTCCCCGCCCCTAAATGAAACCAACAGTTGATAAAAAAAGAACTAGCTCACGCAAAGAAGACGAAACGCTCGGTTCGGAATCCCCCTCCCCCCCCCAGCTTTTGGTATTTTACCCTTCGAGCGGTCTCGTTACCTTCCCTCTCTAAAGTCATCGCCATGATTACACCCCTTTACTTTTCGAGAGTTTCTTCATCTCGCGTATAATCTTAAATCTTCCGACGAAATGAAATACCGCACGTGTCACATGTCACAGACAGGCCAACCATCCGGAACTCCACAAAGACCGGGTGCAAATACCTTGCACTCCTTGCCTGCCTGAGAAAATGAGCAATTCTACCTTTTTTTTCTTCTGAAAACAGATGCATGGAATAAAGCAGCATACGAAAGGAGTAGCAGTGATACCGTCAACACAGCAGCAGCCGAAGCCGCACGCACCTACTACCCATCCAAACAAACAACGTGCAACTTTCGGCCATCACCGCCGGCCGGTCGTTCTTGAAGGAAGAAACGACACCGCTTTTGCTGCTGCTGCTGCTGCTGTACGATAGCAACGGGCTCAACGAGGTCACAACGGCGCGCCAAGCGAACCCACCCCCACCAGGCGGGCGAACAGCTGGTAGGCCCCCTCGCCGCCCGCAGCCGCGGCGACAGCGGCGGCGGCGTCCTCCTCCTCCTTCTCCTTGGCGCTCTTCTTGGCCCGGGCCGCCGTTCTGCTGACTCTGCTGTTGCCCGGGCGCGACGAGCGCGAGCCGGTCTTGCTGACCTGTTGTTTCGACGTGACGTCACGCTGGGGGGGCGCGAGGCACGAACCAAAAGAAACGTGGGACTTATATTTCTTGCTGTCGGCTTTACACCACAAGAGTGCGCATGCAATCATAAATACAGCAGTATAGACCTGAAATTCACGGGCCTTAGATTGGAAAACACCGTCCCTTCAAAACGCTCATACCCACATTGGCACACCCGCGGGCCCTCCGGACTCCCAAGCGCGTATTTTTTCTGGATTAGCGTTCTCTTGCTACTCAGCGGTCGGTAAGCGTCCATGTTGCATAATGAAATACACTCGCGCAATCGAGCGAGCGGGCACGGGCGCGAACGAACCACCAAAAAAACAAAAGTCGTACGCATGCATAGTGTGGGCGTGAAAACAAAAGACAAGGGTCCCATTTCTAATCTCCCTACAGAAACGCCGTCGACGTCGATTCCTGATTTTTCTTATGAACAGATCACATCAAACGTAGTATTCCACGAACATACGGTCAAAAATTCGCTGCTTTCTACTGCCACGTTGTGGCGAGGGGATCGAGAACAAAAAATACACGACGTGACGCATACGGTGCGGTCCACATTTGGACATGAAAAAACGGCCGTGGAGGAGAAGAGAGCGAAAACAGGGAGCCCGCATGCACCTCACCCACCCATGACAAGCAGAACGCTGACGTACGACCGCAACTCTTACGTCGGTTGCACTCAAACGACCTCGGGACTATCAGTGGACTAACCTTGGTGTTGGGAGTCGCCGGAGACATGTTGACGGCGGCTGCCTTGTCTACGGCCGCCAGACCCACCGACAATGCCTCGGGGACACGAACAGGGGAGGAAAGAACGCCTCCTCCTCCTCCTCCGCTCGCCGTCACCGCCTGCTCCTTCACACACAAAAAAAAAAACATTCGTCGCAAAGAAAACGAGTACCACCACCGGGAGGTGTGCAAGTAATTGGCAAGCGTTTCGGTTCGGTCAGTGGAAAAGAACGAAAAAAAAATTGATCCTCGAATACGTCAAAATACTTAATATCAATTATAATGCTTGATTTTCGGGAGGGCGAATAAAGACACAGAGAGAAGAGGGTCACCGAGAGAAGAGGGTCCCTCGGAAAAACGAGATGCGACCACCACGCGACGAAACAAAACGACAGATAACAGAATACAAAAAAGCGCGTACCCAAGACGCCGGCCGGCGTGATTTGATCAAGGTCAAGATACCACATGTGCGGCCATCCTGGGCAAACCAAGAAAAGACGAATCAGGGGTGCAAGACTGGACCATCGTAATCGACATGGGAGTTCCGCCGCAAACGAAAACGCGTCGCATGTCCTTGCTGTTGCGCCATGAACGTTTCACCGCCACCCCTTACTTGCATGCTTCTCTTGCTCAGGCATGGATGGGTGCATACAAAATGCTTCGGCCTTTCAACTCTCCCTAAACCTCAATGCAACATCCCGATTGGTGCAGTTGTTTCCCCGACAATCCTTCGCCGCCAAACATCTGCACGCGGCAACAGCACGCGACAAACTACTTACGCAACAACAATACCAGCTTCAATGTGAGGTGCATGTAAGTGCGGTAGTCCTCTCACGTTGTGGCCCAGGTCCTCGCCCCGGTATCCCAGCTCCTCGTACCACTCCGCGTCGTATAGCTCTTCAGCGCGCACCTCCTCTTCCTCCTCCTCCTCCTCGTCTTGTTCTTCTTCCTCCTCTTCCTCGGACATGTCCCTCCCATACCACGCCGTTTCGTGTCCCTCCACGTTTGCCGCCACCTCTCCCGCCTCCTCTCCCTCGTCCCTTTCCAAGGCCTTCTCGATGATCTCCCTCTGGTACCACGCGGTGAAGTCCTCGTCCTCATCGTCGTCGTCGTCCTCCTCCTCCTCTTCTCCCTCCTCTTCCTCCGTCTCCTCCTCGATGTCCTTCAGATTATAGGGCGAGGCGACATCGCCACAGAATAGACGGGTTCGTCAAGACAAAACAAGGATTGGCCTGCCTTCGGGGGGCTTTGTAGCAACACAACAGCTGCCGTGCCGTCTCGCCGAGGTGCGCGGGCCCCTAGCTAGGGTTGGGTGCCTTGGAAGCGTGCTCCAGATATGCGACATGGACGGGGCTAGTTTCAATCGTTCCATTCCGCATCGATCGCGACTGCGCAAGCTGACAACGGACAACCGCGACTCCTCCCATTAATTCGACAAGTCACAAACAAACACACACTATTATATACTAATGCTGTCAAGCCAGTCAGCAGCAGCTGACAACCAAGTAAGCCCTTGAACCCGGGGGCCAAACCCACTAAAAAAACAATCGAGCGCGGTGTGTCACGATATTTTACTACGGGTGTGGCGATATCAAGAACCGTTCTTTAGCTTGTTCTTTGCGTAGAACATCATGCGTAGAACTTGCCACCCTGTGTATTTCGGATGGGGACTCCTCGGCGCTTCGAGAAAAGGCGGAAAGCAGAATTTGAGGCGAACGTACCAAGCGCATCGCCAGAGTTGACGAAGGAAGTAAGCCTAAATCCCGAAGCCTTGCAAGCCCGCTGTTTCTCGGTCCCATCTCAACCAAGAAAATAGCAGAACCAACAACAAAGATGCACTCTGTACCTCCAACACGTTGGGCTCCGAGCACCAGGTAGAGATCGCGAACACGCCTCCGGTGGCAGAAGAAACGCATTCTTCGTCGTAAGAACCGTCTTCTTGAGCATCACCAGCAGAATCCTCTCCAGACCCATCCTGTTCAGCAGCAGCAACGCCTGCAGCAGCAGCAGCAGCGGAGTCGTCCGTGGCGTCCTCGAGAGACCCCTCGTCGTCGCTCGGCAAGGGGCTCAAGGTCTCGGCACCGGCCAACGCCTCCGAGGCAGCACCGACGGCGGCGGCAGCCGCTGGTACATCAGGCGCAACAGCAACAGCGGCGGGCCCGGCCTCTTGCGCGGGCGAGGGCTTGGGGTAGTAGCCGCACCCCGGGAGGTCGTCCCAGTCCGCAGGGTAGAAGCCACACCCTGGGAGGTCTTTGCACGCCGCCGGTGCCTCCGGCGACGATGGCGACGGCGGCTTTGAACCTGCTGCTGCTGCTGCTTCCATGGACGCGTCCACGACGATGCGGGCACACGAGAACCTTGCCCACTGATGCAGCGGAGTGCGGGGAGGGAGGGAGGGAGGGAGGGAGGGAGCGGTGAGCTAAGCTCGTACATACGCGAAGCCCCCTATTTTTATTTGTCCGGGCAAAGGAGGACCTTGCCCACAGAGAGGAAATACGCGATGCGCGGAGGAGTGGGGGGAGGGAGGGACGGCCCGGTGGGGGAAGCCAAGGCGCTACTTCGTCCTCCTGCTGCGGACTATTGGATGAAACGGGAGAGAAAAATCTGTTGTTCGTTATGACCGTTCCTCATCAAACTCAAGGATCATACCGGTTTGACGGCGGGCTTTGCTTAGATACTGCTGTCTCTGCAAAAAGATAACGACATCGTTCGCCCGTGCCGTACCAAAAAATGTCGAGACACACCAAGCCCCATTTCCTGGGAATCTTGCGGCACTTTTAACGCCGCCATTCGATTGACCCTGTCCCGCTATCTCAACTCGCAATAAACGCCTCCAAGTTTCGTCACCAATACTGTAACAGGCTTACGCCTGGGAGGTTGGAATTGGTGCAACCATAATACGGAATACAACACCCCCCAGCGTCTCCCGAATGCCACAACTCCGTGCTAGATGTAGGTTTTCGGGTGCCAAAAATACTGCGACGGGACACACACGGAACCTTGTGTTTACGCTGCAGAGCGCTCATGCAAATTTTCTTTTTCGTCGGGATTGCACGTAAATTGTACTGGAAATGATGGACTCACACGCGCGATCGTCTCCTCGACCGAAAGAGGCGCCTTCCCGTGCTTCACGCTGTCACACGCTGGCACGACTCTCGTGTCCTCCTCGTCCTCTTCTTGCTGTGCCAGCCCCTCTCGCTTGGCGCTGGCCTCCTCTGCCTCCTCCTCGTCCTGCTTCTTCTCGATTGGCTCCCGTGGCAAGATGCCTTCCTCTTCCTCCTCCTGTTGCACGATTTCCTCCGCTTGGTGCTGCTTCCTCTCGATCGGCTCTCGTGGCAACATGTCTTCTTCCTCCTCCTCCTCCTCCTCCTCTCTCTCCTCCTGCCTTACAGCAGCGTCTTCCCCCTCCTCTTCCTCTTCCTCTTCCTGGTGTACGAGGATCCCCTCCTCCTCTCTCTCCTCAAGGTCAACAGCAGTGCCCTCCCCCTCCTCCTCTTTTTCCTGTTGTACGAGGATCCCTTCCTCCGCCTCCTCATCCTCTTCTCCCACTTGCTCTTGTTCTTCCTGTTGTACGAAGACCTCCACCTCCTCTTCCCCCTCTTGCACGTGCTCTTCCACTTCTTCTACTAGGACTTCTTTTTCTTCCTCCTCCTCCTCCTCCTCCCCCTCCTCCGCCTCGTTCAATTGGTCCTCCTGTCGTACCGTAATGTCCTCTCCTCCCTCCGCTGGCTCCTGCTGCACAGCATCCTTCTCCCCCATGACCTCCTCTTCTTCCTCCTATTCAACCAGGAACCGCATGGCAACAGCAGAGAGACAGACAGAGACGACGGGCTATAGTTGTAAAAACAGCAACACGTGTGCCATGATTGAGGGAGTGTTCACCAAATAGCGACTAGTAGCCCCTCGCGCGTGGCCTTCTGCGCACGGGTATGTGGTATCTTGCTTAACACCAGGTAGGCAAGGCGCAAGGAAGCCGAAACGGCCAAAGCTACATAGATGCAACGACGTGATGGGCACAACAACAGCTACCATCAAACTACGCATGCCCGAGTGAAACAACATTTGATTACGTAACCAGCCTTAAAACTCCTCGGCAAAACTAAGCGAACCAGTCTGTCCTTCGCACCCTCATCAGGGACCCCGCGAACTGGTAGCCAACGGTCGTTTTTCGTGTACCGATGAGACTCGTGTCCTTTGCCGAAGGCGAGCGGGCTTCAGAAAGCACGGGTCATTGCTACCATCCACAAGACACTAGAAAGACAAAATCACCAACCTCAAGTTCCGCCGCGGAGCTCCCAGTCCAAGAAACCGTCGACACGGCTGCACCAGCAGCAGCAGCAGACACCCCCGAGGCGACGTCCTCACCACAAACCTCTCCGCGCGGCGAGGCCGGGGGGGGGCTACGCGTCTCAGCCCCAGCCGCCGCGCCCCCAGAGATGCTCATCGGACGCAGCCAGGCGAATAGGTCCGCGGATGGCTCGGCCGAGGTCTCGGGTATGGCCAAGGTGGTGTCCCGGTTGCGCAGAGAGGCAGGGAAGTCGCGCAGGGATGGTTGTGACCACGACGACGATGATGGCAGCGTCTTGGTGGTCTTGTTCGATGCTTTCGCGGGGGGCTTGCAGATGCCGGGGTGTGAGAACCGCAGTCGTGATCCCTGGGTTGAAAGGAGGAGCCGAGATGGGGGAAGAGAGGGAGGGAGGGAGGGAGGGCATCAACGAAAACGAACAGTTTTTGATTCGATCGTACCCTCACTCCACAACAACAAAAAAAACAAGGAGAAAATATTCCGCTCACGCCGTGTAGAATGGTGGAAAGAGCGCGGCCAAAGCAGGTCCTGACTCGTGACAGCCACGCAACACGATTAAAAACTCATGAGGGGCATGAGGGGGCATGGGCTTGCTTTTTTCCCGGCTCGAGAGATTCTTTTTGATGCCAAGCAAAACACGCCTTCGGTTGGACCGCAGATCATGGGTGTGGTTCCATCCAACGGCATCTTGTTTCGCAGTTTCAAATCCCTCGTCGACATTTTTCGTTGTTCCTTTTTCTGGACTGAGAGCCCCACTTTCTACGTTGTGCTGTGGCCAACAAATTGTTTGACACGATTTTTCCGTTTGTGTTGCCGGACAGGCCACTTTCGTGCTTGCCTCGGCACTTCATATTCGCGTCTCCATACGTATGTTTCTCTTACGTCGGCCACATTTTCTCCGTGTTTCTCAGTCTTGCTTGCCTTGATGGCACCGGGGTATCATGACCGTTCGCTACGCAAGTGATGTCGACACGCCAAAAAGGCGACGCCATGGAAAGACCATATCGTCCACGCCTGGTGTACAGTGTATCGCTTGATCATACCATACATGAACCCTTTCGTGAACCCGCAAAATCGACAACACAAGGGTTTTTCAAGAAGCGTGTTTTTCGCACAGATTGGTGCGGAGCGAAGCAGTATTTTTACCGCTCCGCTCCGTCACAATGCCCAAGAAAAAAACGCACACTCCACTCCCCTGCGTGACATGCACTCCCAAAGTAAAAAAAGACGCTCTGGTCCGTACTGTGATGTTCTCAAGCAAAAAGCGCGGCATCCCGCACGGTGCGTGTTCACAACAAACCGCCGTGTAAGCGATCTACGGATTTTTTCCTTCTCCGTCACAGAACCCACGGCAGCAACCGCAACAATTCCACGGGTTTTTGGAACGGTCACGACGCGGACAATAGACACAGACGTGTGTCCCGACGCACCCGCCCACAAGGCACACGCACCACGACGTTGCCGGCGCGCAGTGCAACTGATCGTTGAGGAGGTCAAGCCTAACTCAGTACTCCTAGATTAGCGACGTCCTTGTGGCCAAGCGGGTCTCTTGGTGGCGAGTGTGTTCTCTGTGTATCAAGGATGGAGACAAATTTGTGTCTTCTCTGAAACAAAAAAATAAGACATGAGGGGGCTTGGGCCACCAGAACAAAAAGCACTGGCAAAACCCTAGCAGCAAACAAAACGAAGCTTCTTCCTTCGAGATTGGGCGGCCGCGAGTCTGCGGATGGTGTCTCACACACAGGCTGGCGTTCACGCTCAGCGTATTCTCGACAAAACTCATTTTTCGAGTTACCAATCCCAAAGTATTTCACCAAGTCGCAGATGAACCGTCACACGAGAATCTAGAGACCAGCGTTTCTTTTCTGACGGTTTACCATCGCCAAACCCGTGGTTCGGGCGGCTGTTGCATGTAAACAACCACGGAGTACACAGTAGAGCCGTACGAAAGTCGCGACGAAAAAACCGCCCGGCTCCGTGGTATTAAGCGAAACAAAACCTTCCGCTCTGGTCGGGTGTTGCCCTATTTGTAGGAGTAACAGCTACAACGTTCGTGAACTCCTCCTCCCAAAAAACAGGTCCACTCGACACCGTGACTTTTCCTCAACACAACACAACCCTTTGCTCCACGAACTATTTTCAAACTCAAACACAATATTTTTTGGAGCTTCCTCCTAATACGTGAACAGCCATAAAAAAATACGTGTGCCCATAAAACGATTCATAACAATCTCCCATCAAAATCGGATACATACCGCGATTTCTGTCAGTCCCAGCACGACCATCGAGGACTGACGACATCACAGGTAGGTAGGGCTGGCACTCCACGAGGCTGGTGTCTACTTGGTATTTTTTGAACACGTCACATTCTACAAGGGTGTCATGAAGACCGAACGTCTAAAGTCGGAAAGACTGACACCCTGCCTAACGACCGATTCATCCCTGTTGCAGACACAGACGTTGCCCGTCGTTCCGCACGCCCGCCCTACGGGGGGGACTAAATCCAAGTTGCTGCTGGTTGAGGTATTGGTTGAACTCTTGCGTGAACTCTCACAATTTGCTCCACGTCCTCCTCCTCCTCCATCGAGTCCAGGTCATCGTCCGTTGAATCCTCTTGCTCCTCGTCGTCGTAGCTCTCGTAAAAATGCACACCAAGCACCTCCTCCTCCTCCTCCTCTACTCCTCCGGACTTAGTCTGGTCGTCCTGATGCGAAGGGGAATCATCACGAAGAAGCGAGCATGGGAGTCAGACGAGTACTATGACACCTTCGAGGCAAAGATGCACGGAAGACGTGCCAGTATATGTCAGCACGCGATTCCAGTGACGGGCGAACAGGCCTGCTCGCAACCCTGAAAGTCTCCAAAGAAAAACACAAACAAGACGCTCCGCGGCCGTACTGCCGACAGAGCCCGCACACTATACTGTTGAAAGAGCCCGCGCACCGTGTTCTCGTCGGTTGTCAGGTCACGAGCCCAATGTCGTTATATGGTTGGTCAGCTGGCTATGAATAGCGCAGTCGAAGCTAACTTTACACACGCACACAAACGGAGGCGCAAACGAGCGTTTTTTCTCGCTTCGAGGCTGCCCTCTTTTCATGGGTCAGCAGGTAAACAAATGCGGCTGATGCTTACCAAAGAACGCACACAAACGAGACTGGCCTAATTCATTGGTCAGCCGGTCAACAAATGCGGCTGATGCTTATCGAAGAACACACACGAACGAAGACTGGCCTCATCCATTGGTCAGCCGGAAATACCCGTGGTCGATACTCATCGAAGAAATACCCCCACACGACACACGCACATGATCAGCGCGGTCGACACTAACAACAAAAAGAGACACACAAACGTACACGCTTCCACCCCTCGCCAACGCACGAACCTGCAGCAGCTGCGTCGCCGTCGTCATCATCGTCACGCCCCCGGTGGGTGCCGAAGGAACGTTCGCGCCTGATGCCGAGGGGCGAAAAACGCCTGTCGAAGAAGAAACGCCTTCCCCGTTGCCGGAGAACCTGGCGGCGAGCTCCGCGACAGAACGCTTCCTTTCGATCGGTGGTAGCGACAAATGGCCGTGCGGCTCATCGCAGGACTCCGCTACCGCTGAAGCAGCAGCAGCAGCAGCAGCAGCAGCAGCAGCAGCAGAAGAAGAAGAAGAAGGAGAATTGTCTACCGAAGACGCGGCGGAGGCGGAGGCAGTCCTAACTTCTCGGGGCCCCGCGACTGGGACGATGTAATCCTTGGGGTGGTCTAGCGAAGACACGGTGAGGGGGTCCTCGTCTTCCTCCTCCGACGAAGCCGCCGCTGCCGCCGCGGGCGAGCGCGACGAATACGACGACGACGACGAAGCCAGCGCCTCGAGGGCCTTGTTGATGGCCGCTTTTCGAGCGGAGGCGTTGGCGACCCCGGGCTGAGAGAAGAGAAGCCTCGCCTCCTGGTGGATGGGGAACGGAGGAAAACGCAACATTCAAGAAGTACGTGTGGTTCAGAGCGCGGCATCAACAGACAGACACGCGTGCAAGCAAACACATGTTGATTCTATGGCGTGTTAGATCTTCTCTAAAAGTGGAAACCTTTAATCAAATCGACCGTATTTACGTTCGACGGGTGCCAACGCTGCCGGTATGTACAAAGAAAAAACAACTCATGTCTCCAAAGGGCACCAAGTAGATCAACAAGATCGCCACGACTTAACCTTCACCACTTGCTGTCCGGGTCAGCCCGTGCAGTATGTGCGTGTACTAGTGGTGAGGCTACTCTGGGGCTCAAAGGAGGCAATGCTCGATGGAGGCTATTTGTAGAACGATCTTCAAAGTGTGAAAAAAATAACAACAGGCTAGAAGGATGTTTGCTATAAACAACTGCAGCTGCAGCAACGACAAAAAAAACGCCGCCATCACGCTTTGATTCAAACCACACTGTACAGCGGCCCCACTTTTGTGGCAGTGCCGGAGTTGCCTACATCATGGCCGATCAAACATTAGACGACGGTGAGGAGGACGAAAACCGTTGCCACCGACTGTTACAAGAAAGCGGCAGTCCACGAAACAGACAAACAACACCGACCCGACACGAATTTACTAATTGTTACACACGCACCTCCAGCAGCTCCGTTGCCGAAGCTCCGGCCGAATTCTTCGAAGAAACGCCTGGTGCGGTGGAAACCTCTTCTCGCGGCGGCGGGGTAGGGTCTTCGGCGCCGGCTTTTACCTCCGGGGCCCCATCCTCGGCAGCATCGTCGACGGCCGCCGCCTCGGTGAAGGCGGCAGCGTCAGGGGTAACATCGTCGGCAGTCACTTCGCTGATGGCATCGGCAGCGTCAGGGGTAACATCGTCGGCAGTCACTTCGCTGATGGCATCGGCAGCGGCATCGGCAGCGGCATCGGCAGCGGCATCGGCAGCAGCGTCGTCGACTGCTGCTGCATCATTAAAGCCGGCGGTGTCAGCGGCATCGTCGTCAGCGTAGTCGACTGCCGCTGCATCAGTGAAGGCATCGTCGTCAGCGACATCGTCGACGGCAGCCACCTCAGTGACAGCGTCAGCGTCATCAGCAGCATCGTCGAAACCAACCAACTCAGCGAAGGCGGCGGTGTCAGGCGCAGCATCGGCAGCAGCATCGTCGACGGCCGTTGCCTCAGTGAACGGGGCAGAATCGCCCGCAGCACCGTCATCGGATACCATCTCAGTGAAGTCGGCAGCGTCGTTGACAGCATCGGCAGCAACATCGTCCACGGTCGCTGCCTCAATGAACGGGGCTGCATCAGGGGTAGCATCGGCAGCAGCATCGCTGGCGGCAGCCACCTTAGTGTAGGCAGCAGAAGCAGCAGCAGGTTCAGCAGCAGCATCGTCTACGGCCGCGGCCTCAGAGGCAGCATCGTCGATGACATCGTCAGCAGCATCGAAGACCGCAACCGCGTCAGTGGAAGCGGCAGTTTCAGGGGCAGCATCGTCGAATACAGCAGCCGCGTCAGCAGCATCGTCGACCGCCATCGCCTCAG
The DNA here is from genome assembly GCA_000310025.1 of Ectocarpus siliculosus. Taxonomy (NCBI): domain Eukaryota; class Phaeophyceae; order Ectocarpales; family Ectocarpaceae; genus Ectocarpus; species Ectocarpus siliculosus. The sequence continues at coordinate 5,133,676 of FN649734.1, forward strand.
TGACGGCGGCGGTGCCAAGGGCAGCGTCGGCAACAGCATCAATCACGGCATCAGCATCTGCGGCAGCAGCAGCAGCAGCAGCAGCATCACCAACCTCAGGCGCCACGGGAGCCGCGGCCGTCGCCGTTGTAGCCTCTGCCTCCGGCATGAACAAGGTCTTGGGGTCGTACGCGGAGGCGCGGGAGTAGTCCGAGGACGACGACGACGAAGCGGGTGACGAGGGCTTTGCCGCTGCTGGTGCTGCTGTTGTAGTGGGCGTCACTGCTGGCCTAGACGAAGGGTCGAAGCTCCGGGGGCGGTAGAACCTTGTCCCGTGGCTGCAAGGATTGAAGGACGAGTTGGACCCCCTTCTCTCGATCATGCTCTGGAGAACGAAGACAGACGCCACAACAAACGGCGAGGTTTCAATACACTACTGAAAATACTTCACCACATCCCTTTCGACTGAGGTTATTTCTCGAACGGGTAGTCTTTTTGTGAGGTTATGTTTACTTTCTGAAAACGGCGAGGAGGAGTTGAGAGTTAAAAAGTGGAAGATGCCATCAGGTGCAGCAACTAGACGTGAAAAAAGGCTCGAAACAGGAGTGACGCGAGGCCAACGGTCTAACGACTACGGCATGCATTTGCGTAAGAACAACCCCCAATTTCGAGTGTGAATGCGGCGCCGAGCGCGAAGACCGGATTCATGTTGTGGCAGAATCCGTTTTACGAAAAGGAGAGAGAGCTGTACACGACGGAGCTGGGAGAAGTAGAAGGAAGGTACAGAGATGTTTCGAGGCATGGTAGCCAGGAGAAGAAGGTAGCTATACTGGGGCACAGAAAGTGTTTGAAAAGGTGGGAAGTGATATCGATAGGATAGATAGGGTGCAGTAGGGACAGCATTTTTGAACCACATTTGGCAAAACGAGTAAATAGGCAGGAACGATTGGCCTTCGGTGATCTTTCCTGGGAGAACAATGGTCCGTCCTCTCGAGGGCGCGTGGCCAACGGTCTACTTGTAATCGCTAAGGCATTCAGAAATGGAGTACGCCCACCCCCCTCGCCCCCCCAGCAAAACAGGGTGAAATACTCTTCGTTCACGAGACATGTCGCACTTGATAAGCATACAATACGGCATGCCCCGAGGTGTTGTTACATCTGACGTCTTTCAAGTATGAATACGAGCGTCTTCAAAGCAGCAGAACGCAGTGATAAAAAAATCCACTAACTCAAAACAATGCTTCTACTTATTCTACACGGCATTTCTCTTGCTGCCGTTGCATTTCACCCATGAGAGGGAGAGAGAGAGAGAGAGATGCACACCACTGAGAACGGCCAACAAGCGACCGGCATTCATACAGGTATGCTACGGGTGCCAGAACAATTTCGTCTACAACCGCAATATAACAGGCTCACCACCAAGCTCTTGACCTTCTGCAGTGGAACGACGTCGGTGTCACTGGGACCGCCGATGGTACTACGCCGGCTCCGGGCCGCCGCCGCCGCCGTTCCCAAGCCTCCGTCCCGTTCGCACGCAGCAGGAGCAGGAGTGTCCATAGTAGCACGTCGAGCAGCAGCAGCGGCAGGAGGAGGAGGGCTAGCAGCCCGAGCACAAGCAGAAGCAGCCGTAGCAATGGCAGCAGCGGCGGCAGCAGCATTGTTGTGCACCTCCCGGTCCATGTCCAGCTTCCGCGAAGTGCTCCCCCTGCGGCGCCCTCCCGCAGCGCCGGCGTATCCCGCCGCCACCGCCGCCGCCGCCGCGGCGGCAGCAGCGGCCGCAGCGGCCGCGGCGTTGGCGCTTTGCGTCATGATCTTGGCGGCGTCAGAGAGCGCCGCATCAGCAGCGTCGATGGCGGCCGCGACCTCTTCCTCGGAGTGATCCCCGCCGCCGGCAGGGCCCTCCACGACAACCGGCCCCACCGGTGACAGCAGCAGCTCGGCCGTGGTATCTTGCGCATTCGGAGCGGTGGCGGCGGCTGCGGCGGCCGGTTCGGGAAGGTCGTGAGAGACTGCTGCTGCCGCAGATGACGATTCGACGACCTGCTGCCGTTGCTGTTGCTGTTGCTCCTGCTGTTGTTGCTCGTCTGCGGGGCTATTTGGAGGGGTGCCGTCGCGAGACGAAGGGTCCTTGGCAGGGGCAGGAGAGGCAGTGACAGCAGCAGCAGCAGCCGCCGGAGAAGCAGCGACAGCAGCAGCAGTGCTAGGGGCGCATGAAGAATCAGCAACGGCCTTTGCCTTACCCCGGCCACTGGTGGCGCTCCTGCGGCTGCTGCTGGTGACCCGAACCTTCCGGTCGTCGCAGCTGGACATCATTTCTTTCCACCACCGGACCAAGCTCGCCACCTCACACCACACCAGCAGGAAGACGAGAAGGGCCATCACCAGCATCGCCGCCGCGGCGTGATCGTTCACGTCCCGGCCGAGCGCCGCGCCGACTCGCGCGCTTGACCGCCTCGAGGTCTCCTTGACCAGCCGGCCTGCCTCAAAGGTCCTCTTAGTCAACGCCCTCCCCCCCTCCGTCAAAGCTACCGCCGGCTGCAAGACCGTGCGCTGCGCAACAGCAGCAGCAGCAGAAGAAGAACGCTCGTGCTTGGCCTGCTGCTGCTTTGGAGATGGTTCCACGGCAGTTGCGGGCCTCTTCCTTTGAGCAGGAGCCGGTCGCCCTTCCGCCTTTGGCGCGTTTGGAGCCTTTGGCGGCGCCGGGCTGTGCACGGCTCCGTTCACGGACGCCGTGACGTAGGTGGTGTAGGATGACAGCACGTCCGTCCATGCGTCCGTCGCTGGGGAAGTCGGCGCCGGCGTTATGGGCGGCAAGGCGGCACGCGCCGCCGCCTTCTCGCGGGCGGGGGCGGGCGCCCGCTTCTCGGCCTTGCCGGCAGGAGCATCTGCGGGGATCGACGGCGAGGGCGGTAGAACCACCGAGCTCACGGCGGCCGTTGCCGAAGCCACAGCGTGGGACGTCGAGTTCACCACCCCGTCCGCGGCTTCGGTCGCGTAGTTCACGTAGGAAGTCACGCACTCCGCCCACGTCGCCGGGGGCGGAGGCTGCGCCGCCTCCGCCGCCGCCCGCGCCGCCGCCGCCCTTGCGGCCGCCGCTCTGCTGAGCACGGAGTAGAGAAACATGAGCACGCGAACAGGCCCGCCTTGGGGTCGCCGGCGGGAGGTCTGCCGTTAACTTTTGAGGATGCAACGAACGAACGAGAGTCTTGGCCCAATTCCACAAGAGCGCTTCTGCGCCGGTTGCGAGGGAGCACAGCAGCACGGGGAGGGGAAAGCAAAGTTGGGCATCGGCCTTTGCATCATGCGCGGACGCGCAGCGTGTGCGATGCAGCGATCATTTGTGTGCAGGTTGCATCTGTGGGGTGACCACGTTGTTGAAGGAACCCTTCTGCTGTTTTTTGAAAAGTCTGCAGGGGAGGGAATAAGAATGGTGCCGTATCTCACCTGTTGTACCTTACAAAGCGCGAAGGCGCGGTCTATTACCGGTGAAGGTCAGCTCGAGCTTACGGTTGCGGCGCACGCAGGCCCCGCACGACGGTATGTTTGCCCGTAATGGCGCGTTGTGAGGTCTCCCTCTCGCCTCTCGTGGCCCCTCCTACCGCCTGTACACTGAATCTGGAACGGGCGAACTTGCTGGCTCGGACGAGGGGGCCCGTCAAACTGGAAACACGCTCACATGCCAGGTACCGTACTACCTCTGAAAAAAAAATGCGGGAACGAGTGTGGAGGGGGTGCGGGGAGGGAGGAGACTCTTCGAGCTGCTGGAGGTACCAAATGCCAATCAAAGGCCCAAACTATAGCAGCAGTAGGCTTCATACGATATTTCTATTGGAAAGTGCCATTCGGACAACATTCGTTCGCCTTTGGATACGTATCGATCGGTGACAAAATTGATCTGTGCTGAGAACAGCAGTTACCACTCACTGCTGTAAGTGAGATCAACGATGAAGATTATTACGTCGTTCCTCGCTCCCCGCTTTGTTGTTCATGTCGGGTATCATTAGGAGAAGGTCAATGGGGTGGTCGACAGCATGGGGCAGGCGATTAACACGAAATACGAAAGTAAACGTGATCCACGAAACGAAGCGTGTGCGATTGCCATGCTACGATTCACCACAAAAAAATAGGAAAACATTCTGCTACACGCTACATTACCGTAAGTAGATTAACTGCCGAACCATTTTGAGTGGGGGATCTTCGGATTTATTTCATCGAATTTGCGTCGCCTTACTCCATGTTTACATTCGGCCTCGCGCCATGTTCTGGCGACAGCTTCCACAAAACAAAACCAGTGCTGCAAACTACGTTGGGGGCAACCACACGACAAGAACAACCGCCGTCCCAACCAGGATAGCCGCCCGTCAGATGTTCGTTCGACATTCGACATGAAGGAAGACCTTCGTAGAGACCGCTGTAGGGGAACGAATCGGAGTGGAGAACGAGACCTCGAAGAACACTTAAGGTTGGATGTTTCGCATCATGCCGCGCTCGGAAGCGAGGCGTGCGTGAAGAGTCGGAGCTTCACGCCGCCGTGCAGCCCCACCCCTGCCTCCCGCACCGCGGTCGCTCCCGGCACTCCCCAAGTGTTACATACAATTCGGCATGGCTTCATACCGCCACCCACCCCACCACCATCATTGCCACAACCACCATTCAAACGACGCTCTTCTTCCCCCCCCCGTGTTGATACCGCCTGATTGTCGGCTCCAGGAGCCCCCTCACTCTCTAGTGTTTCCCGCTCTACCCGCTGTGTCTCTGAGTCTCCTGGGAGAGGGAATGGTGTTGTTGTTGTTGTTGTTGTTGTGGCGGGGGTGCCGTGGCCGCGGCGGAGCAGGGGGAGGAGGTGGGACTGCGCGATATCGGCCATGGCGTCGGGCAGGAGGTACATGACCACCACCGTGGCGTCCGAGAGATCGACATCTCGTAGATCGCCGTGAACCACCGATACCTGCCAGAAACAAGCCAGAAGAATGGACCGAAAAAAGGCCGGAAATAGTATACAGCAAGCGCAGGTTACAACGGAGAAGAGGAGGGCCAGCGATTGAGGGCCAGGGGAAGACACCTGACATCGAAATAGGTCTCCCCCGAGATGTCGTGAGAGGGATCGCGAATGAAAGATGTCAGACAAGGTGAAATAGAGGACATTCACTGACCCAAACACCAGAGCCGGAAAAGGAATCGCATCAGAACGTCGCCACACAAAAGCAGGCAAAAAGAGCGAGCAGCATTTTTATCTGTCGCAGCGCCTAGACTAGCCTTCACCCTTCGCCCCAAGTCTCATCTCAAATACCCTGTGCGCTACCCACTTTTAGTTTCTGAGAACGGCCGGGTACTTCTCGGGCAACTCTGTTCGAACAATCAAATGTCTCGGTGCCTTGTCTCTCCTACGTGCCACAAAAACAGTTCCTCTAAAGCTAAATCGATCGTCGGCAGCAGCTATATATGTGATGGAGTCGCTGATACTGAACGAAGCGACCGCAGGTCCATCGACACACACCTTCGAGTTCAAGCCTTTCGCGGCGACCCGTCGTCGGAACTTCTCCGCCAGGTCTTCCTCGATCTCCACCCCTTCGTTAATTGAGTTCGAAAAGGCAAGCATCAGGACACGACATGCAAACGATGGCCCGATCGGCCAATAAACGGGACATGAAAATAGAGCATCAAGACCTCGACCAATGAGGATGGGGCCAGCCCAAAGAAAGGTTCGTACTACTGTAGTATCGACAACAAGGACGGACGGAGACAAAGAAGAACGGCAACAGCCGACACCGCAGCAGCGACCAATGCCGCCCTGGGAGGGACTCACCAAGCGCCCACATCAAGATTTAATCAGCCAACCATGACAAGGGTTGGGGGCCCGACTGTTGTTGGTTACGATCTGGATGTTGAAGGGTCGTTCCGCCCTCTATGCCTATTCAGCCCCTCTTGTTCCCTACTCTTGAAAAGGAAAGAAACATACCGACTGGTAGAAAGGAGTGTCTGAGGTCGCCTCAAGCTACACCAAACAAGAAGTACCAAATAGAGAAAATGTGGAGACCGAATGTCAGGAATTTGGTCCAAGAAATTCGATCAACCACGAGATCCGTTATTTCGCTGGGTACCTGCCCATTGCAGCCCCATTCCTGTCGGGAGTACTGTGTAAACGAGCGTGTTTTGGCAGAGAGGACCAACGTCTCCCAGAAAACGAAGACGACATAAACCCACAGCAGAAGTGCATTAACCGGCGCCTGTGTGTTTAATATTTTCCTGTTTGAATCTTTTGGTCTTAATCTCTTTCGAAGCGGTCATCTGCGATAACCGTTTTCACAAGCGAGCGCCGGAGACTGCACGCGAAGCAGGCGCAGCAGATGGCACCCCAGTTGCATGATGGGCGTCTGCCCTGAAGCCTTGAAAGCCTGATGCAACTTGCTCCGTCAACGCTAACCTTGACAAAACACGAGCCCCAGCAACAACAGACTCGAAGGCGGGCGCACAGCGGCAACACCATCAACTTGCCCCTTACCGCAAGCCTTGGCCCCCCGGCTTTCGGCGGCCTCAATGCAGATGCGCCCGTCTCCGCACCCGAGATCGTACAAAACCTTCGTTTGCCAAAGATGCGCGGATAGCGAGTAACATGGAAGGCGTTCCGCGGGCGATCTCACTCACATTGCTAGCCATGCAAGAGAAAAATAGTAGTGATGCAGGTATTATATGACGTAGTGTAGTGCAATAGTGTGGTACAACGCACGTACTTCTCCGTCGGTCGATGTAGAAAATAAGCACGCTTGAAACCGATTGTAGTTTGCGACATGCAGCGTGTCCTGGGCAGGAGGGATAGTGGGGTCATGGCAGAGGCCTGAACAGCGGTACATAGCAGCAGAAACAACCATGATCACCACACAGATGCATCCCCATCGCTACCTCAATCAAGATCACTTCCAAAAATGCATGTTTTGTCCAGAAGGACGTTGATGTCCAGAAGGACAACCACGCCAACCGCTAAAATAAAACCAACACATGCCTTAAAACTTACGTCATCCGCGGTAACCCCCGCAAAGTCGATGATGGCTCGCACGACGTCCATATCGGCTTGGCAGGGAGGCGCTAGCGAGTCTCCCTCCATCCACGCGGGCAAGGGGTTATCGCTGACCCCCTCATCCTCTTCTTCTTCCTCCTCTTGTCGCCCATGTGCAGCGTCGTCCGATCGAGACCCCGACGCCATCTATCTATGGTTTCGTGCGGCCCCCAACAACATACACCCATCCAAAGCGCGGACCGAAAGCAAGGGTGGTTGGTGGAGTGCTATTTTTCGCGTACGTCAGGAAAGGCCAACAAGAAGCCCACGACCCAGTCGCGGTTTGTTCATGTAGTGCCTGCATGATTTTTCAGGTTTACGTGTGGACATGATGCGAGATACATTTTGTTCATGTAGTAGCTGTACGGTTTTTCAGGTTTACGTGTAGACTTGATACGAAAGTTCAGTTTTCCACGTTGGTATGACCCCGATGACCGTCGGAATTTGGCACAAAGAGTCTAAGGAAAAGATGTGTTACTCTTTCCTTGTTTTTTCCGACTTAGACTCATCTCCTTTGCTTTTCAACCGACGAACGTAAACACCGATGTTGGCGTCCACGGTCATTGGAGCTGTTTTCAGCCACCAATATGTTGTAGCGGTTATCGATTCAAATATTGGGGGACCCCGCGCGCGCTTGCGCTAGCACACACTTCACAGCACATAGCGAAAGACACACACACAGACTGACGCCGTTTCATTGGTCAGTCAGTTTGCGCGGTCGATGCTAACAATAAAGACACTCCATGTGGTGCAGTTAATGTAAGCGTCTACTGTAGATTCGGCACCGCGTCCAACCGGGGCGCACATTTGTCATGGTGGCTGTGGTGGCCGAAGGTACGGCGTGTGTGGGGAGGTGGAGGATCCGGTTGACGGCGAGATGCACCGCATTTGCCGCTCATGTGCGGCCGAAGGCGTAGACTTACTTCCCCACGAGTCTCGAATCTATCCAGGCGCAAAGAGGGTGGTGACCTTCTAGCACCAGGCACGCGGAAGAAACCAACTTGCGTTAAAGCTGCACACGGGTGACAAAACAAACTGCCTACAACTAGGCCACCCACTTCGTCGTATACTCCGAGACGTGTAGAAAACAGTCCAGAATGGAGAAAAGTTACTGGTATATTGTAGTGAGAACTGAAACGCAATATGAAGTGTAATTTCTGTGTTGTCTTCCTTATGGTGGTCACTTCTTCATCCACACAATCGTACGAATGCGGCATGCAGTGATGCCCTGCACATCAAACACTTGGGTGCTTGGAGTCTAAGCTTTCGACGCTGTGCTCGTGTTGCCCAAATATTGGGTTTTCCGGGTGTAAAGCGGTTCACAACCGACTGAGCCTCCCGGTTTACAAAGGTTCATAAACACTAGAGAGGATTAGCTGCGATGTCCTGAACAGCGGTTATAACACTTCGTGACACTACTATGGACCGCAAACCGGGATCACCATTGCAGGAACACGGAGTAAACCGGGATCAGACTGTGGAGCCTGCCGTAGAACACAGCAAAACTGACAGTCCCGTGACTGAACAGCAGCATCTCTCTCGACTGGTGCTATTTGCCAGGCGGGAACCCAGTCACGAAAGGAAGTAACACGATCGGTCTCACCTGTTACCTGTCACGGCCAAGTGTCTTCGATCGCAGTGCAGTTATGCGCGGCAGCAGCGGCAGTAACGGGTGGGTGGACAAGTTGGTGCGTTGACCCTGGGGGCTCGGTGTATGGGACGCACAACGAATGGGTAGTCTTTCTGTGTGTGTTTTTATTATTCCTAACTATGTTCAACCCACGGCAGCACGGCAGGAAAAAACAAGTTTTTTTTTGAAAATTTGAAGTTCGCGCACCACAGACCAAGTGCATTTGTCGGCAGGGTGTAGTTATATGCATATATGTGTCAACGTGCCCGTTGTAAGTATGCCAATGTGCCCGCACAAGTTAATAAAATTATTTGTGCTCGTCTGCTTGGAATACTTGTATAAATTTCTTCAAAAAAAATGTTGTACTTTTTAAGTATTACGCACATACGGGGTGAGATTCAGAGTGAGAACTTGCCAGGCCTGAGAACAATTAACCCGAATTAGGTGCTGCAACATGCTCTCCACAAAAATCTCGTGAGATATCAACATCCTGAATGCTATCAGAACAGGAGTGAGAGCAACGCCGTACACGGTCCGTCACTTGCTCAATGTGAACGAGGAGGGAAGAAGATTAATGAGAACTCTCTGCACTGCTCAGGTAATCCCTGCGGAAGGAGGCAGATCCGAGGAAGCAGCAGTTACACCCACGGCATCTGGGCGGTGCCGAAAGAGGCGGGTTTGCCCCTGACAGTTATTCATTACATTTTTTTTGAAAATTTTGATTGAGTATTCGCCTCCCCAAAGGAGGTGGGCTTCACAGTTCGATGCGATGCGATGCCTTCCTTCATAAAATATGTACTCACTGCTGCCAATGGCGGCAAGCAGCGGTGGCAGTAGTCCTATCGACAGTCTCGTCAACGCACACAACGTTCCACATAACATCCAAAACTGCACCTGAGAGTTTCTCGCACATGAAGGGGAAAGAGTCGCACTCTCAAGGGATGTGCACCTGCCTGCGAAACCGCAGAAAAAATACCCACCGCTCAAACCATTCGAAGACGAAAAAAAAAAAAGCGGGAGCGGCACGTACAAACGAAAGCGTTCGCCTTGTTTCGTACGTCCAGCCACGAAACTTAACATGCCCGTCGCGCGGTCAACGTTACAGACCCATAAAAACAGCACAAAAGGGAAGTCGGCCTTGAGCAGGGACCTCTTGTGTCCTAATCCACGAAAGAAGCGACCGAAAAAAACACGCCACACAGAACCGAAGTATGCTGCTCCAGCTGTGCTGCCCAGCTGGAAGACACACCATGCTACTTGCCGAATTACGCGAAAAACCTACGAAAAATAGTCCACGAGTCACCAGATTCATCCATCTCACTGAACACACCAAGAAAAACGCCGAAAACACTTTTTCAACACTCAAAACCATTGGTCAAACTGAAATCCAACGCTCGTTTGTTTTCTCCACAAAACTAGATGTGGACACGACATCCGAGCGCGTGTTGCACCGGTCTGGTGCCTGCGACAGTAAAGCTAGAACAACTAATTCTTTCGTCCATCTCGTCTCGGGGCCAATATCCGAGAGCATGACTCACCAAACCCGGTGCTTGTGACCAAATACAAGCTGAACAATTAACTACTATCCATCCATCCCACCCTCAAGGCAAAAAAAAAGCCAGAAAAATCGAAAACAGCAGTGGTCGAGAGCCCTCCGTGAGGGAGGGCTGGCTTCTGACCCACACTGATCCTCCTAAAAATATACTCCCCGAGAAAATACAAAATAATCGACCAAAAAGATCACAAGCCCTTGTTATACCATACCCGGGTCACCGGTTTCCCCGCGGAATCCGAAAGGCCCGAAAACTTGGGCTCTAGCGTATCTACCTCGAGAGAATCCCGCTGCGGGAAGAACGCCAGCGCTGGCGACACGGCCGCCAGCAGGCAGGAGGTCACCACCGCCGTCTCGCAAGCCATGCGAAGTCGCGGGCTCGAAGACACCAGCCGCAGGCGCTCCAGGCGCGACATGATCATGGGCGGGAACATCATGACGGGAACGTTCCAGATCACCCGGGCCGCCGCGCACTTCATCAGCCCCATCTTGCCAGCCTGCGTTGTAGGGGTTCCGCAAGGGTGGATCGGAGGGGGGGGGGGTCAGATCTCTTGCCAGGCGAAACAAACCATACGGTGGGGGGGGTGGGATGCCGTACCACCCAAGGAACCCCTCAGCCTCTCTGTATGGGTTGCCGCGTTGTTCACCATCCCCATCTTGGCAGCCCGAAATTTCGGAGCCAGGTATACACAAGAGCAAGGGTTCGTTAACATTGCCGAATATTTGAGCGTGATGCCAGAAGATTTTGCCTGGTCACCGAAATCATCCATTTCAGACCATGACTACAGCTCCGTTTCCGGTTACGAAAACATGTTTTACATATGGGGTGTGGGGGGTCCAGGACAAGGCGTGCGTGTATGGATGGAAACTTCAGCCTCGCTGATGCGCCATCATGTGAGCTTGGTTTGTCGCCTGTCGACCAACACCCGCACGTACACTGTGCTGTTGAACGAGCACAGCGGCATGCCTACCGCGTTTAATTCATCCATACTACTTTCGGTGCACGCGAGCAGCGGCCCTGTGCACACCGCACAACCAGTGGGTTACAATCGCGTCTGAGGCGTGTTCGAGGCACCGCTACAGCAGTTGGGGGTGGGTGGTGGGGGGCGAGACCAAAATAGTGGGGCGAGGCCAAAAACCAGCAAGACCTCTTGAAACCTTCTCACAAGAAGCCGAGGGCAAGGCTACAGCGGTTGAGATTTCATGCGATGGGCATCTTCTGCAGCGCGTCTAGGCTTGGATCCCATCAGTACCAGGGCAAGCCCCGCGCAGCAAAGAGGGTTTCCGGATAAATTTCAAAGTTAAAATGAGGATGTGTCTCGAAGTCTTTAGACCCACGTGCGAGAAAAAGCGATCCTGGTTGCCATACTCGGGTGCATCAAGGAGAACGCGAACAATACGGCGGTACTGTGAAAGCGACTGCATTCCCGTGCATGCACACATCGCGCCCCTCTCCAATCTCAGGCTACAGCACAGGGATATCTCAGAAGGGAGCTGAGCTTCAGCAAGCAAAAAAAAACACTGCTGTTGCTGTAAGGTCCCGACACTGGTACTGGTCATTGATGAATTCTTTTTCCGACAGACCGAGGTACGACAGGAGCAAGACGTTCTGAAGTGCCGGCACTACTTGTACTTACGCACGAAACGATTGGCACAAGTGACTACAACACCTTTCCAGGAAAAATAATGGGACTTCAACGCGAACAGACTTGACGTTCCTCGACTTCACTGAAGAACGATTTCTCGACTTCACTGAAGAACGATATGCATACATCTGTGGTTACATGCTCGTTAATGCAAACCGAGTGGAACATCGGACGGTGAGCGGTAATGTGGCAAACGAGCTTAGCATACTGTACAACAATGCAACCTTTGCAAAGAATTTTCTTCCAAAGGCCACTTCAAACAGCAAATGGAACTTCGACAAAAAATCCGGCATTCCGTGCTCGGATATATAAGAAGGCGGAGAAAAATGTGTGGTACGCATAGATGCGTTGGGTGTGATCAGGAGCCTCGAATGTGACAAGGATACAGCAGTAGTCCCGCGTGGTACACCGCGACAAAAAACCGAACCAGAGGAAAACGGGTTCTGTCCATAGCGAAGACTCAACGTTAACGGGAAGCATTTATCACCCACACAACATCGCGGAGGGAAATGCACCTCTAAGCAAGTGTGCAATAGCGGTCACGCTTGGTATATCTACTGCCGTGTAATGTAGCCTGTGACCCAGTCTGTTCACCGACACGTCTGCCATTGTCGAAAAAGAATCCCAATCGCAACCATGCGTCGTAGCCAGCGTGGGAGATCGGTCAGACCAACCAGGAAGCTTTAGTCGAACCACGGCCACATCTCATCCGGTAATAGGTTTGCAATACATACAACGCTGTGCACGGTTGTCTGCTCTAAGGGCACCCTAAACTCTAAACCCGGGCAAGTTGTGCACACAACCATCTTACACTTCAAAACAGCACTGCGTTGGGAACAACCCAGCAAAAGCCACACCAACAACACCTACCTCGACGCTCTTTCCCAAATCCTTGCCCTCGTCGTCGAACACGTCCACCCCCGTTGTAAGCTCGTTCCGTCTCATCAGCAGCACGTTGCTCGCTCCGGCGCCGGCCACCGCCAGGAACGGCAACGTGGACCGAATGATTGCCGCCGCCGGCCCGCCCGCCCCGCCCGCGCGCGCGGCCACCCTCTTCGTGAGCGCGGTCGAGAGCATGCCTATCGACAGGGACGTGATCACCGCTCCCGCGTAGCCTTCCACGAGCCGCGCCCTGGGCACCGGGTTGGACGCGTTCCGGTTGGCGTAGTTGATGGCTGCGTTGTACGTCTGGTTTAAGAAGTGGATGAAGGCCGTCGCCGGGAAGCTCGAGATAACGGCCGGCGTGACGGTTGCCGTGACGATCACCATGTTCACGGGCACGAACGCCGAGAAGCGGAAGAGAGGGAATATCGGCTCCCCGGTGTCCGGATGGAGGGCGGACTCGAGCACGCGCCGGGCATGCCACAGGTCGGCGTCCGTGGTGCCCTCAGGAGCTTCGCCGATGTCGGCCAGCTTGAGCAGCTTCTCCGCCGACTTGGTGTCCTCGTCCGTGAAGAGCAGCGTGCGCGGGTCGTTGACGCTGTAGAAGTGCAGCATCCGGCCCACGAAGGTTGACATGTCGTAGCGCGGGCCCTCGCGTCGGAAGGGCGGGACCTCCTGCGCGTCTGTGACGGCGCTGCTGAACTCTGCGCCCATGGTGGTGGGTGGGTGTTCTGCTCTGTGTGCGTCGTGTTTGCCTCTGGTGCGCTGCTGCTTCGGCTGCCGTTCTCCTGCGGTTCCCGGCCGCAGTACCGCTGCTGTGGTATGGTGATGATGCCGAAGCTCAGAGCAGATCGGTCCTGGCCGCAAGGCGAGTTGCCCGATTGCTCTCTGCGCTGGAGAGGGTTTCGTCTGCAATCAAGCAAGCGCAGCCGACGACGAGGGTGTGGCGGAGACTGGAGAGCAAGAAGGGAGGGAGCGGCGGAGAGGCTGTGCAGAAGACGCGCTACGGCAGCAGTGCGCGGTGAAACCAAAATTGAAACACGGGGCCCCGATGAGCCTTTGCATTTTGATTCCCCCGCATTTTTTTCGCAGCAGCCAACACAACTGTTCTTGATGCAGGGATAGTGGCAGCATAACCCCACCCACACACCCACGCGCGCCCCTGCAAGAGGAGACGGGGGGAGACGAGCCCAAACAAAGGGGGGAGGTCACCTGAGGTCTGGGGCGAAGGTCTTTAAGATTGAGTGGTGGCGGCGTTGGAAAACGACTGCAGTCGGGTGAATAGCTGGATACCACGGGTCCGTGTGGTGACCGCTGATCCTTGATCCTTTGTCGTGTGTCGCGATCGTTCTTGTTCGGGCATTCGAACGTCTGTGGTCCTCTTGATCGAGGTGCGTGGTGGATAATGCTCAGCAGGTGTTCGCGCAATCCCGAAAATATGCTACGCCCGGCTTGCAATGTTCTGTTTCCTGTCCAGTCACCGACCAACGCTTGATCGACCGCAAAATAGAGCCATGTATTCTGCTGCGTACGGTATGTAGTGTGAGGAGCAAGAATCCTGCGTTTGTAGCCCATGCCACTGTTGCTGTGTATGCTACAGCTAACAGCAGCTCGATCGGCCGTCTGTTCAACTTTGCAATTTTTCAATCTACAAGTGGGAGCCTCGGTCTACGTCTGTGGGGAGTGTTGAGTGGAGGGTGCTTGAGCTTATCGTCAGAGATGCCAACAAAAGGTTCTCAGGACCTTCCCATTTAGACAATTGAGTGAAAAGGCACATGTGTTGCTCCCCTCATGGAAGAATGACAACAAACAGCAGTAGATTGTCCTTTTTGGATTGACCAGAAACTAATGTTTGCATTACAGTTGTCAAGAACACTATGTACTGTAGTGCATAGCTCCATCGGCTACCGCATTTGTTTCTTCCTTGCTAAGAACACAGGCATGCGTTTGTGTCCGTGGGCGGTTGGAAGCGCGCAGCGAGAGGTTTTTATTTCAAACAAGAACCTCGCTTTAGCACTTCATTCAAATCCCAGCTTTGTTCGGCACTGCTGCAGCAGACGCATTATTTGCATGTCGAGGCTGGGTCGCTAGTGGTATGACATTGTTCACAGTTGTTCCAGATTCCCCCGCGGGAAAGCATGGAACAACGGTCTGTCCACTCTGTACAGGATCCCATGGCATTGGCTGAATGGTTCAGTTGGTAAGCTCGTTAAATCCCCAAGCTGTAGGGTGTGGTTTCCAATGTCTCCAGAATGAAAAAATCTGGCCTTTGTACTCCTGACAGCACACAGCGAGGAGGTTAGCTGAAACGGTCTCGCGTTAGCACTTGAAGTCAAAGACCGCAGGAAGAAAGGTGGAGAGTTCCTTCTGTGTGACCCTATCTGCTGCGTGAACGTGTACCGGAGGGTGTATGGCGGGCAATAGACACGACCAGTGGCGGGTGCGGCGACCGAACACCAGGTCTAATCGCCAAACTGTACCACACGCAGGTGCCCATGGCTGATACGGATCGCGGCGCACTGAAGGCCTTATTTCGTTCGACCGGCGGGGTCAGATGGAAGAGGAAGGACAACTGGGACACAGCCGCTGACCTACATGTCGCAACGTGGTTAGGAGTCGAAGTCAACCACCAGGGCCGCGTGATGAAGCTTTCCCTCGATAAGAACAATCTCCAAGGTATTATTTCCGCCTCTCTTTGCTGCTGATAGAGATAGATGTGCATGGCCACCCCTAACTATTCGTGATCGGTGAGTGATCCTCTTAAAACGTGTCGGCAGATGATTTTGCCAGCCATATTTTTTGTTCATGGCATGCATTCCATTTCCCAACTCTTTGGGGTGCTCCGTACGACTTCACAATTCCTTGCCAAACGTACCCGTACCTTACCTAATAGCATTGACAGTTTGGTCCCCAGAAAATGTTATGCAACCTCAGCACAATCACAACCAGTTGCATGACGCCTTGCCCACGCGTTGGGGGGAAACCTCTTCTAGAGCACGGAACAAAAATCCACAACAACGATGATACCCCGTTTACTCCTCCGTGTATCTTGCGCAGGGCCTATGCCTGCGGAACTGGGAGCTCTTGCCGAGCTGAAGGAGCTTTGGCTACATATCAACAAACTTGAAGGTGAGACGCGTGCACCTAATCAGTTTTTCTACACTTGTAAAAAGGTTGCTTCACGGGGAGATAGAAGGCTAGTTTTCCTGCGCGTGGGCAATTAGGCCATCACATGCTCTATCTAGAAGTACGGCGAGACAACCTTATTGTAGATGCCAAAGGAATCTATTTTTGCAGTTCCCCGTTAATTTCATTTGTTCTTCATTTCTGCAGGTCCCATCACGCCGGAACTAGGAAGCCTCGCGACCCTCAGGCTCCTCTACCTCGGGGGAAATCAACTTTGCGGTGAATACGCGACATGTGCATGTTGAACGTTTCCTTGATCGAATTTCGGGATGAACGCTTTGGCGGATTTCATGACGGAGTCGGCACGAGTCCTCTCAAGTTCTGTCTGTTCACCGTGCGCACAGGATGTATTCCCGGGGCGCTAGGATTTCTCAGCAACTTGGAAGTTCTTCGACTCGAAAACAACCAGCTTTCCGGTGAGAGGCGTTAGCAACCGTTTCGTGTTGTCCGACATGTAGAGAGAGGCCCCGTTGGCTTCTAGAAGAGCAATGACCTACCCACCCACCGGCGTGTGGGGAGTGGGATCACAGGCTCTGGGGGTATGCGCGTTGATGAACATGCTTGCTTCGTGTCTCCGTTGGGTGTGTGTTTGCCCCTTGGCCGCAGGTCCCATTCCGCAGGAGCTGGGGAAACTCACAGCTTTGCGCTACCTCAACCTGTCAGAAAACAAGCTCAGCGGTGAGTTCCACAGCTAAAAATGGGTCTGAATCTCAACAATTGTTGTTGTTGCTCGCACATGCGTCCCGTCAACGTGGGTGAGCAACATGTTGAAGAAAACAATTTAGTTGAGATACATCATGAACTTCTACTACAGAGAGATACAAAGCACCGGTGCATGTAGTGACTACTGCTTCGCTGGTTCTTGTGGAGGGCAAGGGGCTCCAGTCCTCACAAGTCCGGCGGGATTGGAAATGCAGCTAACGAAGAAATAGGAACTAAGTGATGTGCGTATGTGTGTATGCGGCAAGAGTAGCCGATTGGCCGCGGAGCATTCCATAGAAGTCGGACTACACATCGCCCTATGCTCTCATGGCACGCTGGTTGAGATGTGCCAGCGCTTCGGAGACACGCCCCGTGCCAGCTGCGAGCGAGCGAACGAGCAACGCTCTTCAGATGCCTTGAAACAATAACGAATCCGCCATGAACCTCTCCAACACGTGGGTGGGCAAGTGTTGTACAGAACACCAAAACGCGAGTGTTGTTTGCGAGGGACCGCGTCTCCAGCTTGGTCCATCGAAGCGAATTTCACAACGTGAATGAGACTTTTAGAACATGAGACCCTCCTACTCGCCAACGCAAGATCCACATTCTAGCTCTTTTTCGTTGTTTTTCTTTTGTGTTGGCTCGTGCAGGGCCCATCCCCAAGGAGCTGGGAGCCCTCACCGACCTGAAGAGGATTGTGCTGTTCGATAACCAACTTACAGGTAAGACGCGGTGGATTTGAAAGAGAAGATGTATGTTCGTTTTAGCGGTTGGTTTTAGTCGTGTCATGTACTACCGTCGCCCATTGTCTACCTACCCTGTCGTGTACCAAGCTTTCCAGTATGTGTTGCACTCATTTCCAGCACTGTTGCGAGCCACCTTAGATACAAGAACTTGTTCTGAAGATTACATGTAAGCCATCTTTGAACGCGTGAGAGCCGTATTGGGTCTTTCTGACTGGTATGTATTAAGCGGCGCATCTTGTAGGAAAACGGCACGGGGGGTTGATGATGCCTCCAGGCGTTCCTATCGTGTGCCATAAACGAAACAGCGCTGGCAAGCAGGATCTTCTTCTTCGGCAAGGCTCGTCCGCCTATTTTCGCGCCTAGTAGGCTCTACTCTCACTTGACTCTGGGTTCAACAACTGCGTGTGACATGTGGCTCATGCAGCGTAGTTGCCATGGGTAGGATGAATGAAAACGTTTTCTCAGCTTGCCCGGGTGCAGAGCCACAAACGACCAACGTTAGCGGCCCCGCTTATGCTGGAACCATGATCAACGTCGAAATAAAGCACACAAATTTGTTTTGATACAGGAGAAGCCAATGTTGTCCTCACAAGGCGGCATACATCTATAGTTCGTCTGCTCCGGGGTATGATGCGATCACGTGTGTTTTATCCGCTAGGCTATCTGCTTCCTGAGCCCGTGTTCTGTACGAGCTTACACACTGGGGCAACACCGTATGCCCGTCTTCCCTGTGGTTGTCTGCGCTTGTATCTGTCTGGTACTCTGTTCGCTCGACAGCTCTCTGGGACCACACCCACTACCTACAAGATATCGTCCACGAAGAAGGAGCTCACGGGATGTCAGGTGTGACTGGAAACGGCGCTGTACGCACAGCATTGCCCTTGCCACAGTAGGTCTCACTGTAATAGGTGTGCATGTGTATGCCTCACTGGAAGCGGTGAACGTCGCAATCACTGTCCTCGATGCCAGCAGCAGTGCCAGGCTAGAGTCTTGTTCCGGAATACTTATGGTGGAGAGTATTTACTGGGTGGACAAGCAAGCAATATCTGTTGGGTGCAATCCAAGGCAACACCTGATTGGTCGTGCTCCATCATGAGTGATTCTTCTCGCACCACAACCGACGTCGAACATCCACTCGACATGTTGCAGTCTTGTGTGTTAGGGTGCACCATTACTGTTCGCCCCACCCGTAACGTAGATACTCTGTCCTCACGTTTCAACTTCGTCGCTCGTTGTGCGCCCACCACGAGAGAACGCTGAGCAGGCTGCACTGGAATTTTTCAGCGCCAGATGTTGGGGCTTACTGGAGCATCTACACTTTAGCCTCGTGATAACCATCCTCCCAAAATGTTCGTACTCTACATGGCTGGGTAGGTGGGCGGATTCCTAGCCAGCTGTGCCGATTGCTTGACGTCCTGGATCGTGCAGAGGGAGGGGTCCTCAGTCTCGAGGATAACCCATGGGCTGAGCCTCCAGAGTCCATCGTGGCCAAAGGCCCAAAGAGTATCAGAGGGTATTTTGAAGATCTCTATGCCGAACCCTGTCGGGTCGAGCGCAGCAGCGTCAAGGTCATTCTTGTGGGACAGGAAGGTGCAGGGAAGACAAGGTTGGTGGAGAGGTCCTGCTCGTGGCCACTACTGGATTGGCATCAAATTGTGGTTTGCTAGCATTTCTCGACAGAACAGTACATGTGGCGGTAGTGGTGAGAAAAGTTTCAATACGCTCGCATGATAATGTCGCATGGACGGATTTTGAACAGGATGGGGGGTGGCCAACGTGAAATCCCCTTGTTTGAACTCTCTGCTCCAGACGCAGATACTTCTGTTGGTTTGTGTGGCTTGCGCTTTTTCTACCCAACTAGTTTTGCTCCTCGGTGGGATTTTATTGTTGCAAGCGGAATATATCAAACCAAAGCTACAGCATTGCTCCGGCCTCGCTTTAGCCTGCGTTTGGCTTTAGGCGCTCGAGGACCAACCATGGCGGCCTCAAGCTTTTCGCGCCGATCGACCCCTTTGCGAAATGATCTCCGTCATTCTCATAACGGAAGAAACTCGTACCTACTTGTATCCCGTGCAGTCTGCGCCAGAGCATGAAGACCAATGAAGCAACTCCTACGGGCGATTGGAAGGAGGAGAGCACAGTTTTCGCTGACGTGGAGCCCATGGAACTCGAAGGTTCATCCGTTCGAGTGTACGATTGCGCTGGACAGGTGACAGGTGTTGTTCGAACGATTTACTTACCGCTCAATTGATACGTTGATTGAGGTCGTTGCCCAGGCCCTGGTTCTGCGTCCGGCATCATACATAGAATACATGCCTTGCTTCACCTTCGGCTTGTAGTGCGTAACAAAATAGGTGGTGTAATACATGGTTGCGGATGCGTGAAGTTTCGTGTTAATCTCGGCGCTTGCGCGAAACATGTTTTTGGTGTTTGCCCCCTATACGGGAAAAAACCGAAGAGCCGCCGACGCCGTATTGACGGGTTACTGTCTTCGTTCAGCCCTAACAAAATACCCAATCTCGCTCCTTTCGACGCCCCCCTGAGAGTGCCCATATTACCCGGTGGGAAGCCCTTGCGCACTTTCGTGTAGGAGTGCTGGCAGCTCTGATTCCGTATTGTGTTGTGGTCTGCACCATAAGGTACATGGACAACCCCTGAGTTGAAGTGGCCACAGGGAAATGGGGCACCATTTGTTGGGAAAAAATTCAGCGTTCGTGTCCTGTATTTCCTCCTTACGTTATTTTGGGGTTAAGATGTGATGTTTAATAGCATTTTCGCACGTTGCCTTCAAAGAAGAATTTGGAATGGCGTTTAGGTGTGAAGCACAGGGACAGGGTGGTGCACCTAAGCATGTCCCCCGAGTATTGTATCTTTCGCGCCGAATGGGTCGGGGTCATTTGTACACCCCAGATGTTTGGGGTGGGGGCGTCGCAGCATCCTGCTCACGAACTACGGTAGCTAGGATTTTCGAGCGCCTTAGAATGTATCAATGCGAATCGTGTACAATTGTCGTGCTATTTACACGCCATGGAATGATATTCAACCCACAACGAACCTACCTATTACACGCTGCTGCAGGCCGCCTACACCGGGTTGCTGCAAATGTTCCTGACGCCACGGTCGGTCTGCGTGCTAGTGTGCAACGCGGAGGCTTTCGGACAGCAGCGAGCTAACGACACCGGTGGTCAGATTATGGAAGACTGTCGCAAGCTGGAAGAACTGCGAGTCTGCGAGTGGCTACGATCTATCGCTCGCCGCGTTCCCGACAACGACGCCATCCTGGTGGCCACGAAGTGTGATCTGGTGGGCGGGAACGCCGCGGAGGTTGGCAGAAGAATGGAGCAGGCCTGTCGAATGTGGCTTGCGAGCTGGGTACGCAATGGTATGCAGCCCGTTCGTTTGGAGCACGGTGTTGGCCTCACGAGCTGCCGGCCTACAAGATTTGGTGAGCATGGCGAGAGGGGCACTGCCAACCACACGGTAGAGGGCGGCTGGGTGTGCGACTGGCGAGGCCATATTGGTGATGACTCCGCGCCCGGTTTGCTCCACCGGCTCGTCAACAAGCCCGACGGGGGTGGTCTTCGAGGAACGCAGTTGGTGCTTCCTCGCAGCTGGGACATTGCCCTCACAGTCCTTGAAGCTCTGGAGAGTGGACGGTGAGCTCGATTCGGTTCGGTTGTTGGGCCCCACAGCCATCGTCAAGGAGTTTTTTGTCACACCCAGGGATCCTCCGGAATAAGAACTTTGGACGCGTTGCTCCCTCGCCGGAGGGACGTTTCGAAATCTGCGCGAGTCTTCTTAAGCCATCGTCCGCGTTAAAATTCCTTCCCCGTCGTTCGAGTGACACGTTGAACGAAAACAGAACATTAGTGGGCTGTGAGACGTTCCTACGCATTCAATCATTTTCTGTTGCTCGCCGCGGCGAAACGCTGCATTCAGCTGCTCCCGTTCGTGGAGGTTGCATGCATTTTAATGATCTTCTCTTGGCAAAGAACTCGCAAAGGCGTAACGAAATCTGCAGCCAGATATACCACCGATTACATCACAGAGGGAGCGGAATGACCTCTAGGCCCTCGATGACGAAGTCAAAATCTTTGACTTTCGTGGGTTCTGCGTGCGAAGCTGTCGACAAGCGTGAGACTCGTGGAGTGTCTGCAATAGCACCATATATCGGCCAGTCCCGCAATATCACCATTGTTTTCAAGGTGGCAACTTGTTTTGACCTCTGTCCAAGGCGATGAAACGATTTCACGTGGCTACAAGCCGACCCAACGAAAGGTTGATGTAAAACACAACCATTTTGGCAAACGGTGTATCGTGAACTCCTAAAAACAGATAAACATTTCAAAATTTCAGAAATACAGAACGTGGGGTAGGGCGGGAGTGCCTACCAAGCAAATAGAGCTGGATCAAACGCAGAATGTACTACCGCGTCTGGGGTTGGGAACAGCGGGAGTTTGCAGCGACGTGCCCCATGTCCCCCACTTCTTGCCGAACCCAGACCGTCAATTGTAGGGGCTTGGTGTCCTGAGTTTCTCCTGGGGAACTTGGTGAAGGCTCATTGCGTTGTGGCCGGCCTTTCATACTTGAGTAGCTCCTACCGTCACGGGGTATGGGCGTAGTTGTAGGCTCCGATAACTTGCACGGCCAGGAAATGTGACGGTGACGCTGCTGGTATACCTTCAACGTTCTTGCCCAGAGATCCCGTGGAGGTTGTAATGCACAAGTTGGGCAACGTTGGCCGAGGAGACGCTGCGGAAATGACAGCAGCCAATGCAGGAGGGTATCAGGGGATCACGGTTGAAGACCTCATCGCCAAGTGGCTGGAGACAGTTGATGAGCTTGCGAGAAGAGAGATCACGGTCACGAGCGCCAAGAACGCGTTAGAAGGAGCTCTTTCGATCAGGTACACGTTACTATCCATGCTGTGCAGAAGTAGCTTAACCGCCGCTGCAATTTAATGTACGTGTGATCATCAACAAACGTAAACAGTTCATGTGTCCAAGGTGCTTTGGCTCCAATAGGAAATGACGTGGCGACGCCCATTCTCTGACTCCACAGTGTGGATGAGTTTCTCCTAGGTGGATTGTGAACTCGCCTGTTTGACCATGCAACGTTGCGCAAACAGGGAGTTCGATGGATCCCTCGTTCGCCATGAGACATTTGTCTTTCTGGACGTCGTTTGGCTAGCCAGAATCCTCAAGCCCTTGCTCAACCACAAGGATGAAGAGAGCTTCGACGGGCTTGTGAATCTTGGGGACACAGGCGACACGCGTGTCACCCTCGAGGACCCGTTAGACATCGTTTCGTGGTTCAGGCTCAAGAACGAGGGAGTGATAGAACCCAGATTGGCGTGTGCATTGTGGCCTGATGGCCTGTCCGAGCACGTTCTCCCCACCCTTGCATCATTGGGTCTCACGTTCCCGCTCGAAAACGACCCTGCTGAGGGCCTGGTAGTCCTGCTAAGGCAAAAACCAGACTGCCCCGAGAGTGTGGGCAAAGTGATCGACACATTCTGCTCGGAACACATCCCGGCATTCAGCGCAAGTTGGAAGATCTTCCTTGGTGTACCGCCTGGTGCAATAGAAAAGGTGTTGACGCGGTGCTGCAATCTCGGTGGCGTGCGAACATTCTGGCGGTCTGCGGTGTTTGTGCATGGCGGTCACGGCTACCAAGGCGGGCACGAGATGTTTGCCGTGGTCTTGGAGTACTCATCCGCCAACAACGAACTTACTGCCAAGATTTTCGGCGACATCAGCACTCCAACTCCGTGGATGGCACTTTCATATGTCATGTCTGCTGTGAGTTTGATGATGCGGGATTTCCCAGGTCTACGCTCGAGAGGCTCTCTGAAATGTCCTCAGCATGGCGACGCGATGCTGTTGGCGACCAAGGTGAGCCATAAACATTCACATAGCCTAGAGATCTATGGGTGCCCGAGAAAGAGATTCACTTGTGATCGCTTGAAGCACACGGTGAAGGGCACAATCTGCATTTTGTCGTCATGTGAACACTGATGTAAATTTGTTCGTGTAATCAGTGCTTGCATCTTGTACTTTATGTTTCATCTTAACTCCGTAACATGTTCTGATGGGAATAGCAGTATAACGTGAGAGCGGATCATTTCTATGGTGTTCTTCTCGTGGGAGGCCCTTGAGGCGCAACGCCTTCGAGAAGTGGGAGCATTGCAGACTACTAACAGCTCCATCGAGGTGCTGTCGCAGCTTATGTGCTGTCAGGCTATATCTCTGTGTCGGTGGTTTACCCGCCGAGGTTCTACACGTTGCATCGCCGGTGGTATTTGCTGGAACTGGATATCGTTGCCGTTCGAATGTTTTGGAGCGGCGGTTATGGTACTGCTAGGGTCGCGTGGCAGCCGGATTTGTGAGTCTTCTGCTCAATTCGTGTTGCATTTTGGCTATGTACGCAGCGAGCATGGACCTAGCGGTCTGTGCTCCAATACCCGAGTCTAGATATGAGTCAACTGGCCAGCAAATTCGCCTACACTCTCATGAACGGGGTGTCACTTGTCAGGTACCTCGCCCTGGAGACAAGTTTCTGGAAGGCAGTAGATGCCCACAATGCAGCGCCGACACCAGAGGACTCGGGGCTGCAGCTATCGATCTCGTGCGGATGGTCGACATCCGATTAGACCGAGGTATGTACGACCAGGGGGCAGGTTGGAGGGTCGTAAATGTTCGAGTGAATACACACGTGTGCGACCTTGTTCTAAACCATATCCAACATAACATTTTTCGCATCCCTTTTTACGATACGTTCGACTTGTGCGATCGCCCCGATGCCATTTGGTTCCGGCAGTCTCTGACACCCCCCCGTGCGGGAGCTCCGATGTGTGCGATGCTGCACCCTGTTTTTTTGCACACGCCTTGCGTAATAGAAGTATGATCTAGGCGATGCTGAACACGTCACAGCAGGCGTACAGGTACGTTTATACTGCTGGAGAACACCTGCCGTGGTCCATACAAAAGCAACATACGAACACACAGAGATGAGAGATCACGGCAAGTTTGTCCCTTGCGTGCCGTGACATGCAGCGAGTGGCGACTAGAGAGGTGGATTGCGAGCGTGGTTGTGACAGTGTGCATAGAACGAAGAACGACGCGGTGGTCCGCTGAATATGGTTGTGAATATGGTCACCTTTCCGCTTTGACTCGATAGGATTTAGGTTGCGGTCAAGCGTATTTTTCGTTCGTGTGCTTAGTTTAGTGACCACCTTCCGTCCACCGATCCCATGAACCACGTTTTCATTTGGACGTGACCGCCGCCACTCTGTAGCACACACCGTAGTGGATCCCTGCCAGCGAACCACAAGATTGGTTTCAATCCTGTTCGAAAATTCCGACCCCTGTGTACAAACAGGTTTACAATGTCATGCATTATGTTTTATGTGCGCGACCCGGTGCAGTTGCTCCACCCTGTGCTCTCGCTTGCACATTTATGACACAGGTTGCTTGCGTGTGTCACTTGAACGAATTTGACGTCAGGGTATGATGGTGTTCATCGGTGAGCCCTGCGTCTCCTGTGTGCCAGCCAGTTGCCCTACTGAAAGGGTCGAAAATAACAATGAAATGAACACACAAGATTTCGTGCTGTTGGATAATCTGCGCCCTGGTGGGGTCGTCATCGAGGCCGACTGTCGCCAATACGAGCGTGGAAGGCTGAAACACTGCATTCGTATGCGTATCGTCAGACCCTTGCCGTTCACACAGTTCGCCACGACGCATTGGGCTGCCAAATTGCTGGCATCAGGGCACGAGCATGTACAGCAACCTTATTGAGTGCTGAGTGACTCCGTCGCCTGTATTGTTTACGCAGACGAGATTTTCCACGAGGTGAAGGAGAGGTTCGTCGACCTGGAGGGTCGGTACTCCTTCTCCAGCCCTGCGGTGAGAATTTTTGCATGTCCTCGGTTGTGCAGATGCTTGCATTGTCGAAAAACATTGGAATTTTATTTCCGCGGTTTATTTCTGAATTTTCCGGTAAAGGAAACCGGTTGAGAAATTCTGTTGGTAAGCTTTTGCCGTGTGTACCGTAGGGAGCGAGTCCACCCGCGGTGTCCTAGGCGTACGTTCCTTGATGGCGTTGTGTGTATCGTTAAACGTTAAAAGAGGTTCGTTTTCCCGTTGGTCGCGCCAAATGGCGGGCGATTGACTGGATAGGGTCCACCACGATGGTGGCAACTGACGAACGTGGACTTCAGATTTTGACGAATGTATTTCCATAGAACGTTCGCCGAATTTCCATCCGAAGCCCACGCACCCTTCACCCACCTACGCATTGTCCGCAGACGATGGGTGGTCCTTCAGCGAGATTTTATTTGAGGTTGGTGTCTACCTTGTTCTTGCGTAGGGTGTACTTGCGTAGGGTGGGCAGGAACAAATCAATACATAGCACAGGAAACGATAGGGGCCATCACTTGGTTTTTCCCTTGTCTGAGTCTTCGCCGGGAAAGAACGAGCATGGTTATGTCTGCGCAAAAGTTCGACACACAAGTACTGCCCTCGGTGCCACGGCAGGTAGGAACGGCAGTATGACACAGAGCTATGCGACGTGCTTTCTAGGCCCCTCTTCGTCAACGGGTTACCTACAGCAGTAAACATAACGTTTGCATGACCTAGTACACACACCAACACCACTATCCGGTCCTCTCCTGGCCTGTCTCCACTTTTTTGAAGTATAGCGTGGTGCTTTTGTTGGAGGCGAAGATACTCTAGACTTCACTCGAGTTAGCAGCACCTCTACTATGTTTTGCCATTCTGTGCCTGTCCCTGTGCCCTTTTTGTCTCAGGGTAGCTCCAAGGGGGAGAACTTGTTGATTCAAAAGATCGATGGCGTGGCGATAGCCGTACACGGAGGGTTCAACGAGATGAAGGGAGAAGCTAACGGTATTAGGGCCGGGTTGGGAGACGTGAAGGGCGAGATAAGGGGAGGCTTTCACGAGATGAAGGAGGGGTTGCGTGACGTTCAGGTAGAGGTGAGGGGGGGTTTCGAAGACACCAAGGCCGAATTGGGTGACGTGAAGGGCGAATTAAAAGGAGGGGTTGTGGAGATGAAGGCCGGCTTGCGTCATGTTGAGGACGAGGTGAAGGGAGGGTTGGGCATGTTGAAAGGAAGGCTGGAGAACGTGTTCAAGAACACCCAGGAAATCCTTATGCGCCTCAAGAACTTGCAGGCCCCGAACTACCTATACCCTCGCCTTGTGGCAGTGGAGGAAGTTGCATCTGGTAGCACGCCGTCGAGGGCTCATGGGATGAAGAGGGTGCTGAGCAAGCTTCGTGGCGTAGGGAAGAAGGAGATGGTGCTGCACTTCTTATGCCCGGTCGACATGACCAAGGTGCCGTGCGGCTACGGTGGTGAAGGCTATCGGTTTCGGGAGACGCGTGGCTGGGTCAAGAAAATATCGCCTGTGCTGCAGGTAAGACAAGGGTGTCAGAAGTAGCCGGTCGGAGTCGTCATATGCTTCCGATTCCTCCCGTTCTTAGCCGAGGTCGCACTCCAAAAAGGATTTTGTCCCCAGCAATACCTTCCAAATTGTGTTGTTTTTGGGCCTTGTTACAGACCTACACAGCTGTTCACTTTTTAAAACCGTGGACCTACGCACAGAGCCCAGAAACGTACGCAGCCATTCAGTTGTCAAACCGTGGACCTACACATTGAGCCGGAATTAATCAATGTATCCATTTCCACGTCAATAAGCAATTTTCAACATCGGGCAGACGATATCGGCAACGGGTTGTACGTGTGATTGCTTGAAACGAGAGAAATGATGAACTGTGGTGGATTTCTGTGCCGTCCGTTCTTGTGTTTGTTCTCTCCCAAGGTGGCCGTGGTGACCGCGAAGGTGGCGCTGAACGCAACGGCAGGACTGAACGTGAACATCTCGGAATTCCTGAAGGATGTGAAGGACGGGTTGGCCGATGAGCTGGTTGACCGGTCTCTCGACGAGGACGCGCTACTTCGTGTTGTGTCGGGTGAGGAGGATGTCGATGCCGACATGCAAAATGATACAAGGGCCTCGTATGAAGCACTGAAGAAGCTCATGGACAAGGAGCAGGTTGGCAGGCTTAAGAACGCCAGGGATGGCGATGGCTACATAGACTTCAGGGACAAAATGAAGCGTGTTCCGGACGGAAGGGGGGGGATGGTGTGGGTTCGAAATGAAAACGTTCAAAGGTGGTTGGACTCACATTCGAACACCGCCCCATCGAGGTAGATGCCGGAGTATTGGAATATGCAGCAATATGCACAGCTCACCACGCACTGTGTAGATAAGCCGTTTTGCTTTGAAATCTGGTGAGAATGAAGGGTACGGGCGAGTTCGCCGTGAAGTAGTGGTTGGACCCAAAGAGAGAGGAAGTGGTGGAGGCCCCGGCCTTAATTTTACTGTCAAAGAGCAAGGAAAGCCGAAGCGTGAAGAATGAAATGTATCCTGACGTTCTCATGGAGCGGCAGAAATTGCTGCCATTAGAGGCCACCTCGTTGTCCTCACCAGGTACTAGTCATCGATTTCATTTCTTGTCCGCTTTTCGGCTCAAGGCATGCGTAGGTATTTGTATGTGTTGTTTTTTTGTTCTGCGCGATGTGGATGTTGTGACCGAATTGGAAGGTACGAGTCTGCACGTGCCGCCCGTGATTTACAATTTATGGCTGGATTTTACGCGGATATTGCCCTCCCCCCATTCAACAGAGAAATTTCTGGTTTTCGGGACTCCAACAGGTCGTATTCACCGTACGGGACCATTCTGAATTCGCGGGTTCCGAGGAGATTGGGTGCTGCATGGACATGGTTCCCGCACGGATAGGGTCGAGGATCGCTTGTTCGTGAGTATCTTCGGGGAGCAGTTGGCTCTACCATATTTTCTGTGCGTTTTTTTTCTTGTCTCTTCCGTTTTGCCTTGGCGTACTGTACTGCTGTAGTGTTCTTCGATAGTTTTTCTCCTTCCCGAGCGGTGGGGAAACGTCTAGGTCTTGGACTGGGAAACTTCGCCACGACGGAAAAAGAGGGGGTACACGAAACAGCCAGACATTCATTCGTGTTGAATCGACAATACCCAAGCCGTAGCGTACGTCCCACGGTTCGCACGTCTGAATCAGCCGAGGTGCCCGAAGCTCCCTGTCCCTTTCGGATGCGCTGCGTTCGTGCCGAGCACCTCGCATCCTGCACCGCACCCAGCACTGCTCCGTCACTGGACATGTGCATGCCACAATGCGGAGGGATTCAACCCCGTTTTTCAACTTACAACGAGGCGCTCGCGCGAGCACATTCCTTTCTCCTACCTGTGACCGCATACACACACATATGTAGCGAGGAGAGAGCAGCTTCATAAGAAGTGGGTGAGAAATAGCAGCCGGTGCACGATGGAGTGACGGCAGTGATGGGAGGCTACGTTTATGTTCCTATTTTCGAGGGACCTCGCAGATGGCAATCTCAAATTTGTGGTGGTTCCTCCGCACCACCAGTCGCCGCATCGCTCATGCGCCGGGGGACGGGATACAGACGATACAGAGCAGAGGTCTGGGTTCAAAAGGTCTTTGAGTGATGGCGTTGGAAAGGAGAGAAGTGGAGGCTGGATTGCAAACCCGTTGCCCGTGTGCAGCGAGGTGGTTGGCGTACTGCCAACTGCTACTGCTGCTGTAAGTCTGTATCATAATTCCTTTCTCTTGTGGTGAGCGCTGGTGCATTCCTCTGCAGTCTAGACTAGTCTATATCGGCCACAGCAGCTATCGGTGTGAGAATTGCCATATCTAGTACCGTAAAAGCTGGTTCACGGACATGAACCCAAATTTATTCAACCACCGCTCGCTGCCAGACGAATATGTACACAAAATTGACACATCTTGTATCAAAGTGACCAAGGGAACAAATCACCGTGGCCGGAATTTCAATCAGAGTCGTGGCCACAACGCAATGGGCATGAAAGTGTCTCGGTCAACCAGAAGCCTCAAACATGTTATAAAACTAACAGTGCATGCAACCCCGCACTTCCCACCTCTTTCTAACGCAGTTTTGCAAAGAAAGAAATTCCCATACTCCAGGGAACCAAAAAATAAAATAAAATAGAAAACGATCATCGTGGAAGCGATTACGCCCAAAAATTAATTGTGGTTCGCCGGCCGAGATTTGGCGTCGTCGAGTTTCCACGGACGGATGGTATACTGGGATATATACGCAGAGAGTCTCGTGTTGGTTTACTTCGAATATATCGAAGGAAATGTTGAATCATCCTCAGATTTTGATAGCATGGTGCAACAAAGTTGGGCAAACCATAACAAAAAATATGAGACGATGTTTGTAATGCTGACCGGCGTATTGGGGTCCCTGGTGTCGAACTCCCGAAAAACAGTTCCAAATATATGAACACCACTTGTTTTTTTTTTTCCGCCGTGCGATAATTCAATGATCCTTTTCCAGAAAGTTTGTAGCACCACTTGTAAAACTGGCGCAGTACGGGGCTTTGCAGTGAAAAAGCCCCCCCCGCGGACCTGATTCTTTGCTAATATCAAGTAGTTTGGGGGAAAATCAGGATGGCGAATACTTCATGACACAAAAGCAGAAAACTTCACGCCATTGGTAGGAGTTAGACTTTGAAACTTGCGCACATGTACATTGGGTTGGTGCGAAACGCTGTGCGGTGGGGCCTTTCGTACTTTCTCAATGGTCGCCGGTTATTCGGGGTCCCAGGAGCAGCATGTGACCCCGAACCCCCCGAAAACTCTAGGACCCCGGATATCCGGCGACAGGGGAAAAAAAATAAGAAAGGCCCATCCACACAGCGTTTCGTACTAACCCAATGTACATGTGTGCAAAGTTTCAAAGTCTAACTCCTAAAAACCGCGTGAATTTTTATGTTGAGTGTTCTTGTATCCATTTCCTTGAACCAGCTTGTACAGCTCCGCCCATTAGTTGGCACTGCAGTCTGTTCAATTTTTCAAGAAGGTTTGAACCTTCCGCCCTCATCCGCGAGAGTTCGCCCCAGAAAAAAACTTGTCTCTCCCACAGCTTGTTGCAATTCCAGCAGTTTCTTCTCGCCTGTGCAACCGACATTTTAATCCAGCGGCGTTCGTTGTTAGCCATGAGATGTTCACGTCTCCATCCAACCTCTGCTGGCTGGCGATTTGGACTCGGTACACTTGCATCGGGGAGGCGGCAGGCTTGCCTGTCCGATCTGCAGGAAACCACCTGAATCGCTGATCGCCAACTGCGTTGTGCAGGTTCCCCGGGCGATGGCTTTAACGGATCGTGATGTACTCCTTGTTTCGTTCGACCGGCGGGGATTGCTGGGAGAGGAGAGACAACTGGGACACAGCCGCTGAGCTAGAAACATGGTTTCGCGTCGAAGCCAACAACGAGGGCCGCGTCGAAAAGCTCTGCCTCAACAACAACAACCTCCGAGGTATTTCTCGGCCTGTGCTGCCGGCATGTTCTTCGCCAACAGCCAATAGTCCATCGATAAAGTGTAGGGACAAATGTGCTTCATCAACCCAACAAATCGAACCGAGCGGGACCCGTTCAATTTGTTCATTGAATTCGTAACGGGCCCGTCAGAATATTCCGTTATGGGATGATGCTGGCACTATTTTCATTGGTGGGATTGCACACTCGCTGCATGCAGCGTCCTGGTCTCGGAACCTTTTTTTTCTTGTCGAAATTTTTTGGTGTTGACGCCCGCAGGTGACGTGAAAAAAATAGAATCGTGACATTGTGATGAGGAAAAACGGAATTCGGCACAAAACCGCTGTGAGAATCCCGGTTGCAGTACGAACGGAAGGATGGTGAAAGTTTGACTGAATGAAGACGTTGTTATGAACAGAGAGTGAGAGCTGACTCGGTCCACCGGGGGCATGGGATGCCGACACCTCCCAATCAATGGTATGACATATGACATCTAACAGCCCCCCTACTTGGTGCTAGATACGACAATAGGGACTTGTTGGGAATGTTTCGCTCAAAATAACGTGAATAACTCGAATCACATCGTCCGAAATCGATCGAATGTTCAGGTTGAAGTTGTA
This sequence comes from Ectocarpus siliculosus, assembly GCA_000310025.1. Lineage (NCBI taxonomy): Eukaryota > Phaeophyceae > Ectocarpales > Ectocarpaceae > Ectocarpus > Ectocarpus siliculosus. The sequence continues at coordinate 5,165,087 of FN649734.1, forward strand.
AGTCCTCCATATGATGAAAGGAAGAATCCACAGCCTCGAACGCGTAGTCTTTTCTGTGAGGTGATTTATATTTTCTACAAACCACAGCCAGCCCCAATATCGAGGGGAGAGAGAGCAGTTCACACAAAACCGTTACGAAAATATAAAACAACAACGGCTGTGGTTGTTGTTCTTGTCCAAACAGTGAAGCGCTGCATTCCCTCGATTCTAGCTTGCAAAACAGTAGAGCAGTGGCCATACCATCATGGTGTGTCAAAATCCGGTGAGGAGAATTGCAGTTTTGCGAGCTTCGGAGCACGACACGGGGTTGGTGGTTAGAAAAAGGTCGAAAGCGGCGAACAGAAATGCGCCGCCGCTTGGTGCTCGAACGGCATTGCTCTTGATTTCCACTCAAATCTCCTACCCAGAGCCCCAAGTCCCGTCGTTGAGCGCTTCCCGCATATCGCCATCTGACACTAGTTGTTGACATCGCACCCTGTTGGATCCCAGCGACAGAGCCTTCCTCCGGCCGGATAGATGCGAACAAACAAAGATTGTGAAGAGTGAATGCAGCGCCAGCAGAAGCACTGGGTACAGAGGCCGAAGGCAGCGGCAACGGTCATAGCGGACGGTCGAATGACTCTAGATTCAAGAGTGATTTTGGCCTACGGTTCGCAGAGAGAGCGAAAAACGACAGAGCAGACCGTCAAGATGCTAGCCTGTGGTGCGCCGAGAGAGAAACAATTGCTGCGATCCTGGGAAATGCATGGAATGAATATAATCAATTGACCGGCTTCTAGAATGCGTGGTCACCAACGCGTGGGTGAAGTAGGTGCTCTACAAGCCGGCATCATATTGTTTCTTTCCCCGGTAAATTCGCAATTGCGTTCTGCTTGGAGGGCAGCTAGGAAATCTAGGCGTCTTGACGACGTTCTTGTCGCCAAAAAACTGAATGGTGAGTCCAAAGGACCAAACTGAAAAGTTCATGTGTCGACTTGTGGAGAAAGGCATTGGACGCTGCCAGCGAGTTGGCTTCTAGATTTCGGCAACCGCTTCCACGCAAGATACGCTGCGCGAGAAGACAAAATGAAGAATATTGTCCGGTGTTCTACAAGATGTACCGTGCCGACGCCTGTATGAGATCCTCACATGCGCTAGAAACAAGGTGAGACAGATACAGTGTAGAAGCCGGCGGAAACGGTTTTATCCTCCGCGCTTTGATGGTACTTGCTCTTTCGCTGCAGGTCTCATCCCACCGGATCTAGGAAACCTCGCGGCACTCAGGCTCCTCTACCTTGGAGGAAACCAGCTTAACGGTGAGTAGCGCACATTCCCTCAAACCTACGTGGAGCGGCGCAGTGATCGAACTTTTCCCCGCTTTTACCGCAGCAAAAGCTGCAACGACACACCATTCCCATCTGAGCGCCGGGTGCAGGTGGTGATTCCGATAGGATGACCTTGGGGCGGCGGTTGTTGCAGCTTCCGCATCTACTTTTTCCGCTGTTGATACTGCAGAGGGACACCACCACCACGAGATCACTGCTGCACCTGCGCATGGATGATGTGGTTAGGCAGCACCATGATGCCATCGCTGCTGCTGTTGCTGCTGCTGTTGCTGCTGGGCGCACGTCCCCCTCGGGGCCAGTACAGTATTACCCACGGCCGCCACCAGCACCGCCATTCCGCCGTTGGCCACCACCCCCCCCCTGCTCCCCCTCGTTCTCTCCGTGTCAAAAACCACGGCGGACAACAAGAGCATGCGGGTTGGAAGGAACGGCAGGCTTCGCACGCGCCGGCCCTCGCTGTCCCGTGGCTTGGGTATTCCTTGTGACGTATCGACGACGGACGACAATCTCGACCTCCGCACGGCCAAGGTTACGTTTGGCCAGCCCACAGCGCTTTTCAACATCCGGCACAATCGGGAAGTTGGGCGGACAAGGATCTGTGCAATGTCTTGCTCACTTTTCAGTTTACCGACAATGCGCGTCGTTCGTCTTGACTTGTGCAACGCGTTCGTACCAATACTTGGCTCCTCAACGACCTTCATTGTGACGTTCTCCAACTTTGCAACAAGAAGCTGATCTCGGCAAGGTGTTTGGGCAAAACTAGCTCCTCCATCGCCCTCCATGCACCTATCATGGGGTGGCTTTGGTGTGGAGTGCTGTCACATGGTGCTTCCGCCGCAGATTTCGCACTAAATTCCCAAATCCTCTTGTGGTTCGCAACAAGGTGCGTGCCACAGTGGCGAATCTGGTGCGCCCGATCCTCAAAACTGAGTACGGGACCTCAGCTGCGCCAGAGATGGTGTGTTGTAGGTTGTGGTAGTCAAGATACACGTTTATTTCTTGGCACAGCTCGCAAAACTAGACCGAATGACGTGCCGGACCCTAAACACTACGGTGACTGACCCTGCCGACCACATGGCCTCCACCGGTGCAGCTGGAGTCCCACCAGGACCAACTCACTTCTGACCCGTGGACGGATGTATCCGCCGACTCTCCTATCCGAGGCCTCCACACCTAAGGGTTGGCAGCCTCGGCAGCTCACTTCGCCTTTTCCATCTCCGTGTTGCACAGCTGTATGGTCCTCCTCCGTAATTGTAGCCATATGCAGCTTACTCTAATGTGTTGTCCTAGCCCCTGAAGCACTATCCTATCACTGTGCTGTCCCGGTCCTCGATAGTCACCATCACCGCTTGATCGAAAAAACAGAAATTGATGCTCGACGCCCCTTTGGCCCGACTCAACACAACTCAGACGCGGATGTATCGTGATTAGGTGTCGCAACTTCATCAGAGGTCGAAAGAGAAAGGTGATCGACCCAAGGCCTTTGTTTTGCTTAGAAAGCAGATAAATGAGAGAGAGACACGGGGGAGGCAGGAAGAAGCTGTATCATCCACGTAACACCGCGGAGGCTCCGCAGTTCACTGTAATCCCTGCGGAGCACCCCCAGAAAGAGTGTAAGAATACGATCCGTTCATGAACCCCTGACTTGCTGCCTGCAGGTTCCATCCCTAAGGAACTGGGAGCCCTGTCGGAGCTCGAGGATCTGTCCTTGTGCAACAACCAACTCGAAGGTAAGAGGATTGGAGTGCATTGGCCACCCCGAAATCTAGAACACCTACGCGCCACGCGTGAGTGAAGTAGGTCATGTATTAGAGATAGTGACCCTCTTTTGTATTGTTAAATTTGTATTGAATCGTACGCGTACTTGGTTCAGAGAGATATCACGAAGGAGCTGGGAGCCCTTCCCGATCGTATTCATCTTGTCTTGAGCAGAGACTCGCAGTTAAAATGAGTTATCTGCAACTTGTCCCCCCTGACAGGTGAGCGGGTGAATAGACTTGCAGCATCTGGCAGGCGAGCGGGTGAATAGTTGATGAACATGGAAATCGGGATGGAATAACTGCATTCCTTACCTGCGAGTTGGTCGGTGCTTTGGCCAAGAAATGTGAACTCGGCAAGGGCCCCCAGCTCCACAGGCATGGCACCTTCGAGCAGTAAGTCGATCGTTTTGTCAACGGATTTGTTTTTGAAGAAGTTGTGCGCACAAAACAAAAATATCAGATTTCACGGAACAAGATTAAGAGCCCCTGGCTTCTAGACATAACGTACTCACCCACAAGTATGCGGGGGGTTATCCTCATATTTTCAAGGGCAAAACCTCATGACACGCGACTTATCTACTCGCCGCTGAGTTCATTTCCGTTGAGCACGAGGGTTTCCGACGCAGCTAGGTCTCTCAACTCGGTGGGATGACGTACTGTGAGCAAGCAGGTTTGGAATGAACGAAGCGTAGATAGTTATACTGTCGGTTTCCCGCGGCATCCACGCGTGGGTGAGATATTTTCAGTTGTCATGGTTTGGTTGTGACTTTGAATTTCGTACAGGCCCAATCCCAAAGGAGCTGGGCAACCTGAACGCTATGGCGCATCTGAATCCCAGCTACAACATCCTCAGTGGTGAGTCTTACCACCGTTGTTTTTTGTAGACAGCAAAGATGACATGAGCATTGTCATGCATGAATCTCGCCCTCTCCTGGGCGGGATACGTGCTCTAGAGAAAGCAACCTTGGTGAAATGCCGGAAGTGAACGGTCCGCTGTACATCATTTCGAACCTACGCAGGGTCTATACCGCCGGAGCTTGGGAAGCTGGGCGTTCTACGAGAACTCTGGATGTCTCACAATCACCTGAGCGGTGAGTTTCGATTCAACGTCATCGATGAAAAAAAATGTAGACACATATCTTAGCCCAAGAATACTTGATAGCATGTTCACCCAAACGAGGGTGTGTTTCATTCATGCGATACTCGTTTTGCCATTGTGTGGAGGACACCTGTCGGAAGTATCACGAACCATTTGTGCACATACAATGTAGGTAGATACGATCCATCGGAGTAACTTGCCATCGGCAGAAATGACAAGAAATGCGCCTTTGAGATCCATCGCTTCCGAAGTCCTTGACCGCTTGCCGAGAGTGGAGGCAGAGCGTCTTCGACTCTTCCTCTACCTTCTGCTGGCCACTCTTTTTATACCTCTCTCCTCGTTACATCTCACGAAAGGAAATAGCTACCCTTGACAGTGGGAGAATTCTGCAACGACACCGACTCCTGTCTCTGACGGAAGCCTGTGTCGTCACTTGGAAAATTCTCAATAGCACTCCCTCTTCGCCGATTTCCCCGCGGTAGAGGGGCTCCAGATTCACGAAGTTTCCTAGATCCGGCTGGATGTGTCCTGCAACGAACAAAATCACAATTGGGCGAGCAAATGAAAACTCGTTTCGGCTGCAGCTAGAATTACACTTGTCCCGCCTAGGATTCTAGAACATACAATGATCTAGACACCCACACTTTACGCGGGATTTCATGTATGTTTCTACAGGAGCCCAAACAAACAGTCATGGTTCAACGGACCCACCATCTAACTTGTTTTTACTGAGATGGAAATGCTGGGGCTTAGGTTTCCTAGCTGCGGTGGGGTACATCATACAGTAGATATCAAGCCGAAGCAGGGCATATTGAGACCCGCGGTATAAACTGATTGTTTGTAGAACCCGTGATAACCTACCGACCCACGCGTGGGTAGGATTCATGCATGTCGAAACAATTGATTTCGCCGTTCAACACCTGGATCCACCATCGGAGTATCGAAAGTGTTCAGGCCGAGGTCGAGGAGCTCTGGGGCTAAGATTTTCTAGCTGGTGCGGGATGTGCCTTGTTGATATGCAAGGTAAAGCAAGAAATACTATTGTTGGAATTCCGAAGAACAAATCGGTTGTTCTAGAACATGTCGTGGCCTACTCACGGGCGGGTCGGTGATGTTCTAGAAGCTGGGGCGAGTACATATCCCTAAGGTTGGGAGTTTGTTGCTGCTCAGCCCAAGAAACGTGATCTCGATAAGGGCTCCCAGCTCCTTCGGGACGGAACTTGCTAGCAGCAAGTCGATTTTGTTTTTGAATAACGTGTTCATACGGACCAGATTCAGCGCCGAATAGAGCGTAGGGTCGCCTGACGTCTATAAGAGGAGACCTACCTTCTCATTCACGTATCGGCAAGGGAGCCCAGCGCGAATTACAAGGCTCATTCATTAAATGAAATTGGTTCGTTGGTTCGTTTTGCCGACAGGGTCCATCCCCGAGGCGCTGGGACTTCTGAGCAATCTGGGGGCTATTCTCCTCTCAAGCAACCAGCTTACTGGTGAGGAACGTGTCAAAAATTTTCCTAGAACACCTATAGAACAACAGGTGTAGGCCGGTGAAAATGAAAACCTTTTGCGTATACGACCGCTCAGCATTGATTACCTCTACGCCGACAACGCTGAGCCACAACCCCAGCTGCTCACTTAGAGCTCCCAGCATCGTGGGGATAGCCTTGCACGCGAAATTCAGCAGGTAACACACAACATTCCTCTTTTCGTTGCACTCGATTTATTTCTGGACGTCGGCTTTTTTCAAGTTTCAGCACGGTTTCTGGACGTACCAGCCTAGGTCACACATTAGGAAGGACTCTTCTGTGGTGCTTGTCTTTGGTTTTATCGCGAGAAGGATTCAGGTGTTCCTTTCCCTCGTTGACCGTGAAGTTGAAGATTTGCGTACACATGAAATATTCGCAGTCAAACCCATAATGTGAGAAACCAGTTCAGTTGGTGTGACTGCGCCGAGGTTCGAACCCATTTCCCAAACGTCAGAAAGTTGCGAGGTTACCTACTGAACCACCAGCCAAGAATTGTAAAGTTCAGTTAATCATTCGACAATATCTTGTCCCGCCAAGCTTCTCGAACATGAATGGCCGACTCAACCACGAGTAGATAGTTGATATGCAACTGTGACGAGTTTTCGTTACCGCCACGTTTTCTCAGCATGCTCAGGCACAGAACTAGATACCCTCAAATGATCTGCTTTACTGGCCTCGCATAAACGGCAGCCATGATCAACATGCTCCCAAAAACTGTGTGTCGGCGCAGGAATAGCTGATGTTGTCCTCACAAGTCACCGTTTACTGTTCCCCGTCTGTGGTGCATGCTGCGAGGAGCTAAACTGGACGTCTACTTCCCGAGCATGTGATAGAGCTGATGTCTTGAGACAAGGCTTATATTCGCTACTCCTATGTACAACGGCCCCGCTTCTCTTTTTGGTTGTTTGCATTTACTTCTGCCTGGCTCCTGGTTTCCTCGTCAGCTATCTAGGATCACACCCGTGCCGTTCAGGACATCGGGAAGGAGGAAGTCCATGGGGTGTCAGGTATGCCTTCATGCAACCTTGTAGGCACAGCTTTGTCCTCTACCACCCGGCCAGTGGGGGCTGCGGATGGGCCGTAGCAGTGCCCAGTTGGGTTACTCAACTTCTCATAGCTCGTGTTGGGGGTTGAGGTTGCGAGAAATCAATAAATGGGTCGATGTTAATCAATTAGTGGGTACGATGTTGTGGCTCAGTCCATGTTGAGCGATGCTGGTATTTATGAATCGCCTGTATCTGCTCATCTTGTCGTTCTTCTGCCGCACCAAGGTTGACCTGGAACATCCACTTGACGGTAAATGCGGTCTTGTTTTTCAAGGTGTGTGCCGCATCATCTGGAGTACGCTGTCTCATTCGGTATCGTCTCCGCGTCGTTGCCCTCGTGCGCCCATCACAAGAGGAGGCTGAGCAGGTCGGGTGGGTGGTGACTGAATACCGCCAACGGTTGTTCATTGCTAGATGGTTCGAGCGATGACATCCATTGCTCCAAATTTGCATGTTGTACTGTGCTCGGTAGGTGGGCCGATTCCCAGCCAATTGCTCCGGTTGCTTGACACCCTCACCGGTGCTCAAGGAGGGATTTCCCGTAGGGCTATCATCAATCTCGATGATAGTCCATGGACTGAGCCGCCAGAGTCCATCGCGGCCGAAGGTCCACAGATGATCAGAGACTGTTTTGAAGACCTGTATGCTGAACCTTGCCGAGTCCAGCGCAGCAGCGTCAAGGTTATTCTTGTTGGGCAAGAAGGCGCAGGGAAAACGAGGTAGGTTCTGATGTGTTCGTGTCCGCTACTCTGTCGCACCAAAGGTTTTTGGCTGAAATCGTTCGCGGTTTACCACATCCATTGTGGCCCAGCCACATGAATCTAAGCAGTTGATGCCCAACGACGGGTGCATGAAGCCGAAAACCATGGTATCACACGTGGCTTTTGTTCTTTTGGGCTGTATCTTGGGTGTTTCGCCGCTCGAATCATGGATTTATTTCTGATAGAGCAAAGGCGTTTGTCTAGTGCCCATGGAGGAGTTGGACGGCAAACATTTGTGTCTTGGGCATTGTTTGATGCATGCTTTGGAAAAATGGTTACTCGAAACCGAATCATGGTACCTTGAACACGATGTTCAGTCGACCCTTTTCCGGCTTGCATTCAGTTATTTGTGTTATGCATATGTTGGATACGCGCGTCTTTGGTCCAGGGCTTGCGCCAAAGTATGAAGGCTAACGAAGCAACTCCCACCGGTGAGTGGAAGGAGGAGAGCACTGTTTTTGCGGACGTGGAAGGCATGGAGCTACAAGGTTCATTTGTTCGGGTATACGATTGCGCCGGACAGGTGACGGGTGGTCATTATGCTATAGAGCAGAGGCGTTGGCTGAGACGGTTGCCTAGCATCACCTATTGTTTTGCCTCCGACGTGCAAGTGGCATCAACAATGCAGTAGCTCTTCCCAAACAAGGCCAATCGCCCATTCAATTTCCGTCGTGTATGTCCTCTATAAGGTGTTGTTTCACGCCAACCTTTACAGTTTCAATACCTGATACATCATACAGTTCATCACATGACGTGCTTACTATCTCCCTGCAAAACGCATCTCACGGGTGGTACTTATGTTCACTTCTCGTTATCATTGTCGCCTAAAATACTTCATTGGGTATTGAATTAATCTGTTGCAGTCTTACATGCTGTAGGATTGTCTTACTCTACTTCACATTCCGACTTGTCGGTTCGGATGTGGCTGGGGTCTTGGGAGCGCCGAAATGGTTCATGAGTATTGTGCTTAATGTGGCGATTGTGTATTCCTCCAAGAGCCACGTACGTCATGATAATCGACGATTCCCTGACGTTGACACGTTTCTACCGGTAACCTACACGGGGCAGCTGCAGATGTACCTGACGCCACGGGCTGTGTGCGTGCTAGTATGCAACGCGGAATCTTTCGGACAGCAGCGAGGTCGCGAAACCGGTGGTCACGTTACGGGCGACTGCCGCAACATGGAAGAACTGCGAGTCTGCCCTTGGCTGCGATCGATCTCTCGACGCGTTCCCGACAACGACGTCATCCTCGTCGCCACCAAGTGTGATTTGGCAGGCGAGAACACCAGGGACATTGGCAGAAGAATTGGGCATGCGTGTCGAACGTGGCTTTCGAGCTGGGTTCGCGATGGTATGTATCCCGTTCGGTTGGAGCGCGGAGTTTGCCTCGCGAGCTGCCGCCCGATAAGATTGAATGAGCATGGTGAAAGAAGCGCTGGGAACGAAGTGTTGCAGGGGGGATGGGCATGCGACTGGCGAGACATGGAAGCCGATAGCCCCTCGCCCAGTTTGATCCACCGGCTCGTCAACAAGCCCGACCGGGGTGGTCTTCGAGGAGCTCGGATGGTACTTCCTCGCAGCTGGGATATCGCCCTTTCTGTTCTGGAAGCCCTCGAGCTTGGACGGTGAGCTCGATGTCGGGTTGACGCTTGGACTCCGCAACGACTTAAGGGTGGATTCGTTTGTCGCACCAGGGGAATTTTAGAACCGTATCTCACCCCTCCCCGTTTGAGCGGGGGGCGTTGAATCGCCACCTAGGGGGAAGTATCGCCCATTTTCATTGAAACGCAGATGAAAGCAGAACAATTTTGCGTGGTTCTCGACGTCCATGGACTCTTGTGCTGTTTACAGCGGCCAAGTCTTCGAAGCTCTCCATTGCTGGAACCGTTGCACACCGCAGCGCTGTGCCATGACAATCAGCTCATATAGGCACGGCAATGCCCGAGTTCACTCAGATGTACCGCTGTGGAATACAAAATAGGCACGTTCGGACGAACTGTCAACTTGACTGTACTTCTGGGCGCTGCACGAGAGGCTGACGACAACAGGCGCACAGCCTGATATGGTTCGTCTCCATGGTCACCATGACCCACGATGGTGCATACTATCACAGTAACCCGCAACCAAGCCTTGTTGTTGGTGTTTGGTTTCTTCAGATTAGACACCGTTCTGACCTCTATCCAGTGCTACCAGGTGAGGCGAAGAAAAATCCGGGAATCTCCAGCTATCCGACGTGCCCAAGGCCCAGTCTATTTCGCAATGTCGAATTTCGAGCCTACACCTTCGTATTTTGTCCGTGAGTTCCCTTGGTCGAACTCTTCTTATGTTGGTGAGTGCCTCAACTGTACTAGCAGCCCGTACCATGCAGGGGTATTGGTGCAATCCCCGGGCAATGGTGTGCTGCTGTCGCCGACGGTTTCCCCAGTTGGAAAGTATGGTTTTTGACGCTATTTTTTTCTCGAAAATTCCTGCCCAGAGATCCCGTGGAGATCGTAGTGCAGAAGCTAGCTGACAGAGAAGGCGTGACGGAGACGGCAAGAGGTAAAGCAGTCGTGTATCAAGGGATTACTGTTGAGGACCTCAACACCAAATGGCATGATACAGCTGACGAGCTTGCGAGGAGAGGGATCACGGTCACAAATGCCGAGAACGCCTTGAAGGGAGCTCTTTCAATGAGGTAAGGAATCGTACAGGTGCTTACCGCTGTACCGAAAAATGGTTGACGGGTGTTTGTCGCCCGAAAGAAGCCCTGGGCAGGTGATGTGTAGATTGCGAGGACGACAACGTGTATTTCTACCACCCGTCAGTGGATTCAACGCTGCCGTTGCTCACCGCCAGATTCAGTGGCATCCTCGGTTCGTTCTCTTTGTTCGGCACCTTTCAGATCCCCAGCCCTATCTCTGACCCGTAATCTTCACCGTTGGCACTTGACTAGGTCACCATGCAAGGATGAGGGGTTGGTTGCGGTGTACGCGGTGCAGAGCGAGACTACATGTAGATTGCTGCTCTGTATGCTGCAATCCGCGGCGCGAGATTGTGCCAGGCACCGCAACATTGCCGAGAGATTGCCATTCCGATGTGGTGATACATCACAATTTTCGAAAGAACCATAGTACGACATCGCCGCCGTTCGACGTGCTTCGTCGCTTAGCAAGCAAAATATTTCAGGTCTCGAGCATTGTTGTGGCCCCGTGTAAGTGGTAAAATCCTCCTGGGTGGCCTATACTTCTGATCAAATGCGTTGTTCAGGGAGTTCGATGGATCCTCGTTCGGCACGAGACTTATGTCTATCTTGACGTCGTTTGGCTGGCAAGAATACTAAAACCCTTGCTCAACCACAAGGACGAGGAGACCTTCGACGGCTTTGTCAACCTTGGGGACACAGGTGACGCGCGTATCACCCTCGGGGATCCATCGGACATCGCTTCGTGGGCCAGGTTCAAGAACGAGCGCGTGCTTGAGCCCAGGCTAGCACGTACGATGTGGCCTAATGGTCTGTCCGAGTACGTTTTCCCTACTCTTGCATCCTTGGGTCTGACGCTCCCTCTCGAAAGCGATCCTGTTGGGGGGCTGGTAGTCCTGCTAAGGCTGAAGAAATCTCGCCCCGAGCGTGTGAGGAAAGTGATGCACACATTTTGCTTGGACCACACTCCGGCATTAAGCGCCAGTTGGAAATTTTCCTCGAGGTACCAGCTGGTGCGATTGAGAAGATCTTAACACGGTGTTGCCGCGTTGGTGGTGTACGAACGTCCTGGCGGTCGGGGGTGCTTGTGCATAGCGGCCTCGGCGGCCGAGACTCGCACGGGGTATTTGCTGGAGTTTTGGAATACTCGCTCAACGAAAACGCGAGCTCAGATATACGGCGAAATCGGCACTCCAGCTCCGTGGGTGGCGCTATCGTATGTCACATCTGCTGCGAGGTTGATGCTGCTGGATTTTTCAGGGCTGCGCTCGAGAGGCTATCTGAAGTGTCCTCAGCATGGCGACGGGATGCTGTTGACCAACAAGGTGAGCCCTCAGACCCTGACGTGGTCTGGAGGCGTATGCATACCCCAGAAGAGTTGTACCTCTCGCTCAGAAAGTACACGTCTTTGCGATTACTCACCGTTGTCTTACGATTTAACGTCTATGGCTCCGTCCTGTGTTTTTGTTATCGAATGAGTGGAGGACGTGTGAATCAGGATCCTCTTCCAATAGGAAACCCTCAGAGCAGTCAGACTGCAGTAAGTCTGGTTTCGCCATGTTTCTATGCTGTCCATCGTCATCGCCTTGGGTAGTTTCTGTAGCTCGTCTTGAACTTGCCATTCATTTTGCAGGAAGGTGGCGCTGAGATACTGCACGTAGAAGTGCATGGCTGCATGAACGGGATCTCAATTTCGCGTTCTTGCTGTATCGTGGCGGTGTATGCTTGCGTAATGTGGGTGCAAATACATGATAATTTGTTCGTTCACCTCTCTAACATTTCTTTGAATAGTAAAGTAATCGTTGAGATGTTCATGCTAATACTCAGTCGGCTTGTGCCCAAGTACCCCTTAATCCGCCCAAATGTCTATCACACATCAGGCGACTCGTGCTGGAGGCAACCTGCTTGAAGGCAGTGGGTGCCCACAGTGCAGTCCCGACACCAAGGGGCTTGGGGCCGCGGCCATCGAGCTGATGCGCATGATAGACATCCGACTGGACCTAGGTGTGAACATGTGGAGGGTATTCGTAGGCCACGCCAGATAGTCCTCATGCCGAATCAAGCGTCTGGGTATTCTCTTGGTCGACGAACGTTCAGGCGATCTACTGGAACACCGTAAATTGATAGTGGACCCATGCGGTTCTAGGTTGAGCTCATTTGTGGCTACGGTCCCCTTACACGTTCTTCTTTACGGCGTACGCTCTTGCATTCAAACGTTCTGTGTGCATGCCATGTACAATCACTTCGAAGAGTAGATACCTTGCCTTCATCTGCACGTCGTCCTACCCCAGTGCACTCCGGTTTCGACCGGCATATTCAAGCCTCGCTGGGGTATTGTGGGGCTCTGAGACGAGACCCAACCCGACGGTGCCGAGAAAGAAAATGGGCGCTTCGTTTTTTCTACTGCTCATTTTGTTCCTACAGACGTGATTGCCATGGAAGTCAAGGAGAGGTTTGTCGATCTCGTGGGTCGGTACTCCTTTCCATCCCAAGTGGTGAGCATTGACTGGTGTTAGCAATATACGAAGTAGGAATTAGGGGAATGATTTGCCGCAGCAATCCCGGACCTTCTTGAACAATGAAAACAAACTTCTGCTAACGTTTTGTAGCGCAGGGGTCAAGCCCACTCACATCACAATCTGCACTGCGTAACTTGCGAGCCCACTGTTACCCGCTGATTAGGCGTTGGGGTAGTTTGCGCCGTGCTCAGAATGGCAACAGAGCTCCTTCTCAACTTAGGATGCAAACAGTGTGTTAGATGGAAACAGCCACACCTGTCACCCACCTCACTTAATGTTTTCCGGCGAAAAGTGGTCTCGTCCTTGGCTACATTGAGTCTTGTTGAGGGAATACAGAAAGCGGCACAGAACATCTACGCACAGGAGACAACCTCGTTCTTGCTTCACTGCTCCCTCCTTGCTCTACCTGTAGAAGCACGGCTCTGTTACCACTGTGCACGACAATGGCATTTTCGGTAGCATGAGCAAGGACCATAATAGAAGCAATCGCAATGACGTGTACACCGCAACACCCCTAGTTTAACAATGGGTGTTGTTGAGGTCGAATTCTGCCTAGCATATCCACAGAACAACCACAAGCTGGTCTATACACTTGGACCATCATGGCGTTTCTCTTCCTTCTAGACGTACGTATGCACAAGGCAATGTTTCAGCAATCGCTGATATTGCATATGTTCCATGCTGCTGCCGTAAATGTCACAGACGAGCGCCAAGTGTGTTGGTTCAGAATGAGAGCATGGCCATTACGTTGGAGAGAATTGAGGGCAGGGTCGATGCCGCATTGGGAAGGATGGACAAGCTGTTGTATAGCAGCACCCAGGAAAGTATCCTGCGCCTCAAGAACTTGCAGGCTCCGGCCTACATGTACCCTCGCCTTGTGCGCGTGTCGTGTGGCACGTCGTCGAGGATTCGCGGGAAAGCGAGTCTGCTTAGGACACTTGCGGGGTGTGCAGGAAGGACATGATGCTACACTTCTTGTGCCCGGTGGACATGACCATAGTGCCGTGTGGCTATGGTGGGGAAGGGTATCGGTTGCGGAAGACACGTGACTGGGTCGAGAAACTATCGCCCGTGCTTCAGGTTAGACAAACGTTTTCGGCGGTACTGATTACTCCCCCGTTAGTGGAAGTGTCGCCGACTGAGAAGTTTCCACGTGCAATACCTTTGCTTCAGGCGTTCAATACCAATATCGGGTTGTTCAAGGCAATGCATTGAGGCGTGAATGCTGATTCAACTTTGTCGCAATCCGGTTTGATGTTTATGTGCATGCTCCCTTCCAAGGTGGCCATGGTGACCGCAAAGGTGGCGCTCAAAGCGGCGTCAGGACTGGAAGTTGATCTCTCGCATTTCCTGAAGGACATGCAAGATGAGTTGGTCGATGAGCTGGTCGACCGAATTCTCGACGAGGACGCCCTCTTTCGTGTTTTATCGGGTGAGGAGGACATCGACGCCAACATGCAAACGGAAACAATGACCTCGTATGAAGCGCTGAAGACATTCATGGACCAAGAACAACGTGAAAGGCGAAAGAACGCCAGGGATGGTGATGGCTACGTAGACTTCAGGAAAAAAATGAAGCGCGTATCCGACGGGAGCGGGGGGATGGTATGGGTTAGGAACGAAAATGTTCAAAGGTGGTTGGACTCACATCCGAACGCTGCACCATTGTGCGAGATGCGGGGTCATTCGGGGTGCAGCATCATGCGCAACTAATCACCATATTTAGGCGAAAGCTCAGGTACGGAAATGTGTCAACGCACACATTTTTGTAAGCAGTTGGCGTTTGTGAGTGTGGTACTGTAGTCTTGGTGCTGTAAACCATTCCAAGTCGGGTACTCCCTGCTTCCATCGATTGTGGCGCCTGCACAGGTGTAGCGTCACGGTTAAGCGTGTCACGCGTAACCCTAACGCGTAGTGCTCTCTCAACCTGGTAGGTTTGGCCATCGATATATCATTTGTTGTCATACAGGCTATCCACCAGAAATCGTACGTGCATGGACGCTGCTGGCATCAACATTGTCGACCAGCAAGAGAGGCTCTCGCCTGAAAGGACTTTCGCAAATATCGCAACCGATGTAGTTCTACGAACAACGGTGAATGAGGCCAAACGAATTGTCTGTTGGAAGGAAAATATATGCCTGAGCTGGCCGCAGTTTGGTTTTGAGATGATGTGATGTGAATATGTCAACACCATCCACCCCAATTCGACCTACGTCGTTGTAGCAAAGAATATGAAGAGATGCGTTAATCTGTACTCCGGAGAACAGCAAACAATGCCGAACTGGGCGAGACCCCTCCGACTGATTCCAAAAAAGCTCGACTGCTGCACAACCAAAATTTTACCAACACCAACCATATGGTGGTTTTGGAAACATGTCGTCTGGGGCATTCCGTAGAATTATCGGGTCCTTTCGGCGCCCCCCTGGTTGTGGAGCAATCGAGCTTTGAAAGTCGGCCCAGGTGGGGGTGCCATGGGTGCCATCTCTCCGCCTCTCTGCGGGATGCAGAACATGCAAAGGAGAGAAGCTTGGGAGAGACAAGGAGAGATGGTAAATATCTGGCCGCCAATCTTCACTTCTCTCGTTTACAACGCCGCCGCTCACCAAATCTGAATCCAGATGTTCAGTTGATCCTCTCCTCTGGTCCCGTCCGGCTCTGCCCCGGTTTCAGCTTGCTGCCGGCAACCCAGCACACCCAACAACAACCCCACTCCGCTCCGCTCGTGTGTGTGCGATGGCATGTGCGGGGGAACCTCCACGGACCACGTTATGCAGAATACCATCTGCGAAGTCCCCCGAAGAGTCCTCTTTCCGTCCGCGCTTCTGCGTCTGACTCTCTCCACGTCTCCTATCAAGCTGCTCTTTCCTCGCTCCAGAAGTGTACGCGTGTGTGTGTAATAGCAGGTAGAAGCGTGGGCTGATTGCTCCCGCCGCGAGATTGGTGTTGCTGAAAGCTACAGTATGGCGGAGGAACTTTTACCTTGAATCCCTCCGCATCTGCAGCACCAATGTCAAGTTCGCAGTGCATCCGAGGGCACAGGGAGCTTTGGGCACCTCAGCTGATTGCACGAACGATGGTCCATATACTGAAGCTGGGGGTGTCGGCAACACGGCAATCCTCTTCGCGTGGTCTCCAATTGACAGGCGTGGGTGAATACCAATCCGAAGGCGGGTCCTGCTGGGATATGCTGCTGTTTCACAAGAATCCCAGCATATTCATGCGCGCGTGTCATGATTCAATACCCGCCAATTCACTTCTTGCCGCCTGCTGCTGATGTGCTGCTGTTTTCTGCATTGCTACATACCATACTGGTTTCACAACCGTTTCCGTGTGTTTTCGTGGATCGTCCGGAAAGATGCCGGTTGTTGATCTTCCGGATTTGCTAGGAGTAGAGCTGGTGATATCGTGCATACTGTACGGGGTTCGACACACTCTGCACCACGTGCGCGGGTGTGCTGCGGCGTTTCCGCCTCTAGAAACACTCCGTGGACGAAGCACACCTCTACGATCGCCTTCATCAATGCCAGGGCTCCGGGTAGCCACGTTTCCGGCTGAAGCATTTTCATGTGAGAAAATTTTGCTTTTAAATCCTGAACGTGCACGAACGTTTCGACACTCGACGTCAGGCACAACTTGGGCACCAGCGCATTTTATGTACTGATGAAAGATCAACGGGTACAGGTCAGCAGCATGCAGCGGCAACATCACGCAAGGGCAGTCGAAAACCCGAACTTGTGATGCAACTTTCCGGCTTACAGCGGTGTGGTGTGCTCTTATTTCCTGCTTGTCCCAAGGCCCTGCACTTTGCCCAATCTCCCACACTACTGACAGATTTGCTAAACCGCCCATGGGACACCCATGGGTCACCCAGGCATGCCCATGGGCGGCCCATGAAGTGCCCATGAAGTGCCAATCGTGGGCACTTCAACCTAGATCTTCGCCACCGGTATATCAACCTAGAACTTAGCCACCAGCGCCAACCTAGAACGTATCGTGTGGGCTGGTTGTGGTTAGGGTTATCAGCCGCTATAACGCCCGTTCCGAAGCGGATAATCTACTTCAGAAGAAGTATTGTTTAGGAGTACACTGGTTTCGGTTGAAAGACTCTCAATGGCCGCCCATGGGCTTCCCATGGGTTGCCCATGGGCCACCCATGGGCTGCCAACGGGCAACCCATGGGCATGCTCATGGGCATGCCCGTGGGTGTCCCATGGGCGTTTTAGAAAAACTGCAGGAGTACGGGAGACCCCACTTGCCTGGTATCATGTTGATTGGCGACGACCAATGGACCTTCAACGAAGCTGACAATCCCTCATTCATGTTGTCGAAAGCCCCGGCTCAAGAGCACGTCGAGATTTAGCTGGTTGTGCAATTACCCATCCCCGTCGTCGGTTATCCCCTCTCTCGATTGTCTCCCCCCTCTTGATCTCCGAAGACTGACAAGGCACCATCGTGCGAATTCGGCAACGTTACAAGAGTATGTAAGACTCTTCACCCTCCACACTCGTCTGTGTCTCGTTGATTTTGATTGCTTCGGAAACCTCACTGAGTTTCATCGCAGATACCTCAATGCAGGTGAAAAAACCAATAGGTATGGTGGCCTTGTTAGCAGAGGGGCGGTAAGGCACGGAGGCAGGGCGGCGACGCCGGGACGAAGTCGCACAAATCGATCGCTTTGGCCAAGGAGTTACATGTCACGAATCGGGCCGGGGACGTGGAAAGGTAAAGGAAGCTGGAGCTGCTCAAGTGCGTGACATCCATGGGGGTGAGATGGAGCTAGCTGTCCATGCAGCGACGGCGTTTGTGGCATCTTCTTTCCAAGATATTTGCGGCGTTGTGATGTATCGGTGGGACGGGAAGTGGACGTGTTGACAGAGTATATCAATGGGTCCATCACGAAGCGCGTGGCGCTGCACGACCCGGACGCGGGGCACTGGTCTCTTCAAGTATTCATGGTGAGTTACTCACGCGTTGTGACCTCAATGGTGTTCGATGGCAAAGTAAAGTATATTAGCATTGAGGTGAACGCTTCGGGGTGGTGCTCGGGTGCTGCAGTTGCAGTGGATTTACGCCTTCCCCATATTTTCACGTTTTATCAGACAAACAAGGAGGACGACGGAGCCCACAGAGTCGGGAGCGAGAGCGACGTGGTGGACTTTGTGGAGGCACGCATCAAGCTCTCGCTGGCGGAACTTGCCACCGGCACTGGCGATGACCCCATGGGCACGGGCGACGACGCGACCACCA
Organism: Ectocarpus siliculosus; assembly: GCA_000310025.1. Lineage (NCBI taxonomy): Eukaryota > Phaeophyceae > Ectocarpales > Ectocarpaceae > Ectocarpus > Ectocarpus siliculosus. The sequence continues at coordinate 5,183,056 of FN649734.1, forward strand.
CAGGGGATGACGGCAAGGTGTGTATATAGGATGTATTCTTTATTATAGGGTGTTGTGTCGTCCGTGGAGCCGTACCTTTTTCGCGTCGGTGTTGGCGTAACAAAATTGACAACGCTGAAACTCTCAATCGCTGAAACACCCCTCTATTCTCGCGTGTGTTATGTCTTCATCGTTTTCTGGTGAAGCCCCCTGACATCGACGTCGGCAGCGACACCGAGTTCTCCGATTCGACAACCGCACCCCTGAGCCCCAGCTCGTCGCGGGGTGATGTGACGCCCGGAACCTTCGAGCCCCACCTCATCGCAGGCTTCCTGGGCGTCTCACCCGTGGGACGACGATGAGCACTGGGACGACTACAAGAAGTACCTCGACCACAACAGCTTCTTCACCGAGGAGGAGAGGGAGGAGGTTTGCCCCTTCCCGTCGGTGTGGTCAGAGTAGACCAGATCGCACCCCCGGTGGCACGGCAAGGTTTGCGGTAGCGGCGGGCGGAGGGCGACGACGAGGAATAACAGGAAGCGCCGGGTCCCGCGTCGCATCCGGGACAGGCGCCGCCGCCGGGCCCTGCGGCACAAGCAGCTGGCCAGACGTGCGCGAGTGGGCGGACGTCGCCGCCGGCCGCCCACCTCCTTCCGAGGGGGAGGGGACCCCCCCGAGGGCGATCAGGTACGTTTTGTTCTTGTGAGTTTACCACGGCTCGTTCTGCTGTGGATGAGATCACCCGTGCCGTGCTTGACATCCCTGGTATTAATAATGAGCTTCGCAAACCCTCTCTTTCTTTACCCCGTTGCTTTCTCAAGGGAACGGGGGAGGAGACGGCGCAGGTGGCGGCACAGGGCCCGGTGCAGGTGGCGGAGCGGGAGACGGGACAGGGTCCGACGGTGTCCGGAGCGCAGGCCGATCCCGAGCCTCGGCGCTCCGGTAGGTCAACCCAGGGACGAGCACCAATCAAAGGTGGACCCATCCACCAAGGCTACAGCCACCGCGACGACCCCAACTTCGATGAAAACAAGTACTAGCGGTCGATGATGGAAGGGGCTTTACGTTGGCGCGCGCCGAGGAAGTTTCGCGCAGCCACAACAAACGCAAGGCCGGCGGCATCGGTGGCGCCAAACGAGCGGTCTCCGGTGGCCCTGACAGTGGCGGTGGTAGCGTTGGCAGTGGCGGTTGCCTTGGCAGTGGCGGTGGCGGTGGTGGCAGCGGTGACGGTGACGGCGACGACGACGGCGCGGCTCCCATGAAAGTGAGTGATGATGACTTGAGCCGTGCTGCCTTCGGTGGCGGTGGGGGTGACAGCGACGGCGAGTGGAGTGCTGGTGGCAACGACGGCGACGACGGTGGGGGCGGCCGCAGTAGCAGCGGAGGGGGCGACACTGATGGCGAGGGTGACATGAGCAGCTGTGGCAGAAGCCATGGCGACCGTGGCAGCAGCGGCGGGGGCGGCCGCGGTGGCAGCGGCGGCAGCGGTAGCAGCAACGCATCGGAGAAGAGTAGTGCCGCGAAGAATAAGACGAAGAGATCGGCGGTGGGTGGGCAATTTGCCCCTCTCGTCCAGCCTAGGCCTGCGTTCGAGGAGGGGGACAGGGCTTTGGCCGCCGAGAGTCTCGCAGAGACAGCGAAGTTGGAGGAGGCAATACCGAGTTGTACGAAGGACGTGAGGGGGCTGACGTTAAATGAGGCGGAGATAGCCATAGAGAAATTCAAGCTTTCAGGGACTCTGCCGAAGGAGACCTTGTTGAAGATGGCGACGGATGATCCCAGGCTGGATGGAATAGCAGCGGGGGAGGACGGTACGAAAATAGACGCGCCGAAGAAGGGGAAAGGGACGGTTGTGGCGTCCAAGGTGGTGGCAGGGCACAGGGTCTTCACCATCAAGTGGGGGCGCAAGCGCACGGCCTGCTCCGAACACGACACCTACTACGTGCTGAAATGGGCAGTGGAGGGGCAGGCTGCGTCGTTCGAGGCCGCGGTCGAGCGCAGTGTGAATAATCTTTGCATCATCGTCTGTATCAACGGCAGCCTCGTCCCAACGTTCATGCAAAACGACGGCAAGAGGAAACTCAAGCGGGATGGAGCTTACAGGGAAGCGTTTGGCCCGTGCCGAGGAGGTTCGACCGTACGCTTGGGACCGTATGAAGGGCTTGAAAGCGGACAAGACACTCAGCCCCGAGAGCCTCGCCCTCTTGGAGGGAGATGCCACCCTCGTGGAGGCCCTTATGACAACGCCGATCCACGAACTACTGGGCTTTATAGACGCCGCGGAGGGGATGAACGATGGCAAGACTTGGCTCATGAAGGATCTCACGCCGGGCTACTGTCATCAGCAGCAGCACGGTTTCGTGGACGACGTCGTCAAGTATTTGCAAGCGGCTTGTCGCCTAGGCAGGTTGCCCACGCTGGAGTCGATCGGGTTCATGATGACACCCTCGGAGCTGGATGGTACGGGGGTGAGTGTCCCCACCAAAGAGGAGCTGTGTGCTAGCTACAGAGTCGAGGAGGGCGAGGAGAAGCGATACGGTTTGGCTACTAGGGCGCTGCTGGCAAGAGCACGGGGAGATGGTGTATTTTGTCACTGGAGGGTACACTTCCCCCTCTACAGGTTGCTCATGCTCACCCGACCGGAGGGGAAGCTCATGGAAACGACGGAGCTCAGCTGCAAGGTCGCGAAGACCAGGAAGGGGCTTTCCTTTTTGAACTACTTGAAGGAGCGCTGAAAGAAAACTGATGCCTGGAAAAGAGACCGGGCGCTTCATGCGTCTGTCCACGCAACGTATTGCGATCAAGTTGCGGATGACAAGAAGGCCGAGAAGAGGATCGCGGATAATCGCAAGGTGCGGGTTGAGAGAGTTGTCGCATTGTGTTCACCATTTGTCCAGTGGCAATCTCGCTTTGGTCTACATATTTATAGTAGCGCGAATATGCTTGGTTCTATTTCGTGGTGCCGCGGGTTGCCACTTGTTATTGTGTTTGTTGAGGCCCAAAAAACCGTTCTCTCTCGGACCTGAAAGACACTCTGATAATATGAATAGAACCCCAACACACTGCCCGTACGCCTTTCCGCGCGTTTGATTCAGGTCAGGGGAGGAAGGATGAAAATTCCGGGATGCCCAATCTTCAGGAAACGGACGAATCACATGGTGGACGTGGTCCAGCACAACGCATTGGAGCCGGTCACGGACCTTATTAGCGAAGACGAGGTGAAGATGTGCCTCGACGTGCGGCGATCTACGGACAGGAACACTATGGTGGACGATGTGCTGCGGGTCAACGATTTGGACTACAACGCCATTCTGGAGATCGAGGAGTCCCGCCTGATGCCGCAGAAGTACGCCGTGGCAATCGGGGAAATCGTCCGGCGCCTGAAACCCGACGTCACGGCGGAGATGGTCGCCCTCTTTAGCCAAGGCCTGACCCTCGTCGACGCGGTTCTAAACGCGTGCCTTCGTTGCCAGGACCTGCTGGGGATGTTTGCCTTCGCGTCTTACATGATGACGTTCGTGTCGCCCAAGAAAGCCCCCACCGAGGTGATGGAGGTGGTCCTGCCTCTGACGGCGAAGGATACGAGGGCTTCAGACGGTTCAATCCAAGGCACGGCGTGCGTCCACCTGAAGAGGCCAGACATGCACCGATGGCTTGCCGTGTTGCTTGTTCTTCTCCGCCCTTTGATGAGGGAGCACCTTCAAGGTTCCGGAAAGCAGCTGTGTTTGGAGGTGGGCCCATTCGATGCCAACGGGAAGCTATTTACCAACAGCAAACTGCTCGATCTGTTCCAGTACGCCGGGAAGCACTTCCTGGGTTTGCCCCGGTGGGGGTACAACATCAACCGCACCGTCCATACTTCTAATGCGACGTTCTTGGCGCTGGCACAGGGTGAAGGGAGCAATGCTCCATGGGTGGAAAAGGTTTTCGGTCAGGCTCGCCAAAGCAATAACCGAACTCAGGGAACCTGCAGCTCTACCGAGGTGCGGTATAGCTCTCAGGAAGGGATGCAATACGTAGCAGGCGGCATTCTCCCGATGTGTGAGGCGCTAGAAGCCGCGACGTCGGCCGACAATGCCCCGCACTGGGTCCTTCGGTCGCCCCCGCCTTCACCGTAGCCACCCCCGCACCGGTTTCTTCGGCCACCCCCGCACCGGTTCCTTTGATCGCCCCCGTCCCCGCCGTCGCGCCGGTTATGATGGTCGCCCCCGTGGTCGCCCCTACAGCGGCGGAGCGGATAGAGATGATGAAGCTGGAGCTGGCCATGAAGCAAGCGGACGCCGAGAAGGAGAAGGCGAAAATCGAGCAACTACGATATGCGGGGCTACCACCAGCGGGCGCTGCACCAGCCAAGATCGCCGAAACATGCCAGAGTACGTTAGAGAATCTGGGTGATGGTAGTGGTAAGCGCGGTCGTTCGGAGAAGGAAGTTCTGATAGGCGGGCCTGAAAAGAAGCCGAAGAAAGTAAAGAGAGAGTTGGTCGAACCGAAGAAGTTGGCTCTGGCAAAGAAGATGCATGGGTACATGCTAGAGATGCGTTCACTCGCCGTAGTCACCGGAGCAGAAAGGGTCAAGGTTGGGGCGAAACCGAAGAGGGGTTCGTGGGTCTGCACGATGAATAAGTGTAAAAATAGTTATTCCGGCAGCACCGTGTTTGGGGAGGGTGTTGCAGGAGCAGTCGGCATCAGAACGGAGCTAGAGAGACTCTACCCGGACTTTACTAAAGAGTTCTTTGCGACGTTTCAGCTCAAAACTCAACTCCAACCGTTCTTCAATGTTTTGCTGCGTGAAGAAGAGAAGCGTTCTGTAGAGTCGCGTGATTCGTGACTTGTTCAGGTGTGTTTTGCATCGGTTTAGACAGGAGTTGGTGTTGTGTGGTGGTGCTTTCTGTGGACGTTAATGATGACGTTTAAACCTGGGACTTTACGCGTGCCTCAAAATCCAGGGGCCGTGCTTTGCACGCGTTCATCGTTATGAAGCACGCGTTCATCGTTATGACGACATTTTTGGGGGCAGATACCCCGTGGGTCTCCCCGCAACAGGCACATCGAGTGGGGAACCCCCGAAGGATCGACTACACGCGAGGCAGGATCTGCCGCCCTTCCAGCGCTCTTGCACGACAGGTGGGGCTCGCAATCGGGGCTTGCCCCGGTGTGTAGTGGATTCAACCACTTGTGCACGCACGATTTTTGCCACCACACCACCATGTGCATCTCTCCTGCCGTTGTGCGGTGGACTAGGCGCAGACGATATTGATTGCCGTTAATTGTATCCGCACTCCCCGAACAGTCACCAAAATTGGTGGAGCGCATGTTGAACGCTTCGTGACTTTGATCTCCATTGCTGACCGAGCTAACGGGTTGAGCAAAGCGCACGCCGTTCGAAAGCTCTTGTCGGATATACAACCAAACGGGCAGTGCATGGTGAAAATTGCGTCGAACACCCGCCTCGACGGCATGCGGTACCGGGCGCTCACTAAGTCCTTGATTGTTTTCAATGATATATAAATTATGTGTTATTAATATTACGTTCAAATGTCATAAGGACCCTCTGTCTTATTTAGACATGTCTTATGTCTGGGATCTTTAAACGTGACAAATATATCATCGGACACCTCACTCTCTATCACGTCTTCTACGGGAAATGTCCAGCTAGATTCTTACACTTTCCCATCCGCACCACCTACTGAAAACACCGTGCTGGTGACAGATGGGACAGGTAATCTCAGTTTTTCACCGTCACACACAAGGGCAGACGTGTCGGCCACGACGTACACCATTACATCTAATGATGATATAGTGGCCATCACTGTGGCTCAAGATACGACTGTAACCCTACCTGACCCGGCTATAAAGACGGTCGGAGATATCCTATACGTCGTCAAGCAGGTCGCGGGTAACAACGTTGTCACGATAAACCCCAATTCCACCGAGCTCATATCAGGTCAACCAAATTACACATTCTCTGTTGACTATGGAGCAACCAAGATGTACACAAACGCTTCTATTTGAGCACATTCATGTGTGTTTTGACAAGAAAAATAATATTGGCAAGAGTAATCCGATACAAGTTACAGCAAAAATACTGGTTAATGTATCCACCATGGTGGTGGATATACAATCGAGGGTGACCAGGACCTGGATATTACTCCGGGGGCGTCAACGTCTGTCACTACAACAGGTCCCATAAGTTTCCCCGTGTCAGATGGGGGTATGAAGACAAATATGACCTTCTCTAGCAGTGGACAGTCGACATTCGTTCCCAGAGCTTCCGTACAGGTAGTAACCACGCCTACAACGACAATCCTAGACACCACAACTATACTATTACCGGTCAACTACAACGGTCCCGTGACTCTTACCCTACCATCCAGTACATTGGGTATGTATGTACATCATCGACGAGGGCGGATTTAGTTCCGACACGAACATTATTACGGTAACACCAGGTGGAGGTACGGCCAGTGGGGACGTCACCAAAATCCAGCCGTACTCATCAATACGGGTCAGCCCAAACCCTTCCGGGGATTGGTTCCTGAAACAGGCCGGTACGGTGGTTAATCCCGATGGGTCTACAACTGTGGAAAACAGCGATGGTTCAACTACAACATCATCACCAGATGGTACAAGATGGTACCATCACAACCGATCTACGGATGCCAATGGAAACGTCACGGAAAACGTTGTTTCTCCAGATGGGACCGTATCAAACACCGTTGTTACAGAACCACAGTTCTTACACGGTGGTACAACCGGACGGTTGGTACCACCGAGACAAACGGAAACTACGACTATACCACCGGTATTTGTTGGGGGGCAGGTGAACAACGGAGGAGCGGGAGCAATCCGCAACAACAACAGATGATGTTGGAAGTAGGAATATAGCAACGAATCGCATGGTGGTCTATCTATGTCTACAATGAATGCCTTGGAGGCCCCGGGCGGCCACCGATATATATGTATATATACAAGGGCTCCGGACTTCGGGCGCAGAGGCGCCCTCGTCCTCAGTAGTAGGCTTAAAGGGAAGGTGTGAAGGCTGTGCACAGCATACCAAGGGCATGAAGCCGCAGGGTGACCGAATGAATGGTATAAAGATGTTCGCGTTGTATTCGAGAAATGCGCCGTTCCCGGTGTAACATGAAGCCAAAAGAGTCGCGTGTACGTGATATTTTGTCTAGCTTCGCCCGGTGCGGACGAAAAGGAGATGTAAGCTACAGTCGCCTCCCTATTCTTGCGCCGGTAAGAACGTAGTAACACTCTCAGGAAACTTTCTCTAATTGGCTTTGCGGTGGCCAATATCCTCCCCAAAGGGGCCAAAGAAAGAACGAACACTGCAACTGTTCGACGGTATTGCCGGTAGTTGATGGTGTGTTGCCGCCTAGCTCTCATATTCAAACTCCTTCAGTGTCGCGCCTTTCTCTTATATCCCCCTCTAATGTTCTGGAGCTATTATTCTAACGTCTTCAGTGTCGTCCCACTCGAATGGTCATATTCTAACTTCTTCAGTCTAATGTCGCGCCCTTCTCTAATGTCCTCCTCTAATGACGTCGATATGCGGTATCCCTCACAATGTGAAAGGAGGCGAACACCTACAACATTCAGACAAAGTAAGAACAAACACCGCACGCAATGGTTTGACTGCGTTGCCGCTAGTTGATGGTGAAAGAGTTGACGCCTCCCGCCTCGGGTCATCGTTGCCCCTTACGGCCCTGGTGGTTATTGCCGATTACCACTGCGGAAGGTATGGTTTCGTTTGCAGCCTTTTGTACGCAGGTCTCGAGCTTCTTAATATTGAAGCGTGACGGTGATGGCCGTGATGATGTCGGTGATGGTGCAGGCGGTAGGGTGCCTGCGCTGGCGGCAGAATGCTATTATTGGGGAGATCGATGTAAGAGCGTGTACGTGTCATAACCGTATAACGTAAATTTAAAGCAGAAGAAAGAGGTTGTTGGGGAGGAGGTAATGTGGAGGCATTAAAGTGGATGTTTATCTGAGCATCAAAAATTCGTTTAGCTGCGATGATTTCTTCGACACGGAATAGTTCTCATAATGTGGTTGGAGGTCGAATATGCCGTGGTACGCACGTCCATGCAAGGTGAGCATTGAAGGGGCTGGCGGTTCAGTCCATGTCTTTTTTTGAATACCGCCTGCGCCTAATAATGCAGTAAATCCGAAAAGCCCGTTGTACCTTTTTTGCGCAGAAATGAATTTAGTAGTTTCAAACAGCGCCATAAGATAGTGGGGGATAGATTGGAGAGGATGGATACACGACTTGCCTTTGTTACAACAATTTAATCCCTTTTCTTCTTTCCAAAGTTGAGCATTGCAGTGAGAACATGTGATATTTTGTGGATCATCCAAATCCGTGTGTTTTAGCTCAAAAGGTGCCGAGGGGAAGTCGAATGATTGCAAGTCAATGTCTTGCACTCCAAGGCAGATTTGGTTATTAGCATCACCGCGATGGCTGTCTAGAGTGGGTGCCGGTAACCTTGGTGCACGATTCCTCATTTGGCTAAAATGTTGACGTATCATATCGAGTTCAGGGTCTGAGTCGTGTGGTGTGTTATTGTTTGCATTGCGACGTCGACGTTCCGATAAGATTTCAGCTTGCGCGTTATCCGGACAGATTTGTGGTGTTCGAGTTTCAGGCGTTGTTCGTGGTTGGGTGAGCGATCTTCGTTGAGTATTTCGACGAGCTGAAGGTGTTCGTCGATTTGGAGTTGTTTGTACGTTCCTCGAGGGAGTGTTACTCTGGCTGGGTGTGGAACTTTGGTGTGGATTGTGACGTGCAGTATGTGATGATCGTGTTTGGCGATTTTGAGATGCGGCTGCTGAAGGAGTTACCCGATGAATTGGCGTCGGCCGACATCGATGATTGTCAGACATGGGGTGATATCTTTACTCTATTGATAGTTGGCGAAAGCCAGTTGCAGGTGTCAACAATGTGCCTTGAATTTCTTGAGACGTTTACTTTTTTCTGAAATGGAAACACGCGTCTTACTTTAGAGGTCGGCGTGGGTAGTTCCCAGGTCGCGGTGCTCGTCGGTCTTGTTGAGGATCTCGTTGATGGTCCGGTCCCACAGGCGGCGGGCGCACTGGTAGTGCAGCGGCGGGGAGTCTCAATCCTTGATGATCAGGTCGTCCTCGACGATCTCGCCCGTGCACCCGTCGGCCAGGTCTTCCTCGTTAGTCGCTGCGTCGGAACACCTTTGCAGTGGATATCGGATGGATGACAGGGAAAAATATAAGGAAAAAAATTCACATGGTTTACAGTATAAAAATGTGATATTTTTATTTATGACGTCGACGGTTGAACTCGGTGCACTGACAGGGAAAAATATAAGGAACATATGTCACATGGTCTCCCCATACTAAAAAATGTTATTTTTTTTATGACGTCGACCGGTGAACACGGTGTACTTTTGTGACATATGCGTAACTAATTTCCAGCAACAGTCGGATGCATCCGCGCACCCATATCTAGGTAACTACGCACACACACGACTGGTCACTGCACAATCAATCACGTTCCGATGTAAACGGGTGTACACATGATTTACCCCGATAAGGCTGGCGGGGGCGACGGTGACGTGCTTGAACTTCTGGCCGTCCGAAGAGTTGGCACCACCAGCGCAAAGACGCCACACCGCGTGGATAATATTCCACTCTGACAACAACAGCAAGCAAAAGGGCATTGTTGTGGAGAGATTTAGCGGTTGTGGTTACGATGCAGTTTCATGCCAGGCCTTCATGCAACACCTGAACAACATTCAGGCACACATCAGGCGGAAATTACTTGGTACAATCAAAGAGAGAACTTTATTTTACCTTTGTAGCCGCGGCTGTTGCACTGGTCGGTTGGGATCCCGAGCGAAGGAGTACCTCCCACCGGGGCGAGGCAGAGCTGGCACGGCTTGGGGTACGTTGTCGACGGGGTGAGGATGGTGCAGGATACGCTACAACTGTCCGCGTCGCGGTTGTTGATACGGTCGCAAGGGCAAACTTGCCTTTACCGTCGCGCTTGTTTATGAGCTTGAGGTGACCGCCGTCGCAGTCGGGCCCGGGGCAAGGACAGTTGGGGTCGCCCTGTTGTACAGGGCGGCGGTACACTCCACTACGACTCGTTGACTGGGTGGACTTACGCTTTGCTGGGGAGCTACGGGAGAGGGCGTTCATGTTGTGTTGCAGCTGAAGGTCGACGCGGGAATGAGAGGAGAGGATGTCGAAAGTGAGAGTGACCGGGATGTGCACTCTTTCATTCACTCTGCACAGACTTCCAGCAGATATTCTAACTTCTGACACACTCCAGCAGTTATCCCATGAAATGTGCACTCTTTCATTCACTCTGCATAGATTAAACTTCTGACTAAACTTCCAACAATTAATCTAACTTCTGACTATTTATTGTAACTTCCAGCAATTATTCCACACAACCCAGAACGTTCACTGCGCGCAGACTAACTTCTGACTAACTTCCACCAATTATTCCATGAAACGGTGTGATATCACGAAAAGTTGATATATATCTGTATATGTATATATACGATGTAGCGCAGTCTACAGCAGCACCTTCAATACAACAACAGCAGTACAACAACAACAGCAGTGTTCACAGTATTACAGAAGACATATGCCTACAACCTTGCAGCACTTGCAGCAATTGATGATGCCGTGAGATTTGCGTGCATGTTCAAGCTCAAAACAGAGCAAGTTAAGTCTAAAGTTAGTTGTGGCGTACCACAACAACAACGATCAATCTACATTTATTTGTCAAATCTTCCTTGCTACATACAGCTGCAGAATATTAGGAACAATAAAAACACACACAGAAAGCTGCAGAATAGGTGCAACTTGGAGGGTGTGTGTGGCATATACGTGTACGTAGTACGTAACCATCCGTGCGGTGACAATACACGATGCACATATTCCAGTTCGCGTTGCTTCCGTTAGAGAAGAAGGCGACAGGATGCATGCATGCACCACTGTACCTACAACGCATACCATATAGTACGGACAGTCTGTCGATATCTATCTACAAATGAGACCATGCGGCAAAAAAAAGTCTGTGCTAGGTACTGCATGTAGCTTGTACTTCAGGTATGTGTCTGATTTATGAGTTGACGTTCTCCGAAATCTCGTCCAATGAGCTGCGTGATTCTTTAGAGATCACAGTTCCTTGATGTCCCTTGCGTAGACGCGCCCGGATGCACGATACTTAGCCGTACTTCACGGTGCTGTAACTCGGCTTGCCCTTGGAGTCTAGAGCTCGCGACAGGGGCGCTGTGGTCTCGAGAGCGGCACGCCCACGTCGGCGAAGACGGCCGAAAAAATTGTTTGAACCCCATTAAAAAAGAATTAAAACGCACCGCAACGTCTAGCTCAATGACTGAAATAGTGGTTGCGTGCACCGTGCTGTAACTCTACTCGCCTTTGGAGTTTCGAGCTCGCGACAGGGGCGATGCGATCCAGAGACTGGCCCGCTGCAGCGGGCAACAGCCGGCGAAAAAAAAAGTCTCAAGGCGACCGCAAACTGATGCACCCCAAAAAAACGTCTTGCTTTTAGAGTGCAACAATGGTTGAACTCTTGCGTCTCAGGCCTCCGACATAATTGTAGTTAAGTCTATGTATTGTACCGGTCTATGCGTTTCGGATGTTTGTGTGTGTACTCGGCAGGATACAATTCTCCGAGATCTCCGAGGGGGTTACGCAGATGAGATAGATATGGGTATGATAGACAGACTTGGTGCAGCAGGCTTTGCCTCTTCTTGCTCACGTCTGTCACTCGTTAATCCCTCTCGAATAATCAAGGAACTTGAGTCACTCCTTTGTGCAACACGCTCTCAACAAGAGCCCGCGAGCGTGATAACATAGTACACGCGCCGTCACCCCAAACACGATATCGTGGAGTCAGCTGACGTCGGTAGGGAAAGGTTCGGGAGGTAGGCACCGGAATACAAGGAACAGCACAGCAGGGCGGTTTTTGCTTGCGCTCGTCAGGGAGATCCAGGGAACAGGGTTTGGAATACAAGGGCAGCAGCTGCAGGGCGGTTTTTGCCTGCGCGTGCCAAGGAGATCCAGGGAAAGAATTTGGAACACAAGGGCAGCAGCAGCAGCCGGGCGGTTATTGCCAGCGCGCGTCAAGGAGATCCAGCTACAAAACAATACAGCAGTAGGAAGGAGACACATTATATTGTGCCGCGTTTTATTTTATTTTTTGCGGCGTAATTTGGCGGAGGAAGAGAAGAGATGGCGAGGGAGAAGGACATGACGGAGAGGGAATATGGGCATTTATCGGAGAAGAATGATGCACCGGCAAGAGTAATGGCTGCCGGGAGAACGTCTACCTGGGCAGCTGGTGGAGCTGGTCTCGGTACACAACGGGTGAGCATGATGAATGACGGAAATTGTGCGCTGAGCGGCTACAGCAGCAGTCGCATACCGCCCAAAATCCCGAAAGATTCGGCGAAGGCCGTGAACTGGCTGCGGAGATTGCGGATTTTCCTGGCTAGCGAGGGTTTGGAGCAGACGCTTGAAGACACTTATCCCACTGGCTATGTTCCTGTCATCAGCTGTTTGGATTGCATATATCTGAACCGGGTTCATGGTGCGGCGCTCGTTACGGCACACAAGCGGGCGTGGGGATATCTGTTGGAAGCAACCTGCGGCACGGACATTGAAGAAGGGTTGGCTGCTTGCGACTGCGTCCCAGAGGCGTGGAGGGTGATCCGCGAATGGGTTTTGCCTACTTTCGACGCCGAGAAGACATTGCTTGTGCGACGGTTGGAGGCAGTTGAGATGTCCCCTGGCGAGAACCCGAAGCTTTTCTTTGCCAGAGTTGATGGCATCGTCAACATCATGCGAGCTGTCGGCATTGAAAAATCCGAGCGGGAAATCGTCCGCATCATGGTTCGCCAACTTTCGCCCGAGTACGATGTCGAACGCAAGTCTATCCTGGCCGACCCCACCATTCCCCGAGCGAAAGTGGAAAAAGTTGTTCGCACGGCATACGCTAACAACGTCGAGATCAAGGAATTGGGCAAATCGCAGGCGATCGGTGGTTTGGGGTGCGGTCATGGCGGCGTCGGTCAGAAGGGGAAACAACGGCGGCGGCAGCAGCAGCAGCAGCAACAACAGTGGGTTCATCCACAACCACCACCTGTACACCACCCACCTCCTAATTTCCCGACGTAGGGATCTGGGGGGCTCTATGACTGTGGGCGCAACGCCGTGTACCCGCAAGAGGAGTCAACTCCGCCGCCAGGCGCTCCGATGGGTGCCGTTCATCAGTGCGTGAGGTGCGGGAGGCATGGACACTCACTCGGCGACTGCAATGCGCCACGACGCTTTGAAGGCCACTGCACTGCCTGCGGTGAGTATGGTCATCGGCGCCGCATGTGTTGCACAACCGGCCGCATGCAACAGCACGTGCATGTCGGTGATGGAGAGGGTCTCAACGCGAGTGGCAACGACACTATGCCGTACCAGCAGCGGAAGCGACGACGCTGGAGGAGGCACAGGCACAGGCATCAGCCGGAGTCGCTCCTCCCCTTTGCAGATGGAGCGGTGGCATGGGGCACAGCAACTGCTGTGGGAGCGGCGACCGGTGGTGGTGGTTTCCCCGCTACGGTGGCGGGGGGAACGGCCGCGGCGCAGGCACTCGCGGCTGGAGCGGCGGCATCGGAGGCAGCAACGGCGACGAGAGCGGGGACCCCCGGCAAAAGAGTCTTCCCCGCGGCGGCGGCAGGGGGAACGGCCGGGGAGCACGCACTTGCTCTTGAAGCGACGGTATCAGTGGTGCCACCGGCGGCGGCACCGGCGACGGACGAACTCGAAAGCATGAAAGAAGAGCTTGCTGACATACGGAGGCAATGGGGGAAATTGGCGGCCAAGAAACCGGCACTGCATGTGCAGCCGGGCCCACCACTTGTGTCGTCAGCAGGCGTGGCTTCAGCAGCGGAAACAACGATGGGGACGACGACAGGTATTGGTGTTTTCCCCGACTCGTCGATGGGGGGAACGGCCGGGGCGCCGTCAGCTGCAGGAACGGTGGCACTGGAGGTTTCGTCGACCTGCGGCCAGATACCCCCCGCCGTATCAACTGGGGGGGCGATCGCAGTGCCCACGTCAGCAGCTACACCGGCACCAGCAGCGCAAGAAGCGGAGGACGCGTGCGATGAGGATGGCTGTTGATTGGACAATGGCGACGAAGGCGGAAACAGCAACGGCGGCAGCGGCGACGGCAGCTTCGTGGCGTTGTCTGCGGGTGCGGGTGCGGGTGCGGGGCATCCCGGCGCCCATCCGACCGTGTACAATGGTATCTGCGTGGTGCGGGACGATGGGGGGTAATGCCAGGGCTGGACATTCGATCGTGGCTGGAAGGGTGCGGCATGAATTGAGAGGCTACGTGTTCGGGAGCTACCGTGCGAGATGACCGGTGGTTGCACAATGAGTCTACGCGCGATTCAGGCACGTTCGTGATTGTGTTTATTTGGCTATCTATTTGCTGGGTCGATTTTGTTTGTTGAAAGCCATGAGTTTGAGAACTGCGTCGACGTAGGCTGTTGTGTTGCGATGCTCACGAACGAACGTGGTGTTTGTGGCCTGTGGTACATGCGTTTTTCATTTGTCAAGGATATGGTTTGCATAGTCTAGGACTTCACCGCGCCGAATGGTGCAGTTGATGTTGTTGGGTCACTGCTAGCACTGCTGTCGAAAATCATGGGGGGGGATGAATGTGATGCTGAGATGCCATGATCTTCGCCGCAGTACAAGCAGAGTTCTAGCGGACGTTCGGGTTTGATTGTTCATTTTGTTCACGTTTTCCGCGTTTTACCTGCGGAAAATGAGGAGAAGTCCTCAATTAATTCTTGTTTGTTTGCGATTCCGCGTTCCTGCGGAGTTTGAGGCAACTTAGCCCTCAATTCTTGTTTGTTTGCGATTCCGCGTTTACCTGCGGAGTTTGAGGCAACTTCATGATACTTGTCTGATTCCTCGTTGCTAGGATAAGAAATACATTTCTTGTTTATTCGCGATTTCGCGTTTTTCCCGCGGAGTTCGGAGGTAACTTCATGATATTCGTTTGATTTCTCGTTGTTTGGATCCGAGAGTTGTTGCAGCAGGGGGGCTGTTAGCGTTTGTGTTTTGGGAGATGATGCAGCAGGGGGGCTGTTAAACTTTTATGTTTTGGGCGATGATGCAGCAGGGGGGCTGTCAAGAAGTCCATGTCTGGATGTTTGAGAAACGGCATAATTGGCGAAAGTTTCCTCTGGCGTCTTTGAACGCCGGGTTTTTAACGTTTGTCTATTTGTGCCGCATGTATTTGGTATTGATGACTGTTCTGAACGATGTATTGGAGGAAGGAGTTGACATATTTTGGTAGGACATGGTTGAGGCCTATGTGCTTCCGAAGCTTATTTCAAATTGGTGAATGAGTTGAAACACAGTTTTGTGAGAGGGTTTTGTTCGAGGTATTTGTTGACGCGTTTTGCCCGAGTTGTCCGTCCAGAGTCTTTATGACGTGGCTCTGATGTAATGTTGATATTTGCTGAGTAATCTTCCAAGGATAATTCTTGTGTTTGACTACTTGAGAATGTGGTGACGACATTTTCTCGAGAGGGGTGCTTGTTAAGACTCTTAGTGAAGTTCCATAGTCAGTCGTAGGAGGAGTAGTAACCTGAAACTTGAATATTCGATAGATCCGGGAGTTGAGATGGTTTTATTTGTGGATACGAAAGATGAATGGTTTTTAAATTTGTTGCCGTTTTACCTGGCGATATGTACGGAGGATCTCGTAGATCGTATCTCGTACCGAGTAGGGGGGCTGTTTGTGTGTGTACTCGGCAGGATACAATTCTCCGAGATCTCCGAGGGGGTTACGCAGATGAGATAGATATGGGTATGATATACAGACTTGGTGCAGCAGGCTTTGCCTCTTCTTGCTCACGTCTGTCACTCGTTAATCCCTCTCGAATAATCAAGGAACTTGAGTCACTCCTTTGTGCAACACTCTCTCGACAAGAGCCCGCGAGCGTGATAACATAGTACACGCGCCGACACCCCGAACATCGGAGTGTGTGTTTTTATTATTCCTTAATCGGAGTCTGTCTGTCCTCTCATCTTCTTTTTTATATTTTTCTTAGTATGGCACAACGAATCCATCTCTATCATAGAAAAAAGTCTGAGACAGACTAGCAATGAATTCATAGCGTCAGAAAGTCCTGTCTGTATGTCTACGATTTCCCAGACATCATATAGGGACATCTCCCCTGCGGGTAACAGCTCAACAAAACAGGTTGTTGGTAGCTGTCTTGTGTGTCTCATATATGCTATGTTGGGAAGGTGCAGAAGAAATGTGTTCGGTACTGTTGGGTAGTCGGGCGTTTTGTGTGTGGCACCCTATTAGTCGTAGGGCATGCAATCTCCCTCAGTTTGTTTTCAAACGTATTTTCAGTGTGGTACGCGTATGTGCGGGGTATGTATATGTGCAGACACATTTCGGACTATGTGCGGACACACGGGAGTGGTCTCACCCTTTTCTTACCGTTTTGTGTAATTTCGTGTCGTTAGGGTGCTTCTTATCGACCAATAAAACACGAAAAAAAAACGAAACCGTTTTTTCTTGAACACATATGGAGGCGTTTTTGAACGAAAGCGTGAAAAGAAGGAGCCCGGTTTTTTTGGGGCTTGCTACTTAAACGAATTCGTGTTTTTGACAGAAGCATCGGACAAGCGCACCGCAGGCGCTATAACATCACTGAGAACGCTAGAAAGACCTGCCAGACTCACGTCCAGGTCTGTTGTGGAGATGGACAAGCGGCAGAAGCGGCGTTCAGTCCGTTCTTGGTCCAAAACTAGACATTGCGTGGTGCTCTCGTCTTCAACTGCTGCTGCTGTTGGTACTGGGGAATTTTTTTCGATCACACATAGCAAACACGGAAACAGTAGAACGAGTACAGCAGCACCACCAAGACCTCCAAAGCGCTGATTCCTTCGGTTCGGCTGTCTATATGATACCATCTCCCGGCGCCGTGCTGCTTCGTGGGTATTGAGTGCTTGGGTGCTGCTCAATAAGGTGTGTGAGAGACGTGTGCCACCTCACCAAAATGCCGTTGGAAAAATTGCGGCGAGATGATCTGTTTTTGGTCGGACACATCAACATCAATCCACGGCGTCACGCAGCAGTAGAGCAACAGGGCCTCCAACACGCTAATTCTTTCGGATTGGCCATCTATATGATGCTGGCCGTCAGCGCGGCTGCCGCCCTATGATTGTTGAGCTCGTCTACCTTTGGGTAGGTGATGGTCAAAGATGGGAGTCGCAACCGTGAAAAATGAGCTGGCAAACTGAAGAAATCGCAAGGAACACCCAGGTTGCGACACTCTGCCGTGCGCCTGTTGTTGCTAAAAACTGAAAACAGCAGGCCGGGTGGACGGGATCTTTCTAAGTGTGTTGTCCTCTGTGCCGGGTGCTGCTTATTGCGCTTTTATCGCTGCTCTATGGTGAGCAATACCATGTCAACCTGTTGTGTGCCGAGCAAAGCGTGTATTCAGGGAAGGAAACGTGCTTTTTTTGATGACATCACGAAAAGAACAAGCAAAAAAAAGTCGGGTTTTCTTTCAACCGTTCCGTTTAAAAAAGAACGATTTCGACGTTGCGTTAACAATAACCCTTAGATGTGCAAAGGGCACGGGAGAACATTCTCTCATCATTGCCTCCTGACGTGGTCGCCGATAGAGGCGTGTGGTTGAGGTTTCGTCACTGACATGTGGGTGTGTGTTATCTTCTTCGAAGAAGACGAATGGATAACGAAGGGTTGGGCCCGTTTGGGTACGTACGTAGTGTGATGTGGGCTGGAACAAGTCCCTATTTTTGCATGCAATCTCTATCGCATCACCTGGGAGTTTTTTTTTTTGGTGTCCAGTTTTTGTTTTTGGAAAGGAGTACATACCTCTTTGGGGCAGTTGGCTTGCGACCACGGAAGGCGTCCGAGTCAGTTGGACCAGTACGGACATTAGACTTGAGAAGTACGAGCGGAGACCGGAACGGCGACAACAACAACAGCAACCACCTACCTTCGCATCTATTCGTGAGATAGTCACACTGCTGCTGTACACCCGCGTAATATCAAACCCAGACAGAGGAGCGAGTAGCGTGTGTGTTTGTCTGCTCGGAATGCCAGCCGATGGAGTTCGGAGTGTCGACTATGTGTCGTCATCACGATCTTGCAAGCACGAAGTCTTGAAGTCCACACTCGTGCCTCTTTTTTTCTTCATTTTTACGTTCCATTCGGAGAATGAGGGCGTGTCTTACGTCCCTTTGCTGGACAGGGAACAGGGAACAGAGAACTCGGAATTCCCTGTTCCCTGTTCCGTGTGGTTGTGTCCTAACGTACAACACATTTCCAGGAACACGGAACGTTTCAGCGCGCGCTTGCGGCCCGCAGGTTCTCGAAGGCAACAAATACAACCATTGGACGCACAAAGACGAGTGGGGGGTAGAGGAGGGAGGAGGTGGTGTAGGTTTTAAAGGAAGCTGTTGACGAGCGCACATCAAACAAACACAATGTGCTACGTATCGGCTAGAACAGGCGGTGCTCGCCATGCAATCCGCACACCCTCGACAGCAGTGCTCTGGAAGGCATGCTTTGTTGAGTTGTTGTCTGTTGGAGTAATTGCGGTACAAGAACGCCGGTGTCTGGCTGGGTATTGTTTCGAGAGGACATTGAGAGAGAACTGGATCTGATGCCTTGGTACTAGAATGACGTAGTTCTTGAGAGGACATGTTGGAGTAACTGCGGTACAAGAACGACTCTATTCTACTGCATGGGTGCATGCAGCATAGTGAAGGCGTTGCCAAGTCTGTGACCGTCAGTCAGGTGAAGACAACTTGGGCGTCTGTGTGGAAATAATATCACTCTGTGTGTTTGCCTACCTAACCTCGCATCACTGCCAGCTACCTTGTAGCTACAGCTGAAGGAATAGCTGTACAGCGACTGTAGTGACAGTGCTGTTGCCTCAACATGGTCCATGGCAGCTTGCCGTCTCTTTGACACTTGAAAATTTTATGGTCCCCCATACAACGGCTTCACGCGCCTCCGCCGCCGTTTTTTCTCATGCGAGACACCTGACAATAATGGTGGCAATGCCGATACGGCTTGAACCGGTTGCATGCAGCACCTGTGGCAGCCGCATGCCCGAGAGTGATCACAAACATCCCACCACGTCCTGAATTGCCACCGAAGAGCCCGTGTTCCACGTTCCCTACGGTCTGTTGGCTAATTTTTACTCCCTCGGGAGTTAACTTATGGTGCGGCGTAACTACCTCAAACAGGGAACGTGTGTGGCGTTTCTTGTTTCCAGGAAAGCTATTTTGTGTGGCTGACTAATCAGGCAATATTTCCGAGTTCCCTGTTCCCTGTTCCATGTCCAGAAATTGGACGTTAGTACACGCCCTGACGGACTGACTGACTGGTGGTCTGGTGAAGGGAACCACAAAGAATCACGAACAATAATTGTTTGCGGCACGAAGATCGTGGTGCCGGATTCTCCGATTCAACGGCACGCAAGTAGTAGTAGCTCAGCAGTCAGAGTCTACGACGATACAACATCATTCTTTTTACTTTCCAACCACGGAAGAACTGTATGAAGGTTAGCCCACACTACAGCAGCAGTAGTCTAGAAGACCCGCACGCCTCGGAGAGCATACAGTATCCATGTATGCTACAAAGGACATTCATTCATTTCGTCGGTGGTGACATGGTGAAATTTCGGATAACTTGATCGTTGATCTTCTATCTGCTGGTTAACTGGCAACATTCCTACCTTGGGGTAAGAACAACGTTCCTGAGACTCTCACTAACAGATCCGCCGGATACCGGATACATGTTGTTGTTGTCTTCACATTAAAAACCGTTCCGATCTCTCTCTACCCAGTACCTTCGTATGTCCGTACTGATCCAACACTCGACGCGGTCGATTCCCGTGGTCACAGGTTAACTTACCCTAAAAAGGTACACTCAAATAAAATGGCCCCGAGGGGTCCGCAAGTAAATAGAAACTAGGGTTAAGGATTGGCCCCCCGACCCCCAATGGGGCTGGGGGCCAACATCCAGGACGGATGGTGGTGAATGTCCGGGAGGACGGAAAGAAGAAGAAGAAGGGGAGAGGATTTGTAAGGGCGGGAAGAAGGGACGCGGTGTTGGGAGAGGCAAGGAAGTGATGAAGAATTTCGGCACTCGACGAGCGCGCGGTCCCGTCGGGGGTGAAAGGAACATGCCAGTCCGTAGTGTTGTCTATCGGAATCGAAAAGCCGAAAAATGGAGGTATACATGATGTACACAACGACGGAGAAGGCCGACGAGGAAGGTACGAAGAGAGGAAATTGCACCCCACGTTCGAACTCGGGGTGAAAACCGCGGCAAGGATGGAGTGCGAAGGGAACAAAAAAAGAACGGAGACGTCGACGTTTGCGTCGTGGAGCGATCCTTCTGTATATATATATATATATCGCCGCAGGTACTCACCAACGCAAGACGGGGAGGTAAAATACCCATCGTGAAAGTCAAAGCGCAGGTCATAGCTGCATATGACTCATGCGCGGAGAAGTTACCACACGGAGACTTATCAACAAGAAGTTTGAAGGCCGGCTGAGAAGGTTTGAAGACACAAACACTTACTTACGCGGCGACGATGGCAAGCGCAACGTCAAAACTTCACAACAAGAAAAGTGCATACAAAAAAACAAAAAGGCCAGATGGCGACCTACTATGTATGGCTCTCTTTCCCAGAATGAAGGGATTCCCACAATTTCCAACAGGTAGTCCACAAGTATCGAGGAGGACGTCGGAACGGTTTTTATTGTGGAGACAACAGCAACAACAACAACGATGAAGGTCGACCCGTCCTGCGTCGTTCAGTGTAAAATGATAAATGTAGGGTTGTGTATCGGCGCAGCCGAACGATATAGTATGTATCGGAGATCGGCGCAGCAGCCGATATAACGATATTTTTTCGATATATCGGCGAAGCCATATATATATCGGCGAAGCCGATACATCGAAAAAATATCGGCGAGCGAAGCGAGCCGTGGTTAGGGGGCTCGCTTCGCGAGCCCCCCCTCGGCCCCCCGGCTGGTGAGGGGCCCCGCTGGAGGCGTTTTTTTACGCGATTTGGCTTCACTAGAGCATATTTTTGGGGTGATTTTGGGGCACTTCGACCATGCCATTTTTTGGTGGGTGATATCCTGAAAACTACTGAAAAACGCTAAAACTTGGAAACCATCGACAATAAATGACAGATGATTAGTCAGTTCTCTTTCGAAGCTTTGGTTGGGTGGTACAACACGACCACGTTTGAACGTCTTCACGAAGCTGCTTCCAAAACACGTTCCCACCTCCCTCGTCCTCCCTCTCTCTCTGAATCTTGTCATGTTTCTACAACACAGCCTAAGTTCGGTCTGCTCTTCTGTGGTCCAAAGCAACAGCCGCCGCAACAGCGAGGCCTCATAGGGGGTCCAAACGTGTAACTGTTGTAACATATGCCCCCTTTTTGATTCACGGAGCCCCCTCAAATATATCGCCCAACATATCGGGGCTGACAATAGATATTCGATACGATATATATCGTCCGATTATATCAAACATATCGGCTCCGATACACAACCCTAGATAAATGCAAAAGATGTACTACGTAAAAGATCCAGCGGTCTTTTTCGACAGCAGTGGCATAGAAACATGCGACCACATGCCGCGAAAAAAAAAAAAGTTGAGCGGGATACTCTATTATAGTAAATAGAACACTTGCACCGCCTTCTCTGTTGTTGCAGGCAGGTTTGTTTCCACAACCCGAGAGTCCAACCCACTCTTGTATTTCGGCCTACAAGACTCCAATCGACACAAGCACCAGTAGGAGATTGCGTGGGAGATGCCGTGACAGCACAACTCCACTCTCCTACGACATCTATGTACAGTAGTAGTACTGCTGTCGTTGTAGCACCATGTGGAACATCTCCGAGGGGTCCTCCTGCGCGGTAACAACATGGCGAAGAGCTCCAGGTGTACCTGTCGTCGACACATGTGGCAGCCGCGCGACACACGAACGGATGTTTGCATCGCATTGTACTATGGTTCGCCGTGGCAGGAAGTATCCCATCCCGTTAGGTCGTTGCGGTACTTGTAGCACGCGGACGTCGTTCGGCGTCTAGTCCATACTGCTGTAGCAAAAACACAGCAGCAGTAATCGAGCTATGCATGAAATTTTTTGCTCTGGTTCACTTTTGCCTCCACAACCCGAGAATCCCACTGCTGTATCTCGACCTACAAGACTCCAATCAACAAACCAGCACTGGCAGAAGTGCGTGGAAGATGCTGTGACAGCACAACTAAGTCGACACTCGTACGACTTCCATGTAAAGTCGGCGTCTGGTCCATACTTCTGTAGAAATTCAAAAATCGAGCCATCTTTTTTTTATTTTTTTCCATACTAATAACAAGAAATGTATCACGTCACGACGACCATCCTCTAAGTATATATATAACATGATCAACGACAGATACTCTGTGTTTGGGTGCGGTAGCCCGTCAGAGGCCGAAAGAGAAAGAAGGTTGACTCAAGACCTTTGTTGATTAGAGAGTGAGAGACATGCGGTAGGCAACACCATCGCCATGCAGCATGCCCATCAACACATTTCATCCGCGTACCCCCCGGAGGCCCCGTAGACAGTATACTCTGCCGAGCACCCCAAACAGCCCGCCTGCTCGGTACGAGATACGATCTACGAAATCCCCGCCACGACCATCATTGCCAGGTATAACGGCGATAAATCAAACTACGCATCCAAACGGAAATCATCCACCATTCATTCCATTTCAAACAATTTCCCAATAAAACAATGTTCTACGAAATCTGTCGATCTCCCAATAAAACATGCTCTACGAAATCTTTCAAATCTTCTGATGATATCAAATAACTATCTCCTAAAAGGTCTGTCAATAAACAATTCCCCCTCTTGAGAAAAATGCTTTACCAAATTCTCAAGAAGTCAAAACACAAACAAATACCCTTGGAAAAATACCCAGCAAAGATACACATTACATCAGAATCGCGTCAGAACGGGGACGGGTAACTCCGGGAAAATGTGTCCAACGTCCTGACTTACTCAGAACAAATTCCTCAGATAAACATTCATGTTTCAACTCATAGACCAGCTCAAATAACCTTCGGAAGCACAAAGGCTTCAACCATGACTTACGAGAACATGCCAAATCCTTCCTCCAATACCCAATACCTTGACAAATATATATACCAGTCCACCAGCAGCAGCCCCTGCTGTAACATCCATCCATCCCAAACACGAAGAAACCAACCAAACAAGTCCAAAACAAACATGAAGAAACCAACAAATCCAAAACAGACAATCAATAATCTCGCGTCCCCCCTGCTGGGACATCTCATATAAACGCAACGAAAATCCCATTCAATATTCAATTCCATGTCACCTCCGCAGGTAAAACGCGGAAAACGATCCAAACATGAACTACCCAAATCCCATTAGCCAACATCAATTCCATATAAAATCCCCAGGGAAAACACGGAAAATCTCAACATGAACTACCACCCGATGTCAGAAACACTGCTTGTTGTGCTGCAGCGGACAGCATGGTATTATCACATTCCCCTCCCCATGATTTCCGACAGCAGTGCAACAATCAGGCGTGATTCCGCGAAATCCAGCATGCCAATTCTGCATCCAACTTCATCAACTCCAAACCGAAACAAGAAAACAAAATATATCAAAGAAAAGGCGTCACACGTCCAGCACATACCAGTCTGCCGTACAGGCCTACTTGGAAAGGAAAATTGGTACTCCGCAAGGATTGACTCGTCGGGTACGGTACATCGGAGGGACAGAGAAACGGTGCGTGCCCCCCAACGTCTTTACCCAGCACGTCGCACGCCAAGCCAACGCCTACGAATATCCAGCACCACTAGAAAAACATAGCGGTAACTACCATAGAGAATGTTATCCCAACAAAGAGGGAAAACCAAAGTGGAACAAACCGTACGCAGAAATAATACTACCACCGCCATTTGAGATATTTTCCTGGCAAACAACAGCCCCCCGGCCGCAATATTCCATTTGCCTCCCAGAAAAATTACAATAATCAGCCATGGAAATTCCCTGCCATTTGGCCGTGGAAATTAGTGTCCCTGCAAGGTAAAACGCGGGTGGGCATCTCTACAGAACAAAACAAAAACAAATCCAAACCTGCAAATGTGCCAACGATAGGAAAAATGATTTGCAGACGGTGAAAAATGCAGCATTGTATCTGAAGATCAAAACACAAGAACAACATCCTGCACAAAACAAATTTCAGAAAAATGACAAGAATACGCAAACAAGCGTCACGTGCCTTGGCGAGTTTAAGACCCCAGCAGAAGTCGCGCTGCTTGCCGTCATTGTTGGACTCGCCCGGTCCTCCGAACTCCCTTCCCCGCTTCATGATCCTCCTGTCGTTGCTCCGGTCGCGAACACGGGCTCCCCGGCCGTTGCCCACGCGACATCTTTCCACGGTCGAACGGGGTGTCCATCCCCATCACCAGCCCCACTCTCCCAGCCTTCAGCCGGCACAGCTTCCTCGGGTCGAAGGGGCGCAGCAGTGCCCCAAACCAGGCCACATCCATCCCCTCTGCCTCGTCGTTGCTACTGCTGCCGATGCTGCTGCCGCTACTGCTGCTGGAGCCATCGACCAGGTCGTCCACCCCGGGATAGTTGGCGCCACGCACCCCCGAACACACGGTGCCGGGATCGAAAGGGTGCGTGGACGCCCACCTCTCGCCACAGACGCTGTCACCCCAGCAGCCATCAACCTCACCTGCGCACCAACCGCCATCATCGCTACCGTCGTCGATGCCGTTGACCACCGCTTCTCCGTTGCTGGCCTCCCCCCCAACCGATATGGTGGGGGAAACGTTACCGACGGTTGCCATCGTAGCGGCCGGTGCCGTCGCCGCGGTCGCGGGTCGTGCCGTCACCGATGTCGCCACTCCAGCCGCCGATGCCGCCACTGTAGCCACCTGCGCGGGCTCTCGAGCCATTCTCCCCGCCGCCGCAGCGGGAGAAACAACACCGTCGGGTGCCGCCGCCGTCGCCGCTGGAACCGCCGTCGATACCAACGCTCCAACCACCATCGCGGGCGCTCCGGTTGTTCTCCCCGCCACCGTCGCGGAGATAACAGTGTCGCCGGGCACCGCCGCCGTCGCCGCTGGAACCGCCGCCGATGCCGCTACTCCAGCTGTCGCCGCGAGCCCTCCGGGCGCTTCCTCCGCCGTCGCTGCGAAGGTAACACTACCGCCGCAGTAGGTCGCCACCGTCGCCTCTGGAGCTGCTGCCGATGCCGCCGCTACTGCCGCCACTGCCAGGGACCCCGGCAATTCCCCCCGCCGCCGTCGCTGCGAGGGAAACACTACCGCCGCTGTAGGTCGCCGCCGTCGCCTCTGGAGCTGCTGCCGATGCCGCCGCTCCTGCCACCACTGCAGGGACCCCGGCAATTCCCCCCGCCGCCGTCGCGGCGACAACACTACCGCCGCCGTAGGTCGCCGCCGTCGCCGCTGGAGCTGCCGCCGATGCCGCCGCTCGTGCTGCCACCGCGGGGACTCGGGTCATTCCCCCTGCCGCCGTCGCGGGGGGAACACTGTCGCCAGAGGTCACCTCCGTTGCCGCTGGAGCTGCTGCCGATGCCGCCGCTCCTGCCGCCACCGCGGGGACTCCGGCCACCCCCCCTGCCGCCGCCGCGGGGAAAACACTGTCGCCAGAGGTCGCCGCCGTCGCCGCTGGAGCTGCCGCCGATGCCGCCGCTCGTGCTGCCACCGCGGGGACTCGGGTCATCCCCCCTGCCGCCGTCGCGGGGGGAACATTGCCGCCAGAGGTCGCCGCCATCGCCGCCGCAGCTGCTGCCATGAAGATGCACGGCGCAGTTCCGCCACATATGGCCGTACTGACCACAGGCGCCACACGTACCCTCGAACCTGCGGGGTGCGGCGCATTCTTCTCCGTAGTGGCCGTTCCTGCCGCACCGAGTGCAATGGTATACCGTACCAGGCGGAGGGGGTGATTCCTGCTGGAAATACACGGCGTTGCTCCCGCAGTCATATATCCCACCAACTCCGGTTGGCGGCAGCTGCTGTTGCTGCCGCGCCAACTGCTGGTGCTGCCGCGCCTGGTGGCTCTGAGTGAAAACGCAGTGTTGGTTCTGCTGAGGGACAAAACCACCACGAGAACACTGTTGTACCTGCGATGGCTGCTGCTGCCATTGAGCACTCCATCGCTGCTGCTGTTGTTGTTGTTGTTGCTGCCGCCTAAGTCTCTCCTTCTCATACTCGGCAGCCTCCGTAGCTCTGAGCACCTTCACCAGCCTCTCCACCTCCGACTCGGCAGCTCGTAGCTTCTCTGCTGCATTGCGCGACCTCTCCTCCATCTTGATGCGCACAACTGTAGTCTCCTCCCTTTGCGAATCTCTTCCTATTCCGCCGCTTCTCTCCGCCATAGTCTACACTTGAAAAATATCCCGTACCCTGCTGTCCCAGCCCTGAAGCGCTGTCCCAGCAATACACCCCCTGCTGTCCCGGTCCCCGATGGCCACCGTCCCAGCTATACACTACCCGCTGCCGTGCTGTCCCGTTCCCGTTGGCCACGTCCCAGCTTAGCTATATATATCGTATTCGCCGCCCCATTGGCCCGGCACATACAGCTCAGACGCCAATACCCACTACCAACACCAGGCCATACAATATATTGTGTTTGGGTGCGGTAGCCCGTCAGAGGCCGAAAGAGAAAGAAGGTTGACTCAAGACCTTTGTTGATTAGAGAGTGAGAGACATGCGGTAGGCAACACCATCGCCATGCAGCATGCCCATCAACACATTTCATCCGCGTACCCCCCGGAGGCCCCGTAGACAGTATACTCTGCCGAGCACCCCAAACATTCTGGAATCCTCCACTCCCCCTGCGCGCTATGCGAGGTATCAACTGAGACTAGGGGTCACTATCATGGGCCGGAGAGAAAGAGGTACACCCCCTTGGTTAAATCTTGGTACTTCACAACGCAAGCAGAGACAAGGCCATCTGGCACAGAAAAAGAGAGAAAAAAAAGAGAGAAAAGGAGAAAAAGAGAAAAAATAAAAAATGGAAACAGTAAGAAGAGAAAATAAAATGGAAAAACAATGAAAATGAGCGAGGACAAAACGGGACCAGGCAAAATCACAGGTGGCCAAAGTACACATTGGGGGTAGGTTGGGAGCACCCCCAATGTCGGGCAGGTTGTGGAGGGGGGTTGGGAGGCAGCCACAACCTTGGCCAGCCCTCTTGGTTGTACAAGGCTGGGTGCTGAAGGTTGGGAGGGCTGTCACAACCTTGGCCAGCCCTCCTGGTTGTACAAGGCTGGGTGCTGAAGGTTGGGAGGGCTGTCACAACCTTGGCCAGCCCTCCTGGTTGTACAAACACAGACCCAACAGGTTGGGAAGCAGCTACAACCTTAGGCCAGACCTCCTGGTGGTGAAAGCACCGAAGATACACAGGTTGGGAGGCAGTTGGTAACCGATCCCGCCAGACAGATGGGAAGCTAGAGTGGGGTGTGTGCATTCGAACCAGCGAGCCCCCTGTTGGTGGGTTTGCTTTGTGTGTGGTGGTGTCTTGCGTTGTGGCCTGCGCGCCCTCGTTTCCACACTGCACATGACGAGCCTTGACACAGGCGACCAGAGGCCG
Source organism: Ectocarpus siliculosus (assembly GCA_000310025.1). NCBI lineage: Eukaryota > Phaeophyceae > Ectocarpales > Ectocarpaceae > Ectocarpus > Ectocarpus siliculosus. The sequence continues at coordinate 5,210,797 of FN649734.1, forward strand.
CAGCGTGCCAAGACGAATACGATTAGACTGATGGCATTCCTTTCGTAACCAAGGCAACAGGCTACTATCTCTAGATGCTCGGACTTCGGGCACGGCAGCCGCCGCGGCTAACCCGCCGCACTTGTGCTGCTAAGAGCGGCAAGACGAGCTTCTACATGGCGCGCGCGGACAAGAGAGAGCGACATGCCGGCAGCGTAAGCAAAAAAAGGATGAATGAAGGGAAAGTTGTGTGTTGTGTATCCCTGTGTCCCCTGCGGGAGAGGCGCGAACTCAGCATTTAGTGTTGTTACATGTGCTCAGACACCAGCAGTTGGTCCTGCACACCCAATGGCTCTGGGTCCACTGCGCGCATGCAGCTCTTACTCATCATGTACAACGGGGAATTGTGCCGAAGGCGTCAATCAGTGCCCAGCCTCATTAGACATTGTTTAGGGCGGGGGATGTACATGCTGCTGTAGGCACTTCGCCATTTCTCAACGGTTTTTGCGGGGGTCGTGCTTGAAGTATTTTTCATCAGTATTATGTGACAACGCGCATGTCGGCTGTATGACGTGTCCACACACATGCCTAGCAGAGACCGCGTGAACCGTCCAGAGGCATCAGCCGACGCTCAGCCCTTAACACGCCCTGTTTTTGTTAGACAAATTGTAATTGTTCGATTGACACAGGGTCGTTCACACGTCGCAATATTGTAAACATGCGTTCGTTTTGAAAGCAAGAATTGACTACCGTAGGTTGCATAAGATACCACACACCCCTTAACCGAATTTCGCACCTCTATTTTTCCCAACAAAGACAATGATATGCCAAAGTCAAACGATACATTTTTGGAAAGTTCTGGACTGGACAGTTCCAATGCTACAATTTCCGGCACCGCCACCTCTTCTGCTGGGGAGTAAACAGGGTTTGGAAATTGGTCCAGGGGGCGTGATATCTTAAGCAACCAACTGCTGTGAGACAGCAGTGGATTCGATTCTCCTCTGCGCCATCGTTTTCTTCCACCACCCTTTTCATCTTTTCTTTTCCTCGGGAAATTGATGTGCACTTTGGAATAGAAATATACGTTTGTTGGCCGTAAATACCGAGTAAGGCGGTTTCTCATGAGAACCACTTGCTACCCCTATTTTCATAACACTTTCTACCCCATACCATATCATGATCGGTCGGTTTGTGTTTTCTTGGATCTCTGCGCACTGGGTGACACAACAGCAATAGCAAAGCATGCGCCCATGTCTGTACGTATGTATGGTGCCTCATGTGGGGTGGTTGTTACAGACCGTGAGGCGCGGGGAGGCTGAGAATTGAAGTTGGTGAGAGGGCCAACTGCTGTTCGAAGAAGACACCCCGCTCGAACACACTCCGAACACACAGCTCGAACACAGCTATTGACAAGTTATTTGCAACATCACAGGTTTGGTTTCGTAGCGACCCCTCTTAACTGACCGAACCAACAGATACCACAATGCCACCCGCCCGTAGCTGCGTATATGGTGCTTCTTGTGCTGTGGTTTTCACAGGCCGTGACGGGCTGGGGGCTGAGGAACGAAGTTGGCGAGGGTCGACTGCTGTTCGAAAAATGGATTGCCGCTCACTGCTGTACATATTTATTTCTTGCCATTTCACCAGTGGCATTGTAGTTATCCCTCCACTGAACAAGCCAACAGCAACGACGCAGTCCCTCCGATAGAGAGCGGCCTGATGGAGCTCACATCCTCGCAAGTTTCAGCAGGAGGGTGATCTAGCGAGCAAGAAATTGAAGACTTTGTCCGTCAATGTGTGTGTTGGGATGATGCTGCGTCTGTTTGCGGGTCTTTTCGTTGCAAGTTTGAACAAGCGGTGCTGCGTGAGCTGGCCAACATTTAGCTTTGAGCGCACCTCGCCACACGGCAACCAAATATCAACGGCTGAGATGGCAGCACAGTGCTCAGAGGGTTGCTACGACCAACTTGCTGCGCCATCGGATCAAAAATTGTCGTCACTTCCGAACGCATGGCCGCTTGAACCGAAGCCGAAAATCTTCAGCCGGAAACAAATTTGTAATTTCTAGTCCTACAGTGTATAAGAAACGTTTTATTGTCCGATTTCATAAATTACATTTTTTTCCCGAGAAAAACGATAAATTACGAACAGCCTAAACCCCTGAAAACAAGGCATGTCAGAGATCGGAACGTTTATATTTTTATCTCAAGACAGCAACAACAGCACGAAGAGGCGGTCGCAGTGGGTGCCCCCAAGTGTGGCGAAGGGGCCAACAGCAAAAGCAAATGGTACAGACATTAGCACATTCATTCCCTTTGACTATTGCGTTTTCCTGAACGGGTAGTCTTTCAGTGATTGTATGCATAACTGGTATGTAGCTTTCTAGGAACTGGCGAACCGGACAGCAGTATAGATGAAATTATCTTCCGGTACGTACAGCACTTCATGTTACGCAAATTCTCGACCGAATGAAGCCGCGCCACCGATGAGAAATAGAGAGGGCACCAGTAGTGTGCATAGCAGAGCAGAGGGGTATATACATGTGCGTCGTTCACATGTTGCGTCTCACGCACTTTTTGTCCCCCCCCGCCCTGCATCGTAGTAGGTGGAGACGGCCATGAGCGGGCTCGGTACCGTCATGTTCTCGAAGGTTCTAGGGCCATCCGAGCAAGGCATTTCCCGGGTCGGAGGGCGAGACCATGCAGAGCGTGAGCTTCGACCAGGTCGACTGATGCAAGCGCACCGCCACATATTTCAGGTAAGGTCGGGTTATTAAGTGAACTCCCTGCGGTAAATGCGAGATATATTTCAGAACTGGTGCCCTGTGGTTTGAAAAACAACGTGTATGATGGTAAGTTCATGTCGCAACCCCCCCTACACCTCTGTCCACCGGGAACAGATAGAGGTCTGCTACTGCACCTGCTGTCAGAGTCGTGCATAACATCGCCGATCACTCCGGCATAGGTCCACTCACGTTTTCAGTACATCCGCTCCTATTTGAATGTGAACGGAAGGAGCGACGAATTCCTTCTTTCGAACGCTGTTCATTCGTTCATTCATGAGCAGAATGGGAAGGAACGGGGGGACGTGCAGGCAACAATCCTCGCGATTCATTGCTTGTGGAAGGGGTAGAGACTTTTTGACGCACACGTACCACTACTTGTGTTGGTTTGAGGGGCTCGCATGCTGTAGCGTTAGCCTGTCGTGCAGGATAGAGGTGAGCGCACGGTGAGCGATAGTGCGCATCTACCAAACATGTCATGGTGCCACGCAACAGGACCGGGGGCAATGAGTGTTTGTCCTTACAATCTTCAGGCCGCTTCCGTGATAATAATGCTTGAATTTTGGAATCGCCACGTACGTTTTGAAAACGAGGATAACTGCTGGAGTCCATCTTCGCCCTGCTGCCTGCTGCTTTCAGCAGTATTTCCACACTATCTACTGTCAACCTTGCTCTGGTGCATCCATCCAGCCCCCGCTAAGCACCACCTCGCCCCCCTCACGGCATGGATTGATCCCTTTCGAAGATACTCGAGAAGTGCATCCTCGCGGATGTCGTCAAGACGAGGATGGGCACTCCAGGGCACACTTCGCCAACAAGAGTGACCCCGACCATGATGGTATACCGTACCTTCCCGATGTGCCACCCTTTGTTCGAAAGGCGTTGCTGGGAAGTATGGCGGCGGCGACCAAACGTTGGACGTCATCCGGGACATGTACGTTGCCTTTGTGTCGATATGTGATCTACTGTAAGCTCTGTAAGGCTGGCCCTTCGTTTTATTTAGTTTATTCGTCAAACCCTGTCTCCCGTGGCATACTATCAACCGTTTGTCAGGCTGATGAGCGCTCATTGGGCGTGCGAGCTGAAAGTCCAACACTTTCAATTGTTTTGTTCCTGTCGCGTTTCCAGCCTTTTCATTGGTTTTACCGCAGTTTCAGTGCGCCCTGGCGTTGCTTCGAGTCGACGCGAAGGTGGTTTGGCGCAAGCCATTAACGAGATGAACCCCTCGGCGTCAGACAAGCTGACATTCGAATGAAACGCTCTTTGTTCTTTGTTTCGTGTCTCAGGTTCTAGGAGAGCTTCATGCAGTTCGGCTAAAACACGCATGGGCGATCCCCTCCGCCGAGAGTATTGATCAGCAGGACGACACTAAGCGCTACCTCAAGCCGTGCTTCTTGGAGGACGAGGGCCTGGAGGTGGCGAAGGTGACCCCGGGGTGGATAAAGATGGGGGCGGAGGGGAAGCTAAGGATGGAGACGGGGATGGCTTTTCATCTCTGAGCCAGATAAGCGATGGTCCTGACGACGACGCTGGCCCCAAAGCCTCGGCGCACGCCTAACCCGTGTTGACAAGGTGTGTCGTGCCTCTCTTCCTCTTTCTCTGCCTGAAACGGTGTTGGATACTTGCGTTTTTCTTGTCGTGCAATCGTTATGCCCGCGGTTCCCTTCGATATACTCTTCTCCATCCCAGCGTGTCCGTTAGCCACTCCTGATGTTTAAATTTAGGGGGACTGACAAAATGGGGTATACCCCGCGTGTTTAGGCATAAAATGGGGTATCCTTTTTTTCGGTGTGGGGCGCAACGCCTGACGCAGGGTAGCCGCCTTCTAATGCTTCAGCCCCATGCACCATGTCCTCAGGAAGGACGCCCAGCTTTTCGTTTTTTTTCACCGTCAGGAACAGGGTTAACTAGGGCCTGGAAGAGGGGAGCTTATTGGAGGACCCCATTTTGTCCACGAAACCGTGGGGTACACCCCCCTGTCTGCTAAAAGTTTATCTAGTACGCCATTCTGTTCACAAACATATCCTATAGTGTTCAAGGCATATCCCTTTTTGTTCAGTGGTGACACTCCTGCGGACTGCCAAAACGTCAACCAACAACCAACAGCATACTACCATACATATAGGCGTGGTTGGGGTATGAGTGGTCTGCGGTGCAACACGCGGGCTTTGTTGTCGTCTGCGGCGCGGCAAGGAGACAGAAAGTACAGAGATATGGTGCGGTCTGCGGTTGGTTGTTGGTTGACGTTTTGGCAGTCCGCGGGAGGGTTACCACTGAACAATAAGGGATATGCCTTGAACACTATAGGATATGTTTGTGAACAGAATGGCGTACTAGATAAACTTTTAGCAGACAGGGGGGTGTACCCCACGGTTTCGTGGACAAAATGGGGTCCTCCAAGAAGCTCCCTCTTCCAGGCCCTAGTTAACCCTGTTCCTGACGGTGAAAAAAAACGAAAAGCTGGGCGTCCTTCCTGAGGACATGGTGCATGGGGCTGAAGCATTAGAAGGCGGCTACCCTGCGTCAGGTGTTGCGCCCCACATCGAGAAAAGGGATCCCCCATTTTGTGCCTGAACACGCGGGGTATACCCCATTTTGTCAATTCCCCTTGAATTTACCTCGTCACTGGCGTATTCTACGACCTGCGGTTAAGCTGTAGGTTTTGTTCCAACCCCCCATGCCTGGTTTTAATCAGTATTGTTGACAATGCATATCTGCACCCCCATTCATCGACGGCCCACGTTTACTCTCCTCTCACACTTAATATTATTTCGCTGCTGATCGGCAAACCCCAGGTGTAGCCGACGGGATCTCCGCTTCAACGCCGTTCGACGCGTTTTTCCGGGTCCTCTCTTCCACAACGGGCCGGAGTGTTGAACGAGAAGGCGGAAAATTTTCCTTCCCGCTGGCATTGGCTCTGTTTGCGTTTGAATGAAGAATGCTGTGAGGTGCTTAGTGCTCTCGGGAAGGTTTTTCACAGTGTCTCCAAGTGCGTCTGGAATCTATCGCTGCGGCGGCCTCTTGCCTTCAGTCGTTGCCGTCATGCTTCTTTCTTGTCCCTCGTTGGGAAGGCCATCTTGGAGGTGTTTTTTTGTGGTGTTTGGAGGGTAGAGACGTCTCTCTCTGAAGTCCCTGCAGTATGCCTTTTTTTTGTTCTCGGGCAGTGACATTTGTTCGTGTCTAGAACTATGACTTCGGGGGCGGCGAGAGAGGGGGTGTTTTATTTTCTGACATCGAATCGGTCGTTTAGACAAGTGTATTGGGGGAGCCCGCTTTCGCTACTTGTAACTGTTGTCTCCGCTTCGTCGTCTATCCGTCGTCAACACTCAATGGTATTGCTTTCTTGCGGATCATCTCCATGATCAACGTTGGCGGGTGGTGGAGGGGAAAATTCAACAAGGACAGGAACCATATATATATTGGATACTGCTGGGGCTTTCGGGGCGGCGGGAGGGGGAATGCTTCGTTTAGTGTCGGGAGAAGGCAGTCGTTTCTACGATTGCATGTGCATTGGGAAAACGCGCCGTCAGTACGTGTAGCTGTTGTCCCCGATTGAGTCGTCTTTCCCTCACCTTAAGACAACGATTATATAGTGTTGCATGCACGGATCATCTCCATGATCGACGTCGCTGGCGGAAGTTAAAAAAATTTTCTTGGATTAATTTATTTTTTATTTTTGGTTCTCGCTTAGGGTTCATGCAACTCCAGAGTTGTCGACAACGGGCTCGAGATGGTGAGTCGCGATACTGTTCCGATACCCGCATCGAAAAAATCTTGGGGAAAAAAGGGAGGAAAAAAAAAAGGTCATGATGGGGTATTGAACCCACATACATTGTTGTTGCTGAGTAGCAATGCTGCTGTTGCCTCCGACAACCTAGGCAACCGGCTTGTACACCGCAGTGCGCCAATCTCCACAAAAAGGCACACCTTGCACCAGCATCGGCAACCTGTCCGCGTACCAGGTTGTAGACAGTGCCCCAACCTCCACAATAAAGTACACCTTGCACCAACTTCGGCAACCTGTCCGCGTACCAGGTTGTAGACAGTGCCCCAACCTCCACAAAAAGGCACACCTTGCGCACCATCCCAACCTACCCACCAACCGGCTTGTAGACAGTCCACCAACCTCCACAAAAAGTACACCTTGCAACAGCATCGGCAACCTGTCTGCGTACCAGGTTGTGGACAGTCCGCCAACCTCCAAAAAAGGCACACCTTGCGCATCATCCCCAACCTACCCACCAACCGCCTTGTAGACTACGCCCCAACCTCCAAGAAAAGTCCAGGTTGCCCAACCTGGCCACCTCATCATTGCAAGAATTACCCAAGATCAGCAGGTTGCGATCGGTGCCCAATGTTTTTTTTCGAGGTTGCCCAATGTGCCTCTACAAGGCGGTACTTTGGCCACCTGTGAAATAACAAGAAATATGAGGCAGAAGCAGGCACACGGTGGAGAGACCACTAACGAACAAGCAAACACGCAAACATGGCCACCAACCAGTGATACATTGTAATGGTACGTCATCACTACTGGGGGGTTGGTGCAATGGTGCAGCCTTGGGGGGGGGGAATTGGCTAAAATAAATTCAATCCGGCACGTATCGTGCCACTCGGTCCGTCTCTTCTCGTTTGCTTTCTTCCCTCGCCGTCTCGTCCGTCTCCTGCCCCCCTCCCGCCCCATTGGTTGTTGGCTTGTGGTTTCGTTTGAGCGCTCGTTGTCGGCTGGCCTCTTCTTCCTTCTCGTGCCAGGAGGTCATGAGCCTCTCAGCTCCCTGCAGCACCGCCGCATGCCAGGGTACTCCCCCCTCCACCTTCGCGGCTTCCGTCCACCTTAACTTCGGTGCCGTGTCTTTCGGTACGGGAATTCCGAGACAACATGGGTCGGTTTTCGTAGATCCATGGTCGGCCCCGAATGCCTTCAGGTCGTCGAGCACACACTTCGGCCAGTAGTAGTTCTGTTCCTGTCCCCCCCTACGTGGCTTCTCCCCCCCCGCCAGCTCGCCGAGCATCAGTCGTTTCGGGAGTCGCCCGTCCGGCTGCCTTGCCAGTGCTCCCGCGAACAGTAGGCGTCGTTGTCGGATCGTGGTTTCAACGCTCTGGCATTCGACCCTCTTCAGCGTCTGGGCGTACGAGAGCTGCCTGTAGGTGTCTTTCTTGCGCTTGTACCCGATAACTCGAAGGAGCAGTCAGTCGGTGGTGTGTCGACCGCAGCGTCGGATAGTGGCCGCTGAGTGGTGACCATGTCATGCAGCCGTACAGCAGTGCCTCCATCGCCTCCGCCTGGAGGAGGCGGATCTTGATTCGGAATGGCGCTTTCGGTCTGTCGAAGAGCTCCTGGCCATATATCGCCTGAGGCACGCCCACGCTCCTCTGCTCCTGTAGCTGATCTCCCGGGTGAGGTCGCCATGTTCGTTGACGAGGTCACCGAGGTACCGGAACTCGGTCGTCTGGGCGTATTTCTGTCCCGCGGCTTCGATGGTCAGTGGTGGAGGAGGCGGGGGGGGCTGTGATGTTGTAGTCGACTTGTCCTTCGCGCGCATCAGGAGCGTCTCCGTCTTCTTCTCCGACACCGTTAGCCCGAACTCTCCGAACACCTCAACGATGATGGTCATCATTCTCGCCAGTCCTTCTGCAGACCTCGATACGACGCCGGCATCATCGGCATACAGCATCCCCCATACTGCCCTCCGTACTCGGTCAAGGGGTGTCTCCTCCCCCCCCCCCGCTTCCGTCTTCCCGTCCTCCAAGCACACCAGGTTCCGCAGAACAACATCATCCTCGCTGAATCGGATAACGACGACCTCGAGGACCTCGGCGAAGAAGATATTGAACAGCAGTGGGGATAGCACACATCCTTGTCGCACGCCCTGTGTGACGAAGAACCAGTCCGATAGTTGTCCGTCGTCCATGCGCACCCGGGCCCGCCTTCCATCGTGGAATTGGCGGATGACTTTGATTAGCTTCGCGGGAATCCCGGCCCTGGCCAGCACCTTCCATAGCATCTCTCGGTCCACCGAATCATACGCCTTCTTCAAGTCGACGAAGCACATGTAGAGCGGTATTTTCTTTCTCCGCCCCAGCTTCTGGAGGCGGCGCACGACGAACAGCATGTCGACGGTGGATCGCCCGGGTCGAAATCCGCACTGTTCCTCCGGGAGGGTGTTGTTGGCTTCGCAGAAGGCGGTTAGACGGTTGGTGATGATCTTGATGGGGACCTTGCCTACGTGAGATAGTAGCGAAATCCCCCTGTAGTCGTTACAGTTGGACCGGTCACCCTTCTTGTACAGCACCTTGATGGTTGCACCCTTCCACTCTTCTTGCGGGATATCTCCTCCGTTCCACACCTTGACGAGGATGGTATGGAGGTGTCCCAGGACAAAGGGTTCGTCGTCATCGATCTTGAGCAACTCGGCAGGGAGGGAGTCATGGCCGGGTGCCTTCCAGTTCTTGAGGCCTTTCGCTGCCCGTGCCACCTCCTCGAGTTCTGGCACCTCGCCCAACCGTTGAGTGTCACGTGTCGCTGGCCGCTGCGTCACTCGTTCGATGATATCTGGGTTCAGGGTGGGGGATTTGGTGTTGAGTAGGGTGCTGAAGAATCTCGCCCACCGTTGGAGGATGTCGTCCCTGTTCCGGAGCAACACGCCGTTCTCACCCGCGACGAACTGCTGTCCCCCCGCTTGTCTGGGCTTGTCTCCTGCTGAGGCCCACTGATCTCTTGAGGTCCTCTCATGTCGCGATCTTTGTAGATTGCTTCGAATTCAGTCACATATCCGTCCAGGTGGGCATAAATGCCCGTTTCGACTGCTGTAGCCACTCCCTTACACGCTGCTTTGAGAGTTCTCCACGTTGCTGAGTTCCAGTTGCCCCTCATCGCCCGGCGCGCTTCCCGCCGTTTGGTAAGGGCCTTCTCGAGTGCTGCTCTCGTCTCTGGGGTCTCACACCACTCTCTCCTGCGTGCGGCGTCTCCGCGGTTCCTCCCCTAGGGTCGTCCGCGCTGCTTCGAGGAGAGCATTTTGGTAAAGTCGGTCGCCAATTCCGCAGCGGTGGTTGTTCGCTCGTCCAGTCGTGTGTCGAGGTTGAGGAGGAACCGATTAGTCACCGCACACGGTGCTGCTTCGAACTGCAATTCCCGTCGGTTGAATTGTTGCTGTTTCGGTGTAGTCCGGACTGCACGGTTGTGGGCAAGCCTGCCACCGAGGTTGACGGTGGCTATTACCATGTTGTGGTCTGAGTCTGCTTTGACTGGGCGAACCGGCTGGGGGATGACAACCACGTTAGATACTCGGCCGTGATGTGCCTGCCTTGTCAGGATGTAGTCAAGGCGCTTGCAATCGTTTCCCGACACACCGTTGTATGTGTGCCATATTCCGACCTTGCGTGTCCGAAGAACGTGTTCGTGAGAGCTAGCCTGTTTTCCGTTGCGAAATTCAACAGTAGCATGCCATTCATTGTCGTTGAGCTCATCACGCCCGTACATTCCTATTACCCTTCCGTCCCCTCCGTCCAACCTGTCTCCCGTCCGCGCGTTGGCGTCCAATGGGACATACACACATTCTTTGGAAGGGATCCTCCGCACGAGACTTTCAAGTTTCCCCCAGAACACGCGCTTGCTGTCGGCGGTTGAAGGTTCGGTTGGAGCATACGCGGCTACGAAGTTGACCGCTCCACGGTGGCCTGCCAACAGAAACCTCATGGCCATAAGGCGTTCGTCGATAAACTCGGTAGTGAATGTGGATATCTTGCACAGTGACTCTTTGACGGCTATCCCCACACCATGGACTCCACCAGTCTCCGTGCCACAGCAGAACACCCGGAAACCCGCGGCTGCAAATTCCGTTCGACCTACCCTCCGTGTCTCCTGCATTCCTACCACCGATACGTCTTGTCTCGCTGCCTCGTGTAGAATGCTGTAGGCTCGCCCGTATCCATTCGCCCCTTTTACAGCCAAAGTCCGCACATTCCAGGTTGCTACCTTAAGAAGTTGACCCTGCTGTCTCTTTCGCGCGGCGCGCGCTGCTCTCTTAGCTAGCCTACGCGCCGCCCGACCCCTCCTTTTCCTCCATCTCCCCCTCTTTTTTTTGTTTTTTTGCTATTTTCTTGCGAACACTCGGGCTAAGGTGATAGTTACCCCGGTTCTTGCCTTGTTTCCCATAGAATCGTCTTCTTGTCCCGGAGCGGTGTGGCCCTCCATCTCTGGACTCTCTCGTTTCCTCTCTCTGGGGCATACCCCCACGACGTGCGGTCACTCCGCCACCCTCACCGTGCTCTCTGCTGCTGCATAACCCCGGTGTCCAAGCCGGGGCGTTAGGATCCAGTCCCATTTTTTTGCAGCTACCAAAGCTGGCGGCTCACGAGCTACCCCGATCTCACTCGAGATTCCTGGATTATTTGACTGTTGTTGTTGTTGTTGTTGTTGTTGTTGTTGTTGTTGTCTTCACATTAAAAATCGTTTCGATCTCTCTACCCAGTACCTTCGTATGTCCGTACTGATCCAACACTCGACGCGGTCGATTCCCGTGGTCACAGGTTAACTTACCCTAAAAAGGTACACTCACATAAACTGGCCCCGAGGGGTCCGCACGTCAATAGAAATCAACGACAGATATTCTGGAATCCTCCACTCCCTCTTCACGCTATGCGAGGTATCAACTGAGACTAGCAGTCACTATCTACCATGGGCCGGAGAGAAAGTGGTACACCCCCTTGGTTCAACCTTGGTACTTCACAACGTAAGCAGAGACAAGGCCATCTGGCACAGAAAAAGGGAGAAAAAAAGAGAGAAAAAAAGAACAAAGAGAAAAAAAAGAGAAAAAATAAAAATGGAAACCGTAAGGAGAAGAGAAAATATCTGAAAAAGGGCGAGGACAAAGAGGGACCAGGCCGAAAATAACAAGAAGTATGAGGCAGAACAAGGCACACGGTGGAGAGACCACTAACGAACAAGCAAACACGCAAACATGGCCACCAACCAGCTATACATTGTAATGGTACGAAATCACTCCTACTGGGGGGTTGGTGCAATGGTGCAGCCTTGGGGGGGGGGAATTGGCTAAAATAAATTCAATCCGGCACGTGTCGTGCCACTCGGTCCGTCTCTTCTCGTTTGCTTTCTTCCCTCGCCGTCTCGTCCGTCTCCTGCCCCCCTCCCGCCCCATTGGTTGTTGGCTTGTGGTTTCGTTTGAGCGCTCGTTGTCGGCTGGCCTCTTCTTCCTTCTCGTGCCAGGAGGTCATGAGCCTCTCAGCTCCCTGCAGCACCGCCGCATGCCAGGGTACTCCCCCCTCCACCTTCGCGGCTTCCGTCCACCTTAACTTCGGTGCCGTGTCTTTCGGTACGGGAATTCCGAGACAACATGGGTCGGTTTTCGTAGATCCATGGTCGGCCCCGAATGCCTTCAGGTCGTCGAGCACACACTTCGGCCAGTAGTAGTAGTTCTGTTCCTGTCCCCCCCTACGTGGCTTCTCCCCCCCCGCCAGCTCGCCGAGCATCAGTCGTTTCGGGAGTCGCCCGTCCGGCTGCCTTGCCAGTGCTCCCGCGAACAGTAGGCGTCGTTGTCGGATCGTGGTTTCAACGCTCTGGCATTCGACCCTCTTCAGCGTCTGGGCGTACGAGAGCTGCCTGTAGGTGTCTTTCTTGCGCTTGTACCCGATAACTCGAAGGAGCAGTCAGTCGGTGGTGTGTCGACCGCAGCGTCGGATAGTGGCCGCTGAGTGGTGACCATGTCATGCAGCCGTACAGCAGTGCCTCCATCGCCTCCGCCTGGAGGAGGCGGATCTTGATTCGGAATGGCGCTTTCGGTCTGTCGAAGAGCTCCTGGCCATATATCGCCTGAGGCACGCCCACGCTCCTCTGCTCCTGTAGCTGATCTCCCGGGTGAGGTCGCCATGTTCGTTGACGAGGTCACCGAGGTACCGGAACTCGGTCGTCTGGGCGTATTTCTGTCCCGCGGCTTCGATGGTCAGTGGTGGAGGAGGCGGGGGGGGCTGTGATGTTGTAGTCGACTTGTCCTTCGCGCGCATCAGGAGCGTCTTCGTCTTCTTCTCCGACATCGTTAGCCCGAACTCTCCGAACACCTCAACGATGATGGTCATCATTCTCGCCAGTCCTTCTGCAGACCTCGATACGACGCCGGCATCATCGGCATACAGCATCCCCCATACTGCCCTCCGTACTCGGTCAAGGGGTGTCTCCTCCCCCCCCCCCCGCTTCCGTCTTCCCCTCCTCCAAGCACACCAGATTCCGCAGAACAACATCATCCTCGCTGAATCGGATAACGACGACCTCGAGGACCTCGGCGAAGAAGATGTTGAACAGCAGTGGGGATAGCACACATCCTTGTCGCACGCCCTGTGTGACGAAGAACCAGCCAGTCCGATAGTTCTCCGTCGTCCATGCGCACCCGGGCCCGCCTTCCATCGTGGAATTGGCGGATGACTTTGATTAGCTTCGCGGGAATCCCGGCCCTGGCCAGCACCTTCCATAGCATCTCTCGGTCCACCGAATCATACGCCTTCTTCAAGTCGACGAAGCACATGTAGAGCGGTATCGCCCCAGCTTCTGGAGGCGGCGCACGACAAACAGCATGTCGACGGTGGATCGCCCGGGTCGAAATCCGCACTGTTCCTCCGGGAGGATGTTGTTGGCTTCGCAGAAGGCGCTTAGACGGTTGGTGATGATCTTGATGGGGACCTTGCCTACGTGAGATAGTAGCGAATTTGACTGGAGATTCCCGAACCATGGGTCGGGAATTTCCGGCTGGATCTTTGTTCCCGAATAAATATTCAAAGGGCTGTGTTCTGTGTTGGCCCGATGACAATTAGGATCTTTAAAATAGCTTGTTGTACCTCTGCCGGTGGCGGAAAGGAGAAAGGAGGGACAGCTCGCACGACGGTAACAACCGCACGGACACCGACTGCTACTACTCGAACAGCTACCACCGTGCAAGCTTGCTAGCCAGCGTGGCTTCTGCCTCGGAGGCTGTTCCACCCCGTCCTCCTGCTTGAGATATATCACAGATGATTCGTCACTCCTCGTCTATGATACAACACCCTCTTCTACAGCACATCAGCACAGCAAAAAACACCGAAACTCTTGTTGAAAAACCCAACGGCTCCGCCCATCAGCTGCTCCCTCCAGGTATTCGCAGCTGGCAATCTCGGTCAGACTCACAGAACGGCAGAGGACGGACACAAAACCTAGACCCGCACCCCCAGAGCTTCGACACCGCGCGCACGCAAGTATTCATATGCAGGTATGCATAGCTTCATGAATCTCTCATCCAGTTATGCATCGCTCAAGAATCGGTTGTGGTGTGTTTTTTCTTTCCACAGACTCTTCTCCGCTTGGTTACATAAGTATGCATGCACCATAACCATCGACCGTCAGAGTGCCCTCCTGGAAGGTGCCTATGGTTAAATAACTGGGGCATGAGCGGCTAGGGTGTGTGTGTCTGGTGTGTGTGCTTTGTGTTGGCAGCGAGCGGTAGTTGTCTGTTGATGTGTTCATCATCCTGCTCATCATGCATGCATGCGATATTTCAGCCAGCTGCCCAGCCGGAGAGAGAGGGAAAATAGCATCTCGCTGCGTGGTGTCGCTCTGCCTCTCTCTTGAAACACATCAACCCACATACGAAGCCTCAACACAGGCGTGCGTATATCGCTGACAGCAGCGTAACAGTTATGAAAGTCTCCCGTCTCTCCTTGTTGGCCTCTCTCTCCAACGTACTGCTGTATACTGCTGCAGCTTGGTACATATGTGTGGCAGCAAGGTGTTGGCAAGGTGTGCGCACACTCGGACGGAGTTTCGGATTACACGTCATTTTTTTTTCTTCTTTTTTTTTCTTAATATGGAATATTAACCTCGGAACAGCCATATATCAAGGCCTCCCCGTTCGAAGATATGTACCCCACGAGTTTGAAATAGAAATTGGATTTCCACGGAGATTCCTGAACCCAGAAATTATAGACAAATAAATAATACTCCTGGAGTATCAAGGAACCGGGAACGCGAGTTTGAAATATGTCAGTTCAAGAAGAACAGATTTATTTCCGCAACGATGTTGAGAAAGCAGAGAGAGATTATACGAGAACAAATGAATAAAGGCCGACGCTGACGACCACTTCATCCTCGCCAATCATCAATAATCTAGATTTTGTCGTCCAGCAGGGGAGGAGAAGAAGATGAACTTGCTGCCACGCGCCCACAGGGGAGCAGGGTCGAACGCGAAGTTATTGCGGTACCCACATGCACGCAATCCCCCCCGCCCCCCATCAATACACCATACCTCTCCTGATCCGCTGGCTCGGCTACAACAGCACGACAGCAACAAGAACAACACTGCGCAGGTACGACGATCTCTACACTTCGGGGAACGAGCATATTGACTAGCCTTTCTTTGCAGCCCTTCCCAAAAGTTTGCATTGGTCCCGTTCGGGCGAAATGAGATGGGATCTTGCTTCTTGGGAGAGATTTCGCGTAAGGTCGGGTCAAGGCCGAGCAATCAGGACGGAACTGCAGCGATCGGTCTGTGCGGTGTCATTTATGTACTGATGATGCTCAACGCTCGCTCCTGGGATGTTGCTGTTAGAAAAGAGGCAAATCCATTATGCGATAGACTGCTGTATAGTGACGAGTCTAGACTCGACGGATGTGATATAATAGCTATACTAGTCTTAGCCAACGAGACCTGATGTATGTATTTCATCCATGTTTCTATGCACATACTACCAGAGGATCGACTACATTTGATTTGGTTGCGTGTAAGCTACTGCGAGTTGTACCATGCTGGTTCAGCAAATGAAGAACGCGGCGCTCGGCGCTTCTAGAGATATCGCATCACAGATACGTAGTTCAGTTACTGCGCTTCGAACGGAAGTGGAGCGACGCGAGGTCGGCTTTCAACGCTGAAATGGCCAGGGTGGCCGAAGAGTCGAAGGTGACTTTTTGGCGGGACGTCGTGGTCGTTGTGAACTTCGCCAAAACGCGTGTGTCGGACGTTATCGGCTCGCGGGTGTGATAGACTCCCTAGAGCGAGAGGTGTTCCACCAGATGGAGACCGCCTTCACGGCTTTAGTCAGTACTTCGACAGATTTACGCCGAAAACGCCCATGGGCGCAAGATAGGCGCGGCGACACACATTCTTCGTACGAAAATTAAAAAAATCAGGGATGCATATTTCGGCGGTACCACACCGTTTCACTGATTGTTCTGTGGTGCCGCTATCGGGTAATTACCCGTAACACTTTCCTCCCGTACGTAACAGGTTCCATCCCACGTAATTTTGCGGTAACTTGGGGGTACCCCGAACCACACTAGGCTGCCGGGCCCCCACTGGGCCCCGCGCAGAACACAACACAGACAACAGACAACGAGACAACAGACAGCACAGGCTGCCCACCGACTACAGACACAGACCAGACACACAGACCACCGGCGCTGCAGACGTCACAGCGACACAGCGGACCATGGCTACTGCTGCACAGGCACAAGCGTGGGGATCGATGCTGGTGCCCGATATTGTATATAGTACATCTTGTAGCAACAGTACACTGCCACGACAACATCTCAACACTCAACACTACCCCAGAATCCCATATCTCTACCTACATGTACGGTTTAACACCCCGGGGACGGCGAGCTGGCGTCCCCGGTATGCGCCGTAATTACCCGTACGTAACACATTTCGTGGATTTCCCGTAGTTACCCGTAAGTAACGCCGGGAAATCGCCGTAATATGCATCCCTGAAAAAAATGCCATCGACAGAGCATATGTTTCCCCGCTTTTTTGGAAAATCTTTGATACTACAGTGTTAACGCAGTAGAGGGTCCACAGGTTTGCCGTAGCACTTTAAAAACACAGCGATAAGGCGGATTTGCCGACTTCAGTGGCTCGAGCTGTCTCCTAGAACTCAATACATAACGAACGCCGAACGCGGCTTTTCAAATCTGTCAGTTGCGCAGCTGCGCATCTCGGCAAACAAACGTGCTTCAGAATGTTGGGTGGATTTTGTGCTTTTTTTCTTACAGAACACAAAAAAAAATATTTCATCTCGAGAAACGAGTCTGGGAAATGAATTCATAGGGCTGTTGCGGATGACCAACTTGTACGTCCACGGTTCGTTCCCTGAGCAGCACAGAACGATGTCTCCCCTTGGAGGGTGAGTCTCAACAAGAAAGTTCGGCCGCCATCTCGTGTATCTGACGAGGCTACTACATGTTATGCTGTATTTTCGGCACCTCCCTACCAAAATGTTCGATCTTCACCATCTGCTTCGACGATTCGTTGCGTCATTTGCTCTTTGCATACTTTCGCTTGATCTCCACATGCCATGTCGCCTGCAAATTAGTTCGTGGTTTCATTCTGCTATCTATGCATATGTCGATCATCGTATGACGATGTTTTGATTCATTTCTTCGCCGTGAATACCAAATATCATGTTATCATGTTACATATATACTTACAGGATAGTCGTCGTGACGTGATACATTTCTTGTTAATAGTATGGAAAAAAATAAAAAAAAGATGGCTCGATTTTTGAATTTCTACAGCAGTATGGACCAGACGCCGACTTTACATGGAAGTCGTACGAGTGTCGACTTAGTTGTGCTGTCACAGCATCTTCCACGCACTTCTGCCAGTGCTGGTTTGTTGACTGGAGTCTTTTAGGTCGAGATACAGCAGTGAGTGGGATTCTCGGGTTGTGCAGGCAAAAGTGAACCAGAGCAAAAAATTTCATGCATAGCTCGATTACTGCTGCTGTGCTTTTGCAACAGCAGTATGGACTAAACGCCGAACGACGTCCGCGTGCTACAAGTACCGCAACGACCTAACTGGATGGAATACTTCCTGCCACGGCGAACCATAGTACGGTGCGATGCAAACATCCGTTCGTGTGTCGCGCGGCTGCCACATGTGTCGACGACAGGTACCCGTAGAGCTCTCGCCATGTTGTCGTTACCGCGCAGGAGGACCCCTCGGAGATGTTCCACATGGTGCTACAACGACAGCAGTACTACTGTACATAGATGTCGTAGGAGAGTGGAGTTGTGCTGTCACGGCATCTTCCACGCACTCTCCTACCGGTGCTTGCGTCGATTGGAGTCTTGTAGGCCGAAATACAAGAGTGGGTTGGACTCTCGGGTTGTGGAAGCAAACCTGCCTGCAACAACAGAGAAGGCGGTGTTCTATTTTTACTATTATAGTGTCCCGCTCACCTTTTTTTTTTTTTTTCGACATGTGGTTGCATATTTCTTATCCACTGCCGAAAAAGACCGCTGGATCTTGTTTGGGTGCGGTAGCCCGTCAGAGGCCGAAAGAGAAAGAAGGTTGACTCAAGACCTTTGTTGATTAGAGAGTGAGAGACATGCGGTAGGCAACACCATCATCGCCATGCAGCATGCCCATCAACACATTTCATCCGCGTACCCCCCGGAGGCCCCGTAGACAGTATACTCTGCCGAGCACCCCAAACAGCCCCCCCTGCTCGGTACGAGATACGATCTACGAAATCCCCGCCACGACTATCATTGCCAGGTAAAACGGCGATAAATCGAACTACGTATCCAAACGGAAATCATCCACCATTCATTCCATTTCAAACAATTTCCCAATAAAACAATGTTCTACGAAATCTGTCGATCTCCCAATAAAACATGCTCTACGAAATCTTTCAGATCTTCTGATGATATCAAATAACTATCTCCTAAAAGGTCTGTCAATAAACAATTCCCCCTCTTGAGAAAAATGCTTTACCAAATTCTCAAGAAGTCAAAACACAAACAAATACCCTTGGAAAAATACCCAGCAAAGATACACATTACATCAGAATCACGTCAGAACGGGGACGGGTAACTCCGGGAAAATGTGTCCAACGTCCTGACTTACTCAGAACAAATTCCTCAGATAAACATTCATGTTTCAACTCATTGACCAGCTCAAATAACCTTCGGAAGCACAAAGGCTTCAACCATGACTTACGAGAACATGCCAAATCCTTCCTCCAATACCCAATACCTTGACAAATATACCAGTCCACCAGCAGCCCCCCTGCTGTAACATCCATCCATCCCAAACACGAAGAAACCAACCAAACAAGTCCAAAACAAACATGAAGAAACCAACAAATCCAAAACAGACAATCAATAATCTCGCATCCCCCCTGCTGGGACATCTCATATAAACGCAACGAAAATCCCATTCAATATTCAATTCCATGTCACCTCCGCAGGTAAAACGCGGAAAACGATCCAAACATGATCTACCCAAATCCCATTAGCCAACATCAATTCCATATAAAATCCCCAGGGAAAACACGGAAAATCTCAACATGAACTACCACCCGATGTCAGAAACACTGTTTGTTGTGCTGCAGCGGACAGCATGGTATTATCACATTCCCCCCCCCATGATTTCCGACAGCAGTGCAACAATCAGGCGTGATTCCGCGAAATCCAGCATGCCAATTCTGCATCCAACTTCATCAACTCCAAACCGAAACAAGAAAACAAAACATATCAAAGAAAAGGCGTCACACGTCCAGCACATACCAGTCTGCCGTACAGGCCTACCTGGAAAGGAAAATTGCTACTCCGCAAGGATTGACTCGTCGGGAACGGTACATCGGAGGGACAGAGAAACGGTGCGTGCCCCCCAACGTCTTTACCCAGCACGTCGCACGCCAAGCCAACGCCTACTTACATATATCCAGTACCATCAGAAAAACATAGCGGTAACTATCATAGAGAATGTTATCCCAACAAAGAAGGAAAAACCAAAGTGGAACAAACCGTACGCAGAAACTATACTACCACCGCCATTTGAGATATTTTCCTGGCAAACAACAGCCCCCCGGCCGCAACATTCCATTTGCCTCCCAGAAAAACAATAATCTACCATGGAGATTCCCTGCCATTTGGCCGTGGAAATTAGTGTTCCTGCAAGGTAAAACGCGGGTGGGCATCTCTACAAAACAAAACAAAAACAAATCCAAACCTGCAAATGCGCCAACGATAGGAAAAATGCAGCATTGTATCTGAAGATCAAAACACAAGAACAGCATCCTGCACAAAACAAATTTCAGAAAAGTGACAATAATACGCAAACAAACATCACGTGCCTTGGCGAGTTTAAGACCCCAGCAGAAGTCGCGCTGCTTGCCGTCATTGTTGGACTCGCCCGGTCCTCCGAACTCCCTTCCCCGCTTCATGATCCTCCTGTCGTTGCTCCGGTCGCGAACACGGGCTCCCCGGCCGTTGCCTCCGCGACATCTTTCCACGGTCGAACGGGGTGTCCATCCCCATCACCAGCCCCACTCTCCCAGCCTTCAGCCGGCACAGCTTCCTCGGGTCGAAGGGGCGCAGCAGTGCCCCAAACCAGGCCACATCCATCCCCTCTGCCTCGTCGTTGCTACTGCTGCCGATGCTGCTGCCGCTACTGCTGCTGGAGCCATCGACCAGGTCGTCCACCCCGGGATAGTTGGCGCCGCGCACCCCCGAACACACGGTGCCGGGATCGAAAGGGTGCGTGGACGCCCACCTCTCGCCACAGACGCTGTCACCCCAGCAGCCATCAACCTCACCTGCGCACCAACCGCCATCATCGCTACCGTCGTCGATGCCGTTGACCACCGCTTCTCCGTTGCTGGCCGCCCCCCCAACCGACATGGTGGGGGAAACGTTACCGACGGTTGCCATCGTAGCGGCCGGTGCCGTCGCCGCGGTCGCGGGTCGTGCCGTCACCGATGTCGCCACTCCAGCCGCCGATGCCGCCACTGTAGCCACCTGCGCGGGCTCTCGAGCCATTCTCCCCGCCGCCGCAGCGGGAGAAACAACACCGTCGGGTGCCGCCGCCGTCGCCGCTGGAACCGCCGTCGATACCAACGCTCCAACCACCATTGCGGGCGCTCCGGTTGTTCTCCCCGCCACCGTCGCGGAGATAACAGTGTCGCCGGGCACCGCCGCCGTCGCCGCTGGAACCGCCGCCGATGCCGCTACTCCAGCTGTCGCCGCGAGCCCTCCGGGCGCTTCCTCCGCCGTCGCTGCGAAGGTAACACTACCGCCGCAGTAGGTCGCCACCGTCGCCTCTGGAGCTGCTGCCGATGCCGCCGCTCCTGCCGCCACTGCAGGGACCCCGGCAATTCCCCCCGCCGCCGTCGCTGCGAGGGAAACACTACCGCCGCTGTAGGTCGCCGCCGTCGCCTCTGGAGCTGCTGCCGATGCCGCCGCTCCTGCCACCACTGCAGGGACCCCGGCAATTCCCCCCGCCGCCGTCGCGGCGACAACACTACCGCCGCCGTGCTGTCCCGTCCCCGTTGGCCACGTCCCAGCTTAGCTGTATATATCGTATTCGCCGCCCCATTGGCCCGGCACATACAGCTCAGACGCCAATACCCACTACCAACACCAGGCCATACAATATATTGTGTTTGGGTGCGGTAGCCCGTCAGAGGCCGAAAGAGAAAGAAGGTTGACTCAAGACCTTTGTTGATTAGAGAGTGAGAGACATGCGGTAGGCAACACCATCGCCATGCAGCATGCCCATCAACACATTTCATCCGCGTACCCCCCGGAGGCCCCGTAGACAGTATACTCTGCCGAGCACCCCAAACAGATCTTTACGCAGTCCACCTTCGCATTTATATCTCGAATGGGTAGTATTTCTGTGTGTGTTTTTATTATTCCTTAATTTATCATTTTACACCGAACGACGCAGGACGGGTCGACCTTCATCATTGTTGTTGTTGTTGTTGTTGTCTTCACATGAAAAATCGTTCCGATCTCTCTCTACCCAGTAACTTCAGATGTCCGTACTTACTTGTGGATTACCTGTTGGAAATTGTGGGAATCCCTTCATTCCGAGAGAGCCACAGGTCGGCATCCGGCCTTTTCTTTTTTTGTATGCACTTTTCTTCCTGTGAAGTTTTGGCGTTGCGCTTGCCATCGTCGCTCAAGTGTTTGTGGCTTCAAACCTTCTCAGCCGGCCTTGAAACTTCTTGCTTGTTGATAAGTCTCCGTGGTAACTTCTCCGCGCATGAGTCATATGCAGTTATGACCTGCGCTTTGACTTTCACGATGGGTATTTTACCTCTTTGTCTTGCATTGGTGAGTACCTACCTGCGTTATACGGAAGGATCGTTCCACGACGCAAACTTCGACGTCTCCGTTTTTTTTTTTTTTCCCCTCCGCACTCCTTCCTTGCGGCGGTTTTCACACCGACTTCGAACGTGGGGTGCAATTTCCTCTCTTCGTACCTTCCTCGTCGGCCTTCTCCATCGTTATGTACATTATTTATATCTCGATTTTTCGGCTTTTCGATTCCGATAGAGACAAGACTACGGACTGACATTTCCCTTTCACCCCCGACGGAACCGCGCGCTCGTCGAGTGCCGAAATTCTTCAGCACTTCCTTGCCCCAACACCGTCCCTTCTTCCCGCCCCAACAAATCTTCTCCCCTTCTTCTTCTTTCCTTCCTCCCGGACACTCACCACCATCCGTCCTGGATGTTGGCCCCCAGCCCCATTGGGGGGCGGGGGGCCAATCCTAAACCCTAGTATCTATTTACCCTAGGGGTGTCGTCAGCAGCCTTTTGTGACCACGCAAAGCGACCAGTTTAGTCGGACCCAGGCGGATAACGAAAATCACGGGAGCAACGGGTTAGCACAGCTCCAGTCTTGTTTGAACTTTTGAACGCATCTACGACAGTAGAACACACACACATGGCGCGTCATCAGTAAGGAAGTGTTCGTAGTGGTGGATGGTGGTGGTTGCCCTGTCGATTTGATTTTCTGTGGGGTCTTGCAGGCCCATGGCTTCTCTTCACCGGTTAATCTGGCATTAAAACGCAATAAATAAAAATATGTTCACATGAATAGCTATTCGAATCTTTTCGCGGGTCATGGGGGCAAGAGTATCTACTCTCCTATTTCCATCGCTACATAGATTCTGAACGGCCGACCGACTGCGGTGAATTCAAAGTGGTGTTTCTCCCGTTGCCACATGCGTGCACGAGATGAGCATGTAACTGATGACAGGGCGTCCTATCGAGACACGGTCTACCAAGACAACGACAACGTTTCTGAATCCAAATACAAATGTACTTGCGCCCAGTCGAGAGTGCACCCCAAGAATACAACAGATAAATAATTGGTTGTGTTTCGTGAGAAAAATGAAAAACATTGATGCAAGTCGACCTTGTGGCCGGCGGGAAAGGCCGACGTATGTAGTAGCAGACATATGGTGGCTACAGGAGGATCAGCTGCGGGAGGAAATCCGAGCCTCTCAAGCACCCGACATGCATTGTAGTGGTGGACGCCTCTCCCCTGTGTTCAACTCCCCGCGGACGCCTATACCTTTTCTCTACCTGTTGTTGCTGTTGTTCCATCCTCGCCAAGAACCTTTTTTTGATGCGTACTTTTGGTGAAAAGCTACATAAAGTGAAAATCATTTTCCATCCGTAGGTGAACGTGACTGGCATGCGTTGCTGCTGTGAAATATCACTCGTCGGATTCTCCACCGATACTTGACCGTCATGGCATTGGCCTCCAAATGCCCTCCCTTTCATTGTTTCGTGGTCGATGGTTTGCACAGGAAACGTACAAATGGCCGCCACGATGAAGACGACGCTATCAGCATTCGCGCTGCTGCTGCCTCTGCTGTCGATTGCCAACGGTGAGAGTAGAGACGCAGTCAGCTGCATAAATCATTGATGCAAAACACTTAATTGTCTCGAGAATGTGAAAGACGAGATGACCAAAATGATCGCTTCGACCATTCTCGAAGACTCGCTTTTCATGCGGCCGGCGTGGTCGTTGGATGCAGCACAGAGATCACTGCGTGATGACGCCGCCACGCGCTTGGTGTCGGGAGGAACCAATGACCAAAATGATCGCTTCGACCAAGGGAAACGGCCGACCCTTCGATCACAACAGAGAGCGAAGTCCGTCTTAAGGAGAATTCCATCATTTTTACTTGCTGAACTCACCCACCCCATGCGCCCGCCCATCCTCTGGCGAACGTTTCTGCCGGCTTTTGAACCCTGAGAAGGCGCGCGGTGTGATCCTCCCAACCTGCCTGTAAACTGCGTGTGCGAGCTAACGGACGACCAATGCGCAAACGGATTGGAGTGCTGTGATCAAGTAACCCCCAACCAGTGCAAGAATCCGAACGTCAGTAAAGGACCGAATGCCTGCGGTGAGTCTTGTTGATCCGATATCGCGCGAAAGCTGTAATCCAAGACCGTGCTGCAATGCGTGGTCCGTAGTTGCTGTAAAATTGGCATGTTGCCTGGAAAGTCCGCCTGCTATTTGAAATGTACCGTGTGAACCGTGAGTAGGGTATTGTTGAAGTCCCTCACGGTTTGGAGGGCTCGTGGCTGGCTTGTCTTTTGCCCACTGCACTTACGATGAGTTCACACGAGAGTGGGAAAAGTTCGAACGATTGAAAGCGTCTCGGGCGCGCTACAGCGTGAGGCCATCGCTTACACAGTAGGGGACCTTGTACTTGGGCCCCCCTCTCACGGAAATGTCTTTTAGGGGACCCGCACATGACCGGCTTCCTTGGCCAAAAGTTCGACTTCACGGGAGAGGACGGCGGCTACTACGCCGTCATCAGTGACTTCCCGAACTTGCACATGAACATGGTGAGCCTCGATAGATCCTCGTTCGAATTGAGGCGAGTGATGTAAGCTGAGACCTTGATGCCCGAGGGTATTCGGGACGGGCTGGTGAAGCTGCTAAGGACCACGGCAGATGCCTGTGTCATCCTGCTTGTCATTTTTCAGGACCCGTGGCAGGGATCTGAACGGTCGATCGGGTGAGTAGCGACAATATTTCGTCGATGTTTGGTGCTCGCTATGCGGTCGGTATGCATGCAGTGGCAAAACCCTCGTGATGCGAGGTGTCGTTGCCTCATGGCGCGATGGCCGTAAAGTTCGTGAAGTTCGACTTTTTTCATTAGGAAAATGTGACGACGCCGAGAAAGATATTTGTATACCCGAAGGCCGACCGTGAAGCATTGCCGCCACCAACCCTTAACGGTCCGAAAATCGATTTTTTCGTGCCCTCATCCCTATGTCTCATCAGCGCGTCACGAGTCCGGTCCCCTCTTTGCCGGAGATCACGTACATCACCGGGCTGTCTCTCCTGACCACCGACTCGGACGGACAAATCCACAGCATCGTCATCGAGGTCAAGAACCCGCACGACATCGAGAGCTCCTGCCCCGCCGGGGTGTCCCCGTGCCTCGCCGACGGGTCCCTGAGGGTGATGCTTGACGGAAAGGAGGAGCTGTCCGCCCCGGGCTCCGTCGCTCTCGCCGAAGACGTCATCGTGACGGCGGCCAACCTCCCGGGGGAGTGTCGCTCGTTCGGGTTCGAAAAATACTGGGAGCGCAAGAAGCTCCAGAATGCCCTTCACGGCCGTCACCTGGGCGAGCAGAGCATGGGGGATTGGTTGCTTGGGGTAAGAAGCCGGAATTGCATTTTGTCGGATCCTCCACGATGGGTTTGGACGCGTTCCGGGCGGGGTTGTGCACCTAGTGCTGGCACGCACGCTCTTTTTGGTTTTCGTCGTTGATGCATTCTCTCTTTGCGTCGTTGGTCGTTCGTTTGTCAGGACCCCACAGCTACCAACATGGACGAGTGCACGGAGTACGTTGCGCAAGCCGAGGTGCAGGCCGGGGGCCTCTTCGCCCACCAGTCCGAGCACGCCTCGTTCCAGATCGTGACCCCCACGGCCACCGTTCGCCTGAGCCACGGTCGTCTACACCAGATTGCGACCCGCGACCCTACGGACCGGTTCGACCTCCCCGACCACATCACCTGGCAGATGAACATGGGTATCGACCACAACGAGGTAAGATCCACACATGCGTATATGAAGTACTCATACGTTGTTTTTTGTCTGTCGGAAAGACAGAACGAATGCGAAAGCTGCCTTCTGCCTCCTCCGCCGGTCCTTCGTCCTTTCCCGCACTGAAACAACGCTTTGTACCCATCCGTCCTCGCAGGTGAGCTACTCCGCTACCGGAATCCTCGGTGAGACATCCACCCCGACCAAGGACGCCAACGGCGAGGACATCATGACCGGCATGGAAGCCATCCGCGGGTCCGAGGAAGACTGTGAGTCTCGATAGCACGGATTGGGTAGCTAGCGCGATACGTGCTTCGGCGACGGCGTAGGCTAATCCTTGCCAGAACCCTCCGTGAAAACTCGGTGATTCTTATCCGCTCTGCGGACTCCGACATGCGGGCGCCTTGTCTTGTCGGCTGCTATTTGAGCACGGTATGTACCGAAGATTGCATGAGTCACACTTGCATATGCGGAAGATTCCACACCCTAATACCACGTATGTGTTGTAATTTATCGAGCGCCGAAGATCGCCATTATTAGCACACGATGGCGCATATTATCACACGTTTGAGTCCCATTCCATGTGTGGACGGAGCCCCCGCTCTCATCGTACGGTGTAACAGATCGTGGTCACAAGCACGCAAGCGCATGTAACCGCGTGTCACAGCCATAGAGGGTAACTATACCGTGGGGTGCAGGTTAAATGACCCGACGTTATTTTCTTAACCAATACCGCTATCAATTACTACAGTAGACACGCCCATGTACGTGTTCGCGTGTTAGCATGCGAGATGCTTCCAAAGGGTAGGCGCGAGATTGTGAGAATGAAAGCGATGTCGCGCCGTATTCCACCCTGGCCTTCACACGAGTCAAACTTCCCACCTCTTTTTGTGCGTTTTCGAACGATATAGTTGTAAAACAGAAACCCTAACAACGACCCTCCCACCTCTCCTCCAAACACGCATCACTCTTTTCGCATGTGCATTGTATTCAATATCGGTCAGACCGCGTCACGGGCCCCCTGGATGTTACCTTCGCCATGGACTCCATCGAGCTCTAACTTCACGGCGAGGACATAAGCATGCAGTCACGGGTGCACGTTGTTCGAACCCACTTGTTGGGCCCACAACTGTGGATCCCCAACCATTTGTTGAGTAGGATTTCCGTCTTTAGGTTCATTCGATAGTTCAGTGTATGATCTAGGATGTCGACAAGTTTGCTCTGTACGAGACGTTGACGTGTTGTGAGTCGAGGGACTTCCATCGGATCGGGTGCGTAGTCTCTTCTGACGCATATGAAATCAAAAATTGTCTTTAAATCAACTTAAGTTGCATTCCGGGTCACTTACTGATTCGGGAAACCGTCGACCGGCAATACGGTTTGCCGAATATTTTGTGACGTATACCAACTTCACGTGTAGTAGCAAGTGTGTCATATCCATCTGTGATATGTTGACCAGGTTTTGCGTGAGCGCAAGCGTGGGTGTCCAGTCATATCGTCGTGTTCATTGCTCCCATTGAATCCATTGGCGCATTATTCCCAAGCTTGCCATCAACTGCTGTTTCCTGGAGGCGAAGTAAGGCTGGATGTTTCGGCACAGAGTTCGTTGTTTCCAGGCTCTTCTTGCCTGCCAGTAGAGAGGTCAGCGTTTTTCAGATGGGTTTGAGGTGTGATTGTTCAACTCAACGTTAGGGGTAGCACATCATGACCCAGCCCAGAAAATTTGTATCGTTTCAAGGTGCTTCAAATGAACGCCGATTCCGGTGGTTAGCATCAAATTATGATTTTGAGTCCAGTCGTGTTTATCTAGCCTGTTGTAGGACATGTAGTATGCTTGTTGTAGTCGGAAACTTGCGGGAGAACCATAGGTTTCTAGCTGTTGGAGAGTTCATTCTGCTTGGTTGTAGTGATGTGAAATGAACTGCGTGACGGATGGATGTGATGAATGCACACTCCTCCTCTCGCGTGGTGATTCTAGCTCGCGGTTTCCATCACCCTCTACAGCAATAGAAAACTTTCCCTCCCATCGCGGCCCACTCCACACACACGCCAAGCTTTGGAACACCGGGTTTACCGAACACGCTGGTGTCAACGACTTTGTGAAGGGTGACAGGGCAGACCCAGCTAGACTCCTGAAGCAGGGGCAGTATCAACCTGCAATAATAGCGGCAGTATCAGCTGCACCCCGCTTTGTTGTGGGGTAGCATGCCCGTTCAGGCGCGTGATGGCGATCTGGGCGTATCGTTGTTGTTGTTGTTGTTGTTGTTGTTGTTGTTGTTGTTCTCACATTACTCTGTTCCGGTCTCCACTCAGTTGCTTCTAATGTCCGTACTATAACAGTACAACTGACGCGGACCCCTTTTCGTGGTCGCAAGCCAACTAACTGCCAGGAATACATTTTTCTCAAAATAAAAACTGAAACGAGAAAAATTCCTCCCTGGCGCGATTTGTTACTGTAGTTGTTTTCGTCTTCTCTACTTGTAAGGAAAAAGGCTCCTAACCGGGATAAGCCTGTCAAAGAGGGATGAAGGAATAAACGACAACGAAAGAGAGAAGAAACAGGAAAAAAGAAAGAGGAATACAACGGAAACAAAGGCACTATACACGGAAGGTCCCCTCGAAACGCTCCATTCTACTACCGGAACAACAACGAAAAATAGGCACTTAACTGACAGCGTGGCACCAAACAGGCGATGACTGACTTCCGACGACACAACATCACTTCGGGGGCACTGCGAGAGGGGACGATGGGACAGCCATCTCCGTCCTGCTCTCTCCGGCTACAGTTGTGTCTTCTGTGTCTTTCGACGTTTCCCCCCCCGCTTTCCCGTCCCCCCCTGCTCTGCTGTCCGTTTGATCGTCGGTGTTTTTTTCTTCTTCCGTTCCTCCGCGCGCGCGTAGTTTGCTTAGAATCTCTTGCTCCTTGTGCCATTTGACAATGAACTCCTCCGCTCCCTCCATCACCCCTTTGTACCACGGCACCCCTTTTTCCACCTTCGCTGCGATAGGTCAGCAGCCACGCGGTATCCGAACGTCCTCCTATCGTCAGCCGTGGATTCGGCACTGGCCCCGACCTCTACGAAATCGTCCTTCAAGCATAACAGCCAATTCTTTTCGGGACGCCCGCTCTCTGGATTGTTCCCGCCCACGATATCTTCGAACAGCAGTCGCTTCGGGAGCCGCCCGTCCGGTTGTCTGGCCAATGCTCCATCCAGCAAACAGTGTAGTCGCCTCTGTCGGACAGTCGCCTCCACGCTTTGGCATCCGACCTTTTTTTGTAGGGTTTGGGCGCGTACGAGAGCTGCCGGTATTGGCCGCGCGTGCGGCGGTAGCCGATAACCCGTAGCAGAAGGCGGTGGTGCGTCGTCTTGTCGTCTTCAGAATGTCGTAGTGCTTGCGGCGCGGGGTCCACGTCATACATCCGTATAGTAGGGCCTCCATCGCTTCCGCTTTCAGGAGCCGGACCTTTAGCCCCCACGGTGCTGTCGGTCTGTCGAAGACAAGAAGAGCTCCCGGGCGTACTTCCGGAGGCAAGCCCACGCTGCTCTGTGATCAGTTGGTTGATCTTTGATCTCGTGCGTGAGCTCAGCATCTTCCCTGGTCCGGCTACCTATGCACTGGAACTCCGCTGTCTGGGCGTACTTCTGTCCCGCTGCTTCGATCACCAGCGGTACCGTAGGTGGTGGCGGTGGCGGTGGCGCTCCCTTCTTCGGTTTCTTCTCCGGCGGCACCTTCATCAGGAGAGTCTCTGTTTTTTTCTCCAAACCGCCAGGCCTTCGGCCGATTTCGATACGAACCCAGCGTCGTCGGCGTACAGCATACCCCCCACGCCGCCTTCCGGACTCGTTCCAAAGGTGTCATTACCCTCGTCCCGGCCTCCTCCTCGAGGTTACCAGGTCCTTAAGGATACTGTCGTCTTCGCTGAATCGTACCAGAACTACAGTACGTCGAGCACTGCCGCCCCGAAGATGTACAGTGGAGACAGTACACATCCTTGTCGCAGTCCTTGGGTGACCTGGAACCATTCAGAGCGCTCTCTATCGTCCATGCGTACCCGAGCTCGCATGCCGTCGTGGAACTGGCGGATGACCGCGATCATTTCCTCCGGGATCCCCGCTCGGGCCAGCACCCGCGACGGTAGCGCTCCCGGTCGACTGAGTCCTAGGCCTTCTGGAGGTCGACGAAGCACATGTACAGCGGGATACTCCGTCTCCTTGCCAGCTCCTGCAGTCGTCGTACGACGAACAGCATGTCGACCGTTGACCCGTCAGGTCGGAAGCCGCACTGCTCTTCCGGCAAGATGTCGTGTTTCTCGCAGTAGCCACTGAGGCGGTTGGCGACGATTTTGAGGAGCACCTTGCCCGCATACGACAGGATGGATATTCCCCTGTAGTTACAGTTGGATCGGTCCGATTTCTTGTAGAGTACGGTGCAACCGTCAAACTACGCGCGCTGTACGGTATAGTCTAGCCACCCAACTCTTAAAACGTTTTTCGTGGTGGGGCACGGTCGATTACCAACCACCAACAAACCGGAAGCCCGGGGGACAGCCATGCGTCATCCGTACCCTCAACAATCAAATAGAGTGATTACATATGCGGTTTTGCCAGCAACAAAACGGATGGGATGTGTGTCACAGGAAGTAATACTCCCGTGGCGGTTCTTGCGGAGAGGCTCATAGGAGTAGGAGTTTCCGCGGGAGAGGGTAGAGGGTAGAGGTAGAGGGGCGGTGCTGGGCAGGCCAAACAGAGGGTAGAGGTAGAGGTCCGGCAGTCCGGCTGGCTGCCAAGCAGGCGGACCTGTCAGTGGGACTGCAACAGAGAGCAGGCGCTTGCTCGTCATAATCGTCGCCAGGCTCGCAATGCACGCGCTGTAGCTTCTGCTAACCATGTGCCTGCTCCGCCCCCCATGCTTTCTTCCGCTCATGAACGTGCAGCTACAGCAGCTGCTCTAGAACAAGTTCGTCTCGCCGAAGATCGCAACGCGGACCTGCTCCGAGCACTTCAAGCTATGGCGACCTCTGCACCGACGACTTCCTCCGACTCCACGCCCCCTGCGGGATCTCCTCGTCGTCACCTGACGGAGAACACGGAATCGGCGGCGCTCTCTTCACCGGCCTTGCGCGAGGCCACCACGGGTCCTGAGAGCCGTCATCGAGCCGAGCGCCCCGCGGCGCCCGTGCTCATGGCCTCTTCGGCGACTGCGGCTGTCACCCCCGCCGCTGCTGCCGCTGCTGCTGCTACTGCTGCTGCTGCTGCACCTGCGCCTGCCACCGCGGCGCCTCCGCCTGCTGCCGCTCCACCGATTGCATGCCCGCCGCTCCTCGACTATGTCAGCGCCCGCTGGCATACGTTTCCCCGAGAAATGCAAGCGCTACTGGCCTCTTCGGAGGCTGAGGCGGCCACCTGCGCTGCGGTGGACCGTGTCCGGGCCGATCGCTTGGCCCGGGCACAACAGCTGGAGGATGAAGCCGATCCTGAAGAGGAACTCGGAATCAAGAACGCCCTGGGCTCTACGGAAGGGGTGAAGGTCACCACCGACCTTCACGACACCGAGGTGGCCATAGCTGCCCTACAGGCGAAGCATGCTTCGCTGACGACGGCCGCCGCCGCCGTCAAAGAGGAAGGAGCCCGCCACCGGCGCGAGCTGGAAGCCTTCAAGGGGCGTCGTCCGCGGCGCCTTCGGGATCGCGAGGCACCCGGTTCCGGCGCCAGCTCTAGGGCTTCATCGGTGGAGCGAGACACCTTCCCGGCGCTTCCATCACGGGCGCCACGGGCGGCGTCGTCTCCCACGACTCGCCGCGGGGTGTCGTACGCTGCAGCTGCCCGCAGCCCCACCACGCGAGGCAGCGAACGCTCGCCCGCCTTTCGGAAGGGCGATGCTGCCTTTTCGAAGGGAATATTGAGGCACATGGCTCAACATGTGCAATTCAATTTTCAAGAGTCGGACCGGGAGCGCGTGCTCCGTGCGGCGGACGCTGTGGCGATAGCCATGCCGCCGGACAGCACTGTCGAAGACGCCATGCGCGAGGCCAGGATTCGTGGGAACCCGTTGCTCGATCAGGTTGAGTATCTGCTGGGGTGCCTTCGGGCGGCACACGGGAGGGTGACGGGTACGGTGGCGTGGCCGGGCTGCTACAACACTGTTGCACCCCCCCCTGTTCCGTCTTTCGACACCTTCGCCTTGGTGTCATCTTCATCTTCAAAGTCGAGGAAAGCAGGCGGGCTCAAGAGCGGGGGGCGCGGGAGCGGAGGAGGTTGCTCCGGCGACAGTGACAGCAGCCACTCCCGCGGATCCGCCCCCTCCCATCGCGGCCGTGCTCCAGCGTCTTCTTCGGCGTCCAGCTCTTCGGAGCGCGTGGACAAGAAGGTGGTCAAGAAGAAGAGTCGCACCCCTCGCCCGTCTTCGGACGCCGCTGGAGGAGCATCCTCGGACTCCGCCTCGGAGCGTAGTTTTACTCGGAAGGCTTCTTCGGGCCGGTCTTCCAGGCAAGTAGTACCGTCTCTCATGGATGTTGCTTCTGATGATCGTCTTAACGCTCTTCTGCGTGATGGTCATCTTGTGTTTTCGAACACTGTGTTGCGTAGTGACAAGTCTGTCAAGTTGACAGACTTCCGTGGTACTGATGTTGCAGACACAAAACCGTCTATTAAGACCGAACCCAGTGGTGTTGCTGTTGAAGCTGCCCCACCGTCTGTACAAACAGAGCCTCTTGCCAAAACGAGTGTGCCCACCGATGATAGTGTTTTACCGCTTTCTTCCACCACTGCTCACGCTCGCCATGCAACGGTTGCTGCTGCTGCTTCGCCAGTTGATGCCGCACATGTTGCTCGTGTCCAACGTGAGTACATCACCCTCAACCTAAAAAAAGTTGAGCGTGTATCCGCTGTGCCTTTCCCTGCGTCTTCGCTGCCAGCTGATGCATACCAGCAGCTCATTCGCACCGTTCGGTCTGCGCTCACGGATATTTTGATGTTTTGTGATGGTCGTAGCGTCGGTTTGATGGACTCCGATTTTTTCCGAGGTTGGGAGCGCCCTGTTCAAAAGAGAATTTGGAGTGCGATCTCACCTGACAAACCTACTACATCCGACCTTGTCCTCTCCATTTCTGTTTATTTTCAGCAAGTGAAGCGGACGCTGGATGAAGGAGCCACGGGTCCGGAGGCCTTCACGCTCCTTCTGCCGCTGCTATCGGAGCAATTCGATGTCGGAGACCGACAGGAGTCGTTTTGGCGACTTCAGCAATTTGGTGTTTCGAATGAAACCTTGTTTGCGGATTACCTTAGGGCGTTCCGCCTTTTCGTTTCTTCTGTGACCGGATCTGAGCGTGTTTTGGCTCCTAGCGTGTCTATGGTGCTTGAGATAGTCAGGAATTCTGTAAGTAAACAGTTTCCGTCTTTGGCTCCGATGCTGTACCCTGGTGACCTGGCTACGGCCGTGACACCGTTTGACTCGATTGCTGCAATGTGGCAGGCGTTCGCGCCTTTGGCCACCAACAACCCCCCCGCTATTGGAGGTTCAGAGTATTTTTCTTTGTCTTCCACGCCTGGCTCTTCGCAGCCCCGGCGTTCCCAGAACCCCTGCGCCTTCGGGCCGGTGGGCACAAGGTTCTGCACAAAATCCTGTTGTTTTGGCAGTTCAGTCTCAGGGTGGCGGTGATGATCCGTTTTCCCGTGATTATAATGCATGGCCCGCCACAAAGGGCGATTGGTCGAATGTGTACCAAGTCAGTTCCTCTTTCCGTAACACCGGTGATCCTTTTTGTGGACTCCTCTCTTGACTCAGGACGCTCGCTCGCAATCGTTTCGTAATGTTTCAGCAGTTTCGATCGTTTCCGCCGTGATTACTCAGTGTCACGGCGGCGTTCCCGGTGTGACGATACATTTGGACAGTTCCCACCACGATTGCTCAGAGTAACAGCGGCTAACTGCCCACCTTCATATGGCAATGCTCTCTATGCAACGATCACCGTTTGCAGTATATTTCGTAGACACATCAATCGCCCGTCTCACAAGTAGGACGTTCAGTGCACAGACCAGGATACAATCCCTTCCATACCTTCCTCGTGCGCTCCTTGTCAACCTTTAGTGCCCCAGCTCTGTATGCACAGGTGTTGAAACAGCCACTTACGATGGCATTGGCACAAAAGTAGTGTTGTACATATCCCCACGTTTCAAGGGTGTGCGTAGGGCATAATTTGGCATACCCGATGTACTCAAAGGAATCAACCCAAGTTCGTCCTGCCCGGGTCATGTTGTCTTTTCACGGTTTTCTAGTCTGTACCAGTGGTTGTTGGGGAGAGGGTACAATACTCCGAAGGTTTTGACCACTGACGTGATATTGTCCATCACGTTGTCGTTGAACATGGTGTTTACTGCAGGCGAGCTCTAAGGGTGAGGATGAGTTGGTCGGCAAGATGAACGAGATGGCCGTGACTGCTGTGAAGGGGGCCCTCGATGAGATGGACGGAAGGTTTGGCAAAATTCAAAGGGGGATTGATGAGGTACACAGTGCGGTGAACAGAGGGCGTGGCGAGATGGTGGGTGGGCTGGATGAGGTGAAGGAAACGGTGACGGGAGGGCTCGATGAGGCACAGGATGAGTTCAAGAGAGGGTTGGACGGGATTACGGGCCAGTTAAGCGACGTGGAAGTCGAGATGAAGGACGGGTTTGACGCGATAAAGGGAAGGCTGGACACGGTTGCAGAGAGCACCCAGGAAAGCCTCGCGCGCCTCAAGAACCTACAGGCCCCGAACTACTCATACCCTCGCCTTGTGGTAGTCAAAGAGATCGAATCCGGTCGCACTTCGTCGAGGGCTCCTGGGAAGAAGAGTATTCTGAGCAAGTTTCGTGGCGTGGTGAAGAAGGAGATGATGCTGCATTTCTTGTGCCCGGTGGACATGAGCAAAGTGCCGTGCGGCTATGGTGGCGAAGGCTATCGGTTTCGGGAGACACGTGACTGGGTCAAGAAAATATCACCTCTGCTTCAGGTGAAACCTCCTTAGGATATATCCGGTCGGAGTCGGTATCACTGTCGCAGGTGGTGTGCTACACTCCTCCCCCCCCGTTTTCTAGCACTCCGTCTGAACTCTACTCCTAGTGTGAAATGTGTGTGCTGAAGGCCCGGAGTATGCGGGGTGGGTCGTCGGTGTACTGCTTGGAAACGCGAGCAAAAGATGCGCAGTCGTGAAATTGTAGGTCGCCCTTTGTGTGCGTGTGTACTCTTTTACTAGGTGGCCGCTGTGACCGCCAAGGTGGCGCTCAAAGCAACGACAGGACTGGACGTGAACACGTCGGATTTCCTTAGGGACATGAAGGACGGGTTGGTCGATGAGCTGGTCGACCGCACTCTCCACGAGGACGCGCTACTTCGTGTTCTATCGGGTGAGGAGGATCTCGGGGCCGACATGCAAAAGGATACGAGGGCCTCGTATGAAGCGCTGAAGAAGTTCCTGGACAAGGAGCACGTGGACAGGCTTAAGAACGCCAGGGGTGGTCATGGCTACGTAGACTTCAGGGACAAAATGAAGCGTGTACCGGACGGGAGGGGGGGGTGGTGTGGGTTCGAAATGAAAACGTTCAAAGGTGGTTGGACTCACATTCGAAGAGTGCCCCATCGAGGTAGATGCGGGAGTTTTGGAATATTCAGTAGTGTGTCACCCCGAGGTAGATGGTTTTCTTTGTGCTAGTCCGCGCATGTGTGCAGTCGCCCAATCGTAATCAATTTGTTTTTTGGTTGCGGGTTTTGCGATGTACCTCTTGGCCTGAGTTGAAAGCTCACCTCGTCACTCGAATTTTGAGAAGCGGGGCTGTTGACTAGGCGTTGCGAGTCCCCCGGGAGCATGCCGGCAGAGTTTGAAGTGCGAGAAGGACAGAATGATCCATGAAGATTCACCTTTGGTGCTCACGCTCTGGCGAATGTTTGGTCAGGTCGGCGGTGCAAGTTGCAAATTTTGATTACCTGTTGCCTACATTGTTGTTCGCTACATGTTCCATTTCCGTGTTCCACGTCGACGTCCACTGGAGCACTCGAGTCCACCGAATGACTACATTCCAAGAAGACCTCTCGAGCGTTTACATACCGTGGTCATCGGCAAAACGTCCGAGGAGCAGCGGTGTACGGGCATGTTAACTGTTACCAATATTCAATAATACACGAATCACGGATGAAACGTCTCTCAATCAGTACGGCTCTTCGTACACAGGTGACCCAGAAACATCCTCCGCGAGGCAGACGTCGAGGTCGTAAAACACGTCAAACACACCAACTTCCGTGGCTGTGCTCATCGACTTCTTTACCCGAGTCGTCCTACTCGCACAAGGATCCCCGGCAATGTCTCGTGGCGATCATGAGCGGGGTCCCTCCGTCCTGAACCCTTGAAAAACGCTTACTCGCTCAAGTGGAACGTTATCCCGAGGACCGTACGATGGGTGCTAACTCTGAGATGTTCTCCCTGATAATAGACTTGAGCTCGGATTTCGTCGAGATCGAATTGTAAAGATGAACGTGATTATGTGCCATGCACCACCTCTTCTCCTCGGAATCTTGCGGCATCGAGTTTTACTTGCCAAAATCGATCATGATGGGGTCAGTGTTTCCGTCGATCATGATGTTTCCCGAATGCATGTCTCCGTGGAATATCATGTTCTCGTGCATCTTGGAGATGAGCTGCGTAGTCCCGTGTGTGTAGTCTTTCTCCCGAAAGGTCTTGTCGAACAGAGTTTCGTTCAGCCTATCCTTGACGAGGACGTCTTATTCCCGGTCCCCCCAAGTCGTGGAGTACGTCGAGATCCATGCGTTGTACACGTTCGGTGAGATCCTATCGAGCTCGCGTGCAGCTGGATCACAACCTCGAGTGCGACTTCATTCATGGGAACGTCCATGGATCCGTTGCCCGGCGAGAATACGCGTCCGTCGCCAGATGAATGGTTCTGGAATTTCACGGTCATAATCCGAAAAACGACTAAATAATACAAAATAAGATGGAATGCACGTGTCCGTGTGTGCCTTCTCCGATGTGCTCGTGTATGCGTGGCATGATCCGGGGCACGTCATTGACCTTAAGCGTGTATTCGCACGAATCGCCATCTTGTGCCAGTATCGTGTCAATGGTGTCACCTATATCGCTCCTCAACCCCAGGGTCGAAAAACATCTCCCAGTCTCTCAGAAACCGCGGACGGGGTCTCAGAACGCAAGCTTGTACAGATGGACGGATTTCGTGAGTTGTTCCATGTTGTCTATGTAGCATGTGTTCATTCTTCACCATCTCTCCACGACGTCCATGTCGGGCATTCTGCGGTTATTGGGAGGTTTGCGTAATACAGTAGTATGCAGTTTAGCTTAAAAGCCCTTTGGCGGCACTGCACTGTAACAGTTTCGAACCTGCATGAAATAACGCACAGCCGACCCAGGAGCAGTGGCGGGAAAACCAAACTGGAATTATGACTGTCAAATGTCGCTACATCGTCTCATCTCCGCTTGTCTCTGGTGGATCAGGACGTCTTGACCGCCAAGGTCCCTAGGTGCTCGTGACGAGCTCTTGGTGCCTCTCTACCTCTAGTTTGACACTAGACTACAACAGCATATCGAATTCACGTGTGGTGGGTCATGTCCGCCCGTCTTTTGACTTTACCGCGGTGCTCCTGAACGAATCCAATGTGGAAATGCAATCAGTATGCGACACAGGTACACTTGTGAAAATCAGCACACTACTGTAAATGTAACAGTATTTCAGAAATGACCGCAGGTGTACACTGTAGCTACCGGGCATCTCCCATCAGGCAAGGCATTTACAGGAGTACTTGGGCTGCGGCGTAAGCAAGTAGGGGAGATGTTCTACGACAAACGAAAACGGAGTACGATGGAGCCGCACATGGCTTACTCCCCCACTTGTCACCCATCACACCGAACCAACCCACATAAAGTTTTCTCTGCCTCGTCAGACCTCTACGACTGAAGTATGTAGGTTGCAGCGCCTCCGGCAGACGTTGAGGAAACCCCTGTGCGGCACCAACATCGCGACTCCAGTCTATTTCGAAATAGACTGTAATGTATGTGCTCGGAGTACAATAGTCTATCTGTTTTCGATGAACCGGACCACAGCCGATGAACCGGACCCACAGCCTACAGTATGAACATAGATCTCATTTCCAGTAGGTGTCTTTGCTGCTCGCCCCTCCGGCGTTGAAGCACCTACCTGCTTCATTGTCCAGATTGGAATGATCGTCACAGTCCAGGCGAACGACCGTCCGAGTACATGGGCATCCGCATCGCTGGGCACCAGTGAATCTACTGCTGTAAATGACAACGCATGCATTGTCGCCGTTCTGACCTTACACGGCCGCTTCCTCTGTCGGCCCTACTGCATCACGTTCCTTGCGCTCGTTGTGTCAGAAGGTCAGCGGTGTTTGTTCCTCGACGTGTATTGGCGTCTCGCCCTGGCTTGCGCGGTCCAGGGCCTTACGTGTCCCGGCTTGGGCACCGGCACCCGAAGATCGACTACTGTAATGGGTCCCCTGCATAGAATGCACCACGCTCCCAGCACCACGGATGGTATTAGTGCTCAGTGACATCATGCAACGGACACCAACATCGCCGCTAGACAGGTCTTGAGTACGCGCGTTTTTCATTCCGGCTTGAAAGATACGACCTCCGGGGCCTTGTACACCATCAATGTTAAGTTAGGTTCATTGGTTCACTATATCTGGTGAGGGCAGTCTTTCCTGTTGTTGTGAGCCCATACCTACCTGTGCACAGCGTGTTGTGTCATTCGTGTTCCTAGTCGTCCGACCTTGCACGTGGTGAGCAACAGCAGACATGCCCGGGTCGCGGGCTGACTTTCTAGTCTTGGGTTTCTTATTCCTCGTCGACTGGTATGTGCGTCTCGCTCTGTGCTTTATGTTGTCATTCCAAAATCGTACATACGTGTAGTCGCTCCGATGAATATTGGCATTTATTCAGGTAGCATAAAATGAAGAATGTGTTCGCCTTAGTGGTTTCGATGAAGTCGATCCTTTGACAAATTGCCACACTTCGGTGACAAACAAGGTTGGGTCCGCACTCAAGAGTAGGCGCCGCATATATTTTGCTTGAGATCCTACAGTAGCTTCCGTGATGATTGATTGTGGCTGAAACGTGTCTCCCAGTGCATGCTATGCTTGTACTCCTCTCCAATTCTTGATGACCTGGTGGCACTAGCCACCAATTCCCTCTATCCTGGATGCGTCGTATGTTTGGGTACTTGATGCAAGATCCGATGTGGGAATTACGTGTGTAGGGCGTACGCTGCTGGGGGGTCAAGTTCGGGGCCCCTCGAGAGAGAGCACGCAAAATGTGCCGAGTTCATGCATGTTTTTCTGTGTCTTTGTGTGCTGGAAGGAGCACGGTGTGACATCAAGGTATATCATCAACATCGGTCCTGGGTTAACCTACTGTTGTCCTCATCCATATTTAGCCCGCACTACCGTGGCAAGGCGAGGCAGCTTCCGCGGGAAGGCGGGAAGGCAAAAAACATTGCACTTCGCCTGTAGAAATATCTCGAGGAAACTGAAACTCACTCCTCGTCACTCGAATACACTCACCAACAACTTCGTGAACTCCGCCGAATAGGTCAGTCTAGCAAGCGTCGCGATTCGCTCTCGATGTCCTCTTTCACTCTCACTCTCATTTCCCCGTGACCGTGTGTAGGCGAACGTTGACCAACTGCACCCCAGCTTCCGATGCAATCCGCTGATTCGTCTTGAAGGTACGTACCTTCACCTACCACTGTAGAATTTTCACGAGGGGAGTTCCTGCTAGCCCACAATTGCTTCTCTCCAACGTTTTTTCTTTGCCCTCTCTAACCGTAGGTACCAGTTGCAAGTCACATACAGTGAGACCACTCCGCATACTGCCGCTCTCACTTTCACTCCTACTCGGGGCTGAGTTCTTGTCTCCTCACGGTCATATGCCCTGCATGCTGTTGCCCCTTCTCGAAGTTCACTATGCGGTATCCCGCGGGTTCGTCTTGTTTGCTGAAAGATATGTTGATCTCTTGGACATGCGGTCAGATGAGCCTCTTTCTGCCCCTAAACGGCCCACCTGAGTGATTACACTTAGGCTACTCTTTTCTATACGGAGATGGGGTCTCTAATTCGGCCCTCTTGTCCGCTCTCTCCCTACCCTGTTGGCCGTAAGCATTTCCTTATTTTGGATATTTGCGCGCTTCACGTAATTCCGCCGGTAGACTACAACGTGTACATGAGATCAAGCCGGAATGACGAGTGAATTTGTGAGTGAAGTTCACTCACCGTTCACTCCACGTTCATCTTCACTGAAACGAGCGGTCTCTTCGTGTTGGTTTCGAGACGCTCCACGAATGAATGTCGACGCTTCCAAGACAAAGAGCGTTCGCCTATATATTTAACACGTTCATCAAAGTTTGGAGAGTGCATGCCATTATGTCGTTCATGCTGAAATTCTGGCTCGTGTACAGAGACGCATTTATTCAGAGTTGTTGTGCCGAGGTTTGCAATACTTCTACTGTATATGTACATGCACATTGACTATTGATACACGCAGCAGTACACATATATCGAAGGAAAACATCCATTCTGCTAGTGGATTTTTTTTTTCTTTCTTAACTTCAATTAGCGCTCACAGCTCTTGTGCCGTTTACTCCAACCCGTGGTCACACAGAAGACCCCCTCTCTACCCTCTCCTCCTGCGGCATAGTACCTTGCCTTCGATTTTTAATGCGAGAAGAGTTCAGCACTCTCTTCCCTCTGTGTACACACGAACTAGCGCTATCCACTAGGCCAGAAGCGGAAGCGAGAGAAAAACTCACGTTGCAAGAAAAGCTCGCTTACGCCGGGATTCGAACCCCTGACCTGACCTCTAGAAGGTTTCGAGGATAAACTAGACCACCGGGGCTACCGGCAGTGGATAGAGATGCTTCGGAACTCGGGACCGTCTTCACCATCTAGAAAATGTGATTGAAGTTTGGAGGTGATACAGAGCCTGCTGCAGCAATCGCGTTGGAGCTGGATGGCACGAGTTCCGTGGAACTGGCCAAGGCCTCACCAGCGTGATCGCCCAAGGCAACAACGGAAAGACGAGGAGAGCCCGACTCAAGTGCATCACGGTCCCCGGGCTCGGACACCGCGGCTCCCCCGTGTCAGGTCTTGCTCTCTATTTTCTCGACAGAAACCACGATTTTCGATGGGCACAGCTCTAACGGAAGGGGTTAAACCTACCGCAGCAGCTGCTGTCGTACGGGGGCGAATGTACTCCACAACGGTTTTCGGGGCCGCATACGGCTTTGACAGCAGCACAATAGGTGGATGGTACAATGCCACGCACAGTTGGCAGTTGGTTGCACGCGAACTCTCCTCTGTCGCTCACTCATCACCGACCATTATAAGAGCATCGACGCATGAAATTGAGACACGCCCCCATCTGTTGGATGCGATCTACCATGCATGCCACAGAAAATCCGAGGCGACGATCGTTACAGCACGAACAATGCTCCACAGCAGTACATGTAGACATGTACAGTACAATAGTGAGACCGAGGTACGTAAGGACGACGTACGTATATGTACATGCAGGAACTTTTCCCTTTCAACAACGTCACGTATTGTATTTCACACAGCAGTTCCAGCAAGCTGACTCCCTTTCTTCTTAATGCCACTACGCACACATTAGGTAGCGACTTGTTGATCGGGTTGGACGCGATGGGGTATGACTACAACGTACCCTGGTTTGTAGGTTGGACGAGAACACGGGGAAACAGTTGGAAAGTTCATGGAAAGTTTGAGGGAGCTCGCAGATGGCAGTTTAGCGATTACGCCGCCAACTGGGTGTGGTGCTTCCCTCCCTACTTGCACTGACCACACCATACGAAACTTTGACACGCTCCGTCAAGCTGATCCCGGGGGGTGTTGTGGGACTGGGCTGGGGGAGAGAGGTCACCAGAGCTCGGGATTCCGAATCTTTTGAGCGGCTGGCCGGCTGGCCGAGGTGGAAACGATTGCAGGACTGTCGGCTGGATACCCGGTTCCTGTCCGTGAGAACGTGAGAACCCATTTGATTCGTTTTGGGTCTACAAGGTCCCGCTTTTCTGTGTCGCCTTGTTGTTGGTCGAGTTGCACAAAAGCGTTTGGAGCGCGTGTTTACACCTTCCCTGAAAATGCTAGAGTCAGTTGAAATGTATGTTTTCTATTCCAGAACCAACAATGTGTCGGTCGGCCTTGGTCGGCCACACGGGCACGTGCGTAGCCTCGTATAGCGCACTCCCAATCGGCGTTCCCCACCGCTCCTTGCCTCCGTGTCAATTTTCGTTGGTTAGCACTCTAACCGCTTGTACCCCTTACGATGTACACGTCCAGGATGAATCGCGACTGCTGTACCTCTGTCTAGACTATACCCTGTAGATATCGGGCTCAACAATGCATTTTGGGCGCATGTCGGACACAGAGAGTTCGTAGTTTGGGATTGGCGAGAAGGGCATTGCGAGGAAAAAGGACGTTTCTGGATTGTTTTTTTTCGTATTGTACGTCCCATGTGTAGGCTGTGTTCCTGGTAAATTACAGTAAGTGATGGCACTTGTTAGCGGTGCACCAGTGTTAGTCGTGTAATTGTACAGAAGTACACGCAGCACGAAATTGTCGTACATACATGTGAAAGCGCGACGATGCGGACGCAAATGTGTTGCTCGTATGCTATGGCTGTACCAGTAATTCATTACTGCTGTGGCATCGACCGCGCAAACCGGCCAACAAGTCGAAGGAACCTGTGTATACATGCACGTGTGTGGTTGTTGACGGTGCAACTTGTTTCCCAACTTAAGTACACGTGCGTTGCGCCGTGGGAAGTGTAGGGTCTTTCCCGATGAGAGTTTCTCTCTCGCTGGTTAAATAATTCAGGAAAATCGTCTCCTGCGCATGTTTGGCGGGGTGGAGCAGGGCAATGGTCTTGTGTTTTTTGCAACGGATGTTGGAAGATGTGGATAAGAAAGATTTGTTTCACATCTCGACGACAAACAACTATGGGTTCGACGGTAAGCAAGTACCATGGTATGGGTTGTTCTTTGGTTTTTTATTTATGGCTGGGCACACATTTTCGCGCTTGGCTGGCAGGCTATCGGTCATCACCCCCGTATCACCGATCTACGCTTCGCACGGTTCCCTGAGCAATGGCTTCAACGGATCGTGATGCACTCGTTGCCCTGTTTCGTTCCGCCGGTGGGGCTACTTGGAGAAGAAAAGAAAACTGGGACACAGCTGCTGACCTAGAATCATGGTTTGGAGTAATCCTCAACAACCAGGGTCGCGTGGCGGAGCTTAAGCTTGCCGTGAACAACCTCCAAGGTGATATCAGCCACCGGTACGCGCTTTGTCAGAGGTTTGCTTGAGCATCCCCAAGAACTTGTGGACTGAAACCAAAGAGCGCCTCAAGATATGCAGCAGCAACTCTGTGTGTTGTGGAATGCATTGCCCTTGTGCTTTTCTACGGAGTTACCCCTGGGTATGAGATGTTTTCTCTACGTCATTTTCGCTTTCAACGTTGTTATCGCTGAGTTGCAGTCTCCTGAGCGCTCTGAGATACCTGCTCCGGTGCAGCCTCTGTTGGAAAAGTGCGACAGAAGCCGGCGAAATTGTACCTTTCTGTGGCGATTAGTTCTCAAGGGCAACCGCTTGCGTTGTTAAAGACGGGATAACAGCAGCACACGGTTCAGTGACTCAAACTGGTACAAAACAATAAAATGGACTCAGGAACGTACCTCTACACCCACTCACTGTATTCCAATGTTCATTTGGTGGCTCACGGGCGGAAGAATGAGACCTGACTTCTCCAGTCGGGGTT
>FN649734.1:5256009-5327214 GCA_000310025.1 Ectocarpus siliculosus
TTGCCATTTCCTGAGGTCTTGACTTGTAGAGCATTCTAGACCATACTTGCGCACGCGCGTGGGATGGTAGAAATTGCTTACGCCTCATATCTTTGTTCAGGGAGCATCCCGAAGGAGCTAGGTGCTTTGAGTGCGCTGGACAGGCTTTGGCTCTACGGAAACGAGCTAACCGGTGAGGAGGAGAGTAGAGTTGGTGGATTTCTGTTGTTGAGAACACGTGTTGTCCGGGAGAAAGCGGCCTGGAAGTCGAATCCTTTATGAACTGGCGGCATTATTGTTTGACGGTTGTTTTTGGTCTACCATCGGCTTGGGGGTATTCGGGACAGTTCGCAATATTTACTTCCACAGGCATATGACCCGAATCCCACAAGGTAGCAGTTTGGGTGAGACCAGGAAACGTAAACGAAGAAAACTAAGCCACTTCACTGAGAGAGTGACAAACGGGCGGCAGAGTGAGAATGTGACCTCATGCGGAAGCAAAAGGGCCCCTCTAACGTGAGATGGATGTTGCAACGCTAATTGATATCAAAACCAAAGAGAGGGTCACAACAAATGCTCTCCCCGGGGATGGGAAAAACCTCTTCGTTTGCGGGAAAACCTCTTGGTTATGTTGGACGAATGACAGTCCAGCCTTGCGTACACCGTAAGACATATTCTAGGCAGAACAGACCACCCCATTCGCCTGTCGCTGCTTGCATGGACGCCGACAACGACGAATACTTCTTTACGAGCTGTTTCAGGGTGAATGCATGGAGCCCACACCAGATTTCACCCCGTTTTGTTTGCGTTTGGGTGTGTCTTGAATCCCATAAACAACCTGGACAGTGTAACATGCGAGGCAGAAAACTTGAAGTGACTGACCGGTCAATGGAAAATATCAATCGAAACGAGTTTTGGCCGGACGCGGTGAACTTGCTGCGTTTCCGTCGCGTACGTAATTAAGGGGATACGATATACGACTCATTCATGTTTTCTGCGCCATTTTCTGCTTGACAGCTCTCTGGGACCACACTCAAAACGCACAACATGTCGAAGAGGGAGGTAACAGAACGTTAGGTACGGTTACATTCAGGACGAGATGCAAAGCGGTGCCATCGGCACAGCCAGTGTTGGCCTGCGAGTAGACGGAACTGCATTGATCGTGATGGGCTTTGTTACTCCACACGCGAACGAGTGTACATCGTGCCGGTAGTCCATAGGAGTAAGCTCTATGTTGTGAGACATGAAAAGAAG
Organism: Ectocarpus siliculosus; assembly: GCA_000310025.1. NCBI lineage: Eukaryota > Phaeophyceae > Ectocarpales > Ectocarpaceae > Ectocarpus > Ectocarpus siliculosus. The sequence goes on from FN649734.1 coordinate 5,257,243, forward strand.
AACAGATCAACGGTGCACCGTATTTTGGCATTCCCATCCCATAATCAATGTGGAACACCCGCTTGACGGGCGCAATCTTGTACGGTGAGGATGGCCCTGTCGTATGCCGCATCGTGTAGTTACAGTTTCTCGTTCGGTATTGTCTCAACTTCGTCGCCCGCGGTGCACCGACCAGAGACGAAAGAGTTACGTGCGAACTGGTCATCGTAGCCATAGTGTTATCTACGCTTTGACCTGGTGATTACCGACGACTCGAGCGATGATAACCATCCTCCCAAATTTACATGCTCTACGTTGTTTGGTAGGAGGGCAGCTTCCTAGCCAGCTGTGCCGGTTGCTCGACGTCCTAGACCGTGCAACGGGAGGGATACTCGGTCTCGATGATAACCCATGGGCTGAGCCGCCAGCATCAATCGTGTCCAAGGGCCCGACGAGCATTAGAGGGTATTTCGAAGACCTGTATGTTGAATCCTCCCGGGTCCAGCGCAACAGCGTCAAGATTATTCTCGTCGGGCAGGAAGGCGCAGGGAAAACGAGGTCAGTGATGGTCTTGCTCGGGGCCACCGCTGATGCATCAAATGTGGTTGGCCGACTCGTTCGACGCAACGGACACCAGACGGTCGTGGCCGGGATGGAAGACCAACTTCAACCAAATATAGCGTACATGATGCTCGACCTTCACGAGGACGTCGGTAGCTAGAACCAAGGATCACTCTCGTGTTTGAACCATCTATGCGTGGCTCTAGTCTTGTTTTCTCCTCCTAGAATCGGGTTGAATACTGGCTCGAAAATGAACCTGTTCTTACGGTGTCTTTTTGCTGGGGACCGGTGTTTACGCCTCGCAGCTTGCGCCAGAGCATGAAGGCCAATGCAGCAATTCCTACGGGAGAGTGGAAGGAGGAGAGCACGGTTTTCGCAGATGTGGAGCCCATGCAGCTAGAAGGCTCATTCGTTCGGGTGTACGATTGCGCCGGCCAGGTAGCAAGTGTTGTTCGAGCTGAAGAGCGCTGTGGAGGTACTCGATAGGCATCACGTGAGACCGTTCCCAGGACCATTCCCTGTGCTCGCTAGGTTCGAGGATTCGGGGAATGCTCGGGTTGTCGGTTGCTTGGAATGGTTCCATAGGGATACCGTACACATTTGCGTGACACACATCTTGAAGGAGGAGAGGCCATCTAGTCGATGATGGTCGCCGATTAGCTCACACTACCCACGTTCGACAGGTTGCCTACACGGGGCTGCTGCAGATGTTCCTGACGCCACGGTCCGTTTGCGTGCTAGTGTGCAACGCGGAGGCTTTCGGACAGCAGCGAGGTGACGACACCGGTGGTCAGGTCAAGGAAGACTGCCGCAAGCTGGAAGAACTACGAGTCTGCGATTGGCTGCGATCAGTATCTCGACGCGTCCCTAACAACGACGTCATCCTCGTCGCTACCAAGTGTGATTTGGTAGGCGGCAACGCTGAGGAATTCGGCAGAAGAATTGAGCAGGCCACTCGAACGTGGCTGGCGAGCTGGGTTCACGATGGCATGCAGCCCGTTCGGTTGGAACCTGGCGTTTGTCTCACGAGCTGCTGCGCTAGTGCCGTCGGGGAAAATGGCGAGAAAAGCACCGGACACAACGCATCGGAGAGAGGTTGGGCGTGCGACTGGCGGGACGATAGAGACGATATGCCCCCGCCCGGTTTGGTCCACCGGCTCGTCAACAAGCCCGACGGGAGTGGCCTTCGAGGAACGCAGATGGTACTTCCTCGCAGCTGGGATATCGCCCTCACTGTGCTTGAAGCTCTAGAGCGTGGACGGTGAGCTCGATTACGTGTTGTTTGGAGGGGGTTCCTCAGCAACGGTTGGGTAGCCTTCTGAATCCAATAGGATATCATCGCCAGTCATCGGTCTGGACACAACCACCCCCAAATCCCAAGAGGGCTGCGAGGGGATTTGATCCCCTTCTGGGAGAAGCGTTTCGAACAAAGATCACTGGATATAGACGAGAAACGATGATTTTGTTTTTTTTTGCGATGTTGTAAAATCGATTCTCATGCTCACCCCTGCAATGCACATTGGTCATCTCGTTATTGGAGCCCATGCGCACTGCAACATCTTCACTTTGCCACAATCTCATACAGCCACGACACTTTGTTAGTGCACGCAAGATACGGTTGCTGAAAGACCGAAGAATCAGAAGAACGCCCAGACCCAATGATGAAGTGCAAGATGAAGCAAGCAGTGCTGAGATCTGTATGAGAAGCTACCGGTGATAACCGTGGACGCACGGGGTGTGAATCACTTGGATGCTGACCAGGACCAAAAAGCTATTCCATCTAACTGTACGCCCCACCATCCCTCGCCAAATGGGAAAAATGTTTTGTTCTGACTTTGCTCGTGAGATGTCCTTGGTCACGTCGGTGTCCGTCGCGCGTACTCGACTAGTCCGTACGATCCAGAGGTACCCGCACTGTCCTCGAACACTAGGGTCCTAGACGATGCGAGCATATACCCCTTGAATACACCACCGTTGATCCTGGTAATTGTCGACGATGCTTGCCCAGCGATCCCGTGGAGGTGGTGGTGGAGCATTTGGCTGAGCCTGACAGAGAAGACGCGACGAGAACAGCAGCACGGCAAACAGGCGTGTATCAGGGGATCACGGTGGAAGCCCTCAGGGTCAAATGGCAGGAGGCGGTTGTTGGCCTGGCCAGAAGAGGTGTCAATGTCACTAACGCCAAGAATGCGTTGGAGGGAGCTCTGTCGATCAGGTACAGAGCACTAATATTCTACACCAGAGAGGCTTGAAGCTTTCCGAAATGTGTTTGTTACTGATAATGTGTTGATTATGTTGCCCGCAGAAAACCCGCGGAGGGGGGGCATGCGGATCTGGATGAAGGCTTAGTTCTACCGCCCATCTGTAGATTGGACGCTGTTGGTGCTCACGGCCAGCTTTTGGAACCAGTTTCTGGAACCTTTCCGTGAAATCCGTATTTTCCTGTCCACACCTTTCCAGCCTCTCTCCTATTCCCAGTCTTCATCATTGACAGTTGACCTGGTGGGCACAAATAGACTTTCGGTTAAGTTGGCTGACATGTGAACCTAGGCCGGCGTGCGGGAAATCGTGGCAAATAGGATGCTAGTAATGCGAACCTAGCTGTGGCGCGGGACTGCTTGAGTGCGCCTGGTCATGTAGTAATGCAGACTGAACTCTTCATTTTGTCCACAACATTCACATGCAGGGAATTCGACGGGTCCCTTGTTCGCCACGAGATGTTTGTCTTTCTGGACGTCGTGTGGCTGGCAAGAATCCTCAAGCCTTTGCTCAACCACAAGGATGAAGAGACGTTCGACGGGCTTGTAAACCTAGGAGACACAGGCGATACGCGTGTCACCCTCGAGGATCCATTGGACATCGCTTCGTGGGGCAGGCTCAAGAACCAGGGGGTGCTAGAACCCCGGTTAGCGCGTACAATGTGGCCTAATGGTCTGTCTAAGTACGTTCTCCCCACTCTTGCATCGCTGGGTCTGACGTTCCCGCTCAAAAACGATCCTGCTGGGGGCCTGGTAGTTCTGCTACGGCTAAACCCAGACCGCCCCGAGCGTGTGGGCAAAGTGATCGACACATTCTGCTTGGACCAAACCCCGGCATTCAGCACCAGTTGGAAGATTTTCCTCGGGGTACCGGCCGGTGCGATTGAAAAGGTCTTGACGCGGTGCTGCAGCCTTGGTGGCGTGCAGACCTTTTGGCGGTCCGGGGTGCTTGTGCATGGTGGTCTTGGCGACGAAGATGGACACGAGATATTTGCCGTGGTCTTGGAATACTCGTCCTCCGACAACGAGCTGACTGCTCAGATTTTCGGCGATATCAGCACCCCAGCTCCATGGGTGGCGCTTTCGTATGTCATCTCTGCCGTGAGGTTGATGCTGCTGGATTTCCCAGGACTGCGCTCGAGAGGCTCTCTAAAGTGCCCTCAGCATGGCGACGCGATGCTCTTGGTCAATAAGGTGCGCCCTCAGGCCGTCGGGAGGTCTGATGGAGCATCGGTGCTTAACTGGGTAAGTGGTGGTACTTCACATGAAGGGTTCGGGGTGCAATGGACGTTGTTTGTTTAGTCATTTGGCCGTTGCCTAGCATCTCATGTGGTATCTGCTCTCGAGTCTTGTAGTCCGTGTTTCAGTCTGGTACGCCAGAACGTCAGAATCAGCTCCTTGTAGCACTCTTCCCATGAAACGTTCTCTACCTGCCACGCTTTTGAAAAATGGGAGCAATAACAAGGATTACCAACTGTCACCATAAAAAGCAACACTCTGGGGCGGATTCTGTGCAGACAGACAAAACCGTTTGTGTGTGATTTCCTCTTGTTGGTGTGGTAGTTAGGGCAGCACTCGGGTTGATACGTAAGCTCAGGAACACTTCGTTTTGCCCGTGCTCAATGCCTACACATTCCCCATTTGTCAGATGACTCAAGCCGGGGTCAAATTGCTGGAACCAAGTGGATGCCCACAGTGCAGTCCCGACACCAGGGGACTCGGGGCCGCGGCCATCGATCTCGTGAGCATGGTCGACATCCGACTGGACCGAGGTATGCACGTCGGTGGAGAGGTTGGAGTGTGGGTAGGTTGGTGTGTGTCTTTCGGTAGAGTCAGGCGTCCTTCACGCTGTTGCTCGATCCACGAAAGCTGCGTCTCCAATGCTTCGGTCAGTAGGTCCTGTGAAAGATGCAGAGAATGTTGCCGATGGATACGCCAGATTCAAGTTTTTCTTAGTTCCCTTTTTTTTCATCTTTTCACGTTCGTCACAGCGGTTGCGTTCGTGATTATGAAGGCGTTGTACGTTTCGTGAGCAATCGGCTCAAAAAGCGGAGTCGGAACATGTATACTGGAATAAATGTGGTCATGCCCCACACCTTATTCTGTTTCGACTGGTTTAGTGACACGTCCCTGCCGACTCATAGAGCTAATGTATTGAAGGCATCGTAGCTCGCAATCAACTGCTCTCGGGTGCTGAGCGAGATGCACCCCCCATTTTGTTATCGCAGACGTGATTTTCCGCGATGTCAAGCAGAGGTTCGTCGAACTGGAGAGTCAGTACTCCTTCTCGAGCTCGGCGGTGAGGATGATTGTGTGTCCTTGGAGTTTTGGATGTTGCACTGTCGTTATTATCCTTGTCCCCGGCTGTGATTTTTCTAAATCGAAGACTTGGTTGGTGGTTTCGCCACAATACACACTCAAACGATATATGGTAGGGGACAACTATTGAGCGCTTGGATTGGAACGTTGCTGCCCGTTTTGGATATCGCAGAAAGTGGGCCCACCGACACCATGATAGAGTGTCTTACTTAAGGACTGTTTCCCGTATCGTCAGGGGTCGGGGTTACTAGACTTCCCACTGCTAGGTCCAGAGGGTAATCTATTGGGTAGTTTCCGCCGCGATTGCTTAAAGTGCAAGGATTGGCCACCTTCACAACACTGCCCGTTCAATGATCGACAGTGTGTCCTCATCTGTGCGCGCGCACCCTCCCGCACATAACTCGCTGACGCCGGGTGCTGCAGTTTTGGCGTGTTTTGCCACGACTTGTGTCGACCAAAAACTTGTGCTGGGTGGGAAAGAAGCAGTAAAAAAGCGCGGGCAAGGATTGGACTCGCAATCTCGTTCTTGCCATGTTCTGTCGCTCCCTGCGATCTAAGGTTGTACTTCCGTTCGTTGGCGGTAGTAGGAAAAACCTGACGTATAGCCACTGACACTGCGTACGGTACACCTGATGCGACATCGTGTTTGCGACAGGCGAGCTCCAATGACGAGGACGTGCTGATTCAAAAAATGGAGGAAGTGGCGAGAACGTTGAAGGATGGGCTTGATGACCTCAAGGGAAGGTTGGGCAAGGTTCTGGACAGCACCCAGGAAAGTCTCATGCGCCTTAAGAACTTACAGGCTGCGAACTACCCGTACCCTCGCCTGGTGGCAGTAGAGGAAATTGCTTCTGGTGGCACTCCGTCGAAAGCTCATGGGATCAACAGAGTGCTGAACAAGCTACGTGGTGTGGGTACGAAGGAGATGGTGCTGCACTTCTTGTGTCCAGTCGACATGACCAAGGTGCCGTGCGGCTATGGAGGCGAAGGCTATCGGTTTCGGGAGGCCCGTAGATGGGTCAAGAAGCTATCGCCTGTGCTTCAGGTATGACAAGCACTTGCACCGACCGATCGTAGGTAGCAGAGGTGGTCCAGTTTCTTCCCTGTCTTTACTCAGGCGGCCTTCCAAACAAGAAGCGTTCCTGCTTGCAATACATTGAGGTATGAGCGTACAAATGTGAATTCCTACAAACATCCAAATATCCGTTTCTACTTTGTATTGGTCGGGTGCTCCTTTTCTTCCTAGGTGGCCGTGGTGACGGCGAAGGTGGCCCTAAAAGCAACGTCAGGGCTAGACGTGGATCTCTCGAATTTCCTCAAGGACGTGCAAGATGGATTCGTCGATGAGCTGGTCGACCAAACACTCGACGAGGACACGCTACTTCGTGTTGTATTGGGTGAGGAGGATGCCGGGTTCAACATGCGAAAGGAAACAAGAGCCTCGTATGAAGCACTGCGGGGGTTCATGGGAAAACTTGAAAGGCGTAAGGATGCTAGGGATGGCGATGGCTACGTAGATTTCAGGGACAACATGCAACGTCTATCGGACGGAAGGGGGGGGGAAGTATGGGTTCGGAACGAAAACGTTGAACGGTGGTTGGACTCACATTCGAACGCTGTACCATCGCGCTAGATGCGTGGCCACTATAATAGGGGAGTATGCACACCGAATTGCGATGCTGTAGATTTATCTTCTATTTTGGTTTCGTCGTAGGAACGGGGTAGAATGGCACGCTGTGGCACGGCCGCTCGGAACGAGGAAGAGGAAAGAAGAGGGACAGAGCGGGCTCCGACCATACTATTGTCATGAAGAGCGCAGGGTGGGAGAAGAGCAATGCGTTTCTTTCCGCTTTTTGATGGAGTCGAGACAGTTGTGCTTAAGAGCACGATGTGTCTACTTTCTTTGTTTGCCCTTTTTCCCTTTCGCATGCAGGCGTGAACAAAAGTTCTATGTCATGCTCTCTTTGTTGAAATTTTCTTGCTCTACTTCGAATGCTGTTGTGGGAATCGCGGGTTCGTCGATCGTATCGTGGGGGTACTGCGGTAAGGGGAACATTGGTACCCTATATGTGATATGCATATATCTGGGCTATATTTGGGTGGGTCCGTTCGCACGCACCATGGCGGCCATGGTGATCGACGATGAACAATAACATGCGTTCGGCGGTATGAGAAGTGCAGGGTAGACAACGCCTTGTGCATGTGCTCACACATTGTCGGGAATTCACGAGGGACGTCCCATGGGACGTGCGTTGAGATGTCCCACACGTCCCACAGGCGTCCCACGTCCGCTTCAAATCGCCAACAATTAGGAGGTGCTATGCCTCGCCTGTGTTGACGCTTTTGACGGTCCATGGGTAGCTTGAGACGTCTTGTGGTCCGTGTGGGACAGCCCATGCGATGCGTGGGGACGTGCAGGACGCCGATGAAACGGCCATTCGACTAAACGTCATGGTCGGGCGAAAATACGCTCTGGCAGCCCCAGGGTCCTGTCTACATATGACGCATGTATTGTATGCGTCTACAGTAGGGGTCAGGCAGATGGGACTTGTGGGATGCCCCAGGGACGTCCCATACGGATTCCTAATAATCAAGATTCCAATTTTCTGGTGAAGGCGTTTCGTGAACGTTTCTTCGACGTTTCTTGACCAAAGGCAACTGGGACGAAGTGCAACGGTACGTTACTACTACTGCTGTATGAGCCAGTTTGTTCGGCGTTTTACGGACCCACGCTGCTGTACATGTTGCTGAATCATGTACAACACCCACAAGTTCGGCGCGTGCCCAGTACATATCTGCTGAAAAGCACCAAGCAGCAATCGTAATATTGCCTTGTAAGCCTCCGGACCATCATGTCTACGGCTCCCTCGGTCACACCACATGTGGCCTTGGCCTCGTTCAACCGACATCCAATAGTCTACACATGCGACAAAACTGATAGAATCAGCGGAGGTGCACCTGGAGGTCTGCTCCTCGGATGCACTAGCCTCTGACCCTGCAATCGCCCGCACCCATAGGACCGCCGGAAAGGGAATCTGGAGCCCTGGAGATACTGATGGGAAAAAATGGTGGTATCTTGTGGTATGCAACATTCCTACAAGTAGAGCTGTCTGATGCGGAGGGATTCAGACGTGGACGGGGTGCCGTAGCAACCTAATCACGTAGCGCGAGCAACCAGCATAATTTTCTACCTTGTCCCCGTAGACGTGCACACTTGGAACCAGGACAGCACGTCCTGATGACAGGGACACGGCAGCTCTTGGAACCGGACCCGGACAGCGGGAACGCTTGCGCCCCTCGCGCCCCCTCGGAGGGGGCTCACAGATGGCAACCCAACACATGATGAGCCGTACTTCGTGGAAGGTTCCTCCGCACATCACAGACCACATCAACACCCCGCCACCCACCAACCCTGAAGCTAACCCCAGGAGGTCAAGTGGGAAGGGACTTCAGGTGAGAGATTGACGGAGCTTCTGGTTTAGAGTTCTTTGAATGGTGGCATTGGAAACGAGAGGAGCGAGGCTGTCGGCTGAATACCACAAACTACTATACTTGTACGCCAACAGCCAACTCTGTGCACATAAACCGTTCCTCTCGGGGGGCTTCAGATTCGAACACCTGGCAATGGAGCACGCGAGCTTCCTTACTCATCCTTCGAAGGCCATCTGTCATAGTGTTGTGTTTAGGTCCGGGTGCTGAAGACAGTGCTCAGGAGTTTCCATCATCGTACATAAAGCCTCGGTCAGCTGTAATACCCGGCACCGTATGTGGTATGCGTACCGCGTTACGCCTTCTCGTTTCAATTTTCCACAGCAGTAGTCTACGCAGCAAAAAACCCGACTAAGCAAACATGTGGGATAAAGTATTCAATCCGTGCTTTGGAGTTAGGGTTAGGGTTAGGGCTAGGGTCTGCGTGCCCCCTCCCTATTCTTTTTCAAGATACTCTTAAAATCCCGCGTAGGCGGTCCGGCCGGCCACCACTTACCGCAAATGACACAAGATAACACACCCCCAGGACCAATTTTGAAATCGATTTCTCAACAGCAGAAAGAGTCACAGCGCCGAAAACGGTGGTGTTAAAAGCTGTCTCGTCGAGAGCTTTCCGAAAATGTATTGTTTCGTTGTTTCCTTTTGGTGCATCCTCTTCGTCGTGGCGTAATCAAGCTTTGAAAATTGGTCCAGGGGGTGTGTTTTGTTGTGTCATGTACGGTAGTTTTTCCGAACTATCAACTGATGGCGACAACAACCAAGAAAGCACGTGTGGGAGCAGTCGGGCAGTGTTACGTAACGCATCATCCTTGCATTGTCACAGAAAGCTGGTTGTCTCACACAGCATCGTAGTCTACCTCCACACACCTTGTGCCTGAATCCAACAATATCCACCAGTCAGCCAAAATTCGGGACAAACCCCCGACACGATGAGTACCCAAATCAGTTTTCTTGCGTTGCGGAGTCCCGACCTGGGCAAATGTTTGGTAGGAAACATCATGAAGCAGCGGCACGCGCCTTGGCCCCCCCAGTCCCCCCCCAGTCCCCAGACCTGTTTGCTGAGGCCGTTCTGTCGGGGGAGGTACATACTAGTGTAGCTGCGGTCCGAAAAATCCGAAAACTTCTGAGTCCGTAGTCCGTGCCATTCACGATACATTGCCGACACACGCGCCGTCACAGACCCAATCCCCGGAACTGCTGGGTGTCCCTGTATGGGCCAAGATTTGGGGATGCTTTTGACCGCAGCTGCATATGCGTACTTGCGTCCTTCGACAGCACGGCACAAGCAGCTGATCTGGGTGTAACCCAACGCATGCCGCCGCTCCATGATGTCCCCTACAAGAGTATGTGCTCAGGTCGTGACTCCGCAACCATCAAGTTTGTTTCCGATTTACTCCATTGGTCTACAGATGCGTTCGATTGGTCACGACCCTTACACGCTCCCTATTGGCTGAATCTAACTCCGTTGGTGTCCCGTTGCATTTTCCAAGATAGTTCGTATGCGGCCGTGGGAAAAGCGTAGTTACGGTCCATAGGTCGTGTGCCGAAGGACATGAAGCTTCTCTTCTGCAGGTCGTTAAGCTTCCAGCTTTGGGTCTTTCTGTGCATGCTTTACACAGATTTATGTGCAACAGTTGTTGTGCGAACAACGTGCGAACGTAACGGGTATACGTCGAAGTACAAATAATACCGGGTTTTTAACCGTTCGTCCCTTTTAAAGCAAGTATGTTTGCATAAAATCTGGTACTCGGCCCCTATCTACACCTATGGGTCACCTATTTTCAGCAACGCCAAGGAAGAGTTGTTGCTGTCTTCACATTAAGAACCGTTCTGGTCTTCGCTCAGTACTAATGTCCGTATACTGTAGTATTGGTACAACTGACGCGGACGCCTTCCGTGGTCACAAGCTAACTACCCCAAAAAGGGGGTTTCACCTTTCCAGAAAAATCATCAATACTCGTGCGCGCGAACAATGCTCAATGCTCAAGACAATTACTGTAGGTCCACTTTGGGGCGGCGGGGGGGGGGGGTGTACTCATAGTCGTGCATGCCGTAGTCGTTTGACCATTGACCTCGCATCCCTACAAAGCCGGGACGGAGCACGCCGGGTTCTCACCGGACCAGGCTCTCACATCACCAAGCGCGAAGCGCCGTGAGGTATTTGGCGAGTCGCATGAAGGGTGAGCTGCATCCTGTTAAGGGTGTTCGGCATCTTGTGCTTACTTCCTTGCGTACGGATGACAGCTACGTATGACTTAATTTATTTTCTGGTGCTTTTACTTCCAGAGACAGTTGTAAGCACTGTGTAACTGCCTCGAGGAAGCTTGACCATTTTAACACAACGTGGTGCGATCATCCCCCGTTGCGCGGAGTGAGGTTTCTCCACCCCGCACAACATGATCTACTCGACCACCATTATGGTTACCGCCAAAAAAAAAACCGAGGTAAAAAAAAAAAACGGTAACCTGGTTGCCGAGTTCACGAAGTGAATTGGCTTGTTTTACAACGTCGTTGCCAAGCGACGAAAACCCAATCCCGATGGCAAACACCGAGTGGGGGGCTTGTTTTACAACGTCGTTGCCAAGCGACGAAAACCCAAACCCCGATGGCAAACACCGGGGGGGCGGCGGGGGGGGGGGGGCAAGTAGCAGAGATTCCCGGGGGATATCGTGAGGCGTTTCGGCTGACTCGGGGACATATACCGGAGATCCCCGGGTTGTGTGCTGTAGCGTTGTCGCTGAGGATTCTGGTTCTTCTCAACCCTTGTGGGGGGTGATGCCACTGTTTTATCCCATTCTTCAGTCTATGAGAAGAAATTACTCGAAAATACTAGTGTATGTCATTTGTGGACCTGGAGACCGCGTTGAGAGGTGGTCGACACCCCGCGACCCCCGAGGTTGTCTTTTCGGCAGCCTCTAGCCCGATTGTCGCCCGTCTGGCCGAGGGTGGCCCGAGAAACCATTTCTGACAGCCTGACGGCGGAGCGTTCTTCATCGAAACCAAACTGCCCACTTTATACAGTAACATAAATATGTGCCTGGAGAGAAACACGTACCTGCCTGTGAACCTAGGCGTTTCGGACGTGTCGTACGGAAAACGCCAATTTTCAGGTCGTCACCAATGAGATATTTTGGCCAATCTTTTGTGAAAAAGTGAACGCAACCGAGAATCTTTGTTAGAAGGATCTTGCGGCACATATTTGCGCACACAGACCTCTCACGTGCTGATCCCTCACGTGCTCGCGATGGCCATCGGCCGAAAGCCGCCGCCATGGCGACGCGGAAATACGGGGGCTCGAAGACCTCGAGGACAATCACACGAAATGCTCGTGAGCGTTATCTACACCACCAAGCTTACTGCGTCGTCTGTCTGTAGGTGCACCCTTGGACTTCACCCGTTGTCGTGCGTTCATGTTCCTACCAACAAGCTCTTGCTCGGGTAACGTAGCATGCGTACTGAATTATTGTCGAGTATGAACATCCGGCTGCCAATGCTAACCGAATGGGTTCCATTGTTGTGGTGTGGTAAGTTTGCCCAATGTCCCCCAGCCTATGTGTCCGCAATATTCGATGGCGGATACTCTTGGTGACTCCAAAAAAAAACACTTGTTGGATTTCGACGATTGAACAGGCTACTGCTACTATGTGTCTGGTAGGATTTATCGTGTTGCCGTCATCCTCTTGAGCCATTTCCTTGCATTTATGCACATATCGAAGATATCTGAGCCTCGCTTTCGTTCTGAATGCCTCAAAGAATGCTTCAAAGTGGGCTGGCACTGTGAATGTTTGAAGGACCAGCCAGGTTTACGCAGGAAGTATTATCCACCTTTCCTCCTGCGGCGCTTGTCGTCAATGTTGACGCGAAAAGGGTTCAGCAGACCCTTCCCTCTTTGTTCTGCGTACTCAGTACTCGTCACTTTTCACGTCTTCATCGTGAATGTTTCACTCCACCAAGAAGATTCGCAGCGTTAAAGCGCAGCGTTAAAGCCGGGAGGTCAACCCCTGAACTGTCGTCCACTGCTGTTGTGTGACCTTAGCTCAGATGATACGAACAGCTTCGTTTCTTCCCGAACGCGCTTCGAGAGCCCGTATACCCTCACCCAGAAGGCCTCGCCTGTATTTGGGAGAGTGGTTCAGCGATGGACGCGGCATGTCATTCACTGGTTCACCTCTCACGCAGGTTCTTTAGGAATGGCTTCGACGGATCGTGAGGTACTGGTTGCCCTGTTACGTTCGACGGGCGGGAATACTTGGAGAAGAAAAGACAACTGGGACACAGATACTGAGCTAAAAACATGGTATCGTGTCAAGGTCGACGACCAAGGCTTCGTCGTGCACCTCGACCTTACGGGAAACAACCTCCGAGGTAACCTTTGGCCAATGGCGTTGAGAAATTTATATCGTTCGCTCCAGAGACGTGCTTTGCCGCCCTCAAGAGCTCGTTGTCCAAACGCCCTTTCATGGGGGTGAAGTTTTTGCATTTCGTCACAACTCTGTGTTCTCGGGATTTTCGCGTTGTATTGCAGCACGTACACTTCTGAATACATGACCAAAAGTGTGTTTTTGACGCCTTTGCCTAGCTACGAAGTCCCCAGCTCCTCCAGTAGACCTCCTGTATTGACAGGTGAGGTAGATCAGGCAACAATTTTGTGTTCTTTGCAATAGATTTCATGGTGGTGGCTCTAATGATGTATCCTCCCTTATGTGCGCCAGATACATCATCATCCATATATACATCTCGACTCATCTTGCCGTTTGAGCAGGAAAGATACCGAGAGAGCTTGGAGAGCTGAGGGCGCTTACATCCCTGCACCTTTGGAACAACACCCTGACAGGTGAATGCACAACAAGCTAGTGGCGAAACGATTGGGCTCTTGAATCCTGCCCACTCGATGGTGGGACACGTACCCTGGAGACAATTTGTTTGAGTCATCAGGAAATGCTTTGTTTGTTGGGGCTCACAATGTAACTCGCTTATGTCAAGCTCGAGGTGCTTCAGTGCTGCTAGGTTCCCTAGTTCCAGCGGGATGGGTCCTGCAGCATACGAAGATGTGAGGATTAGCAGGTGGTCGGCAAAAACAACAAAAATATCGTTCCCCCCAGCTTGTTGCTTTTTTCCGTACCCAATACTTGTACAACATGAAATTACCTGGTTACCAACGTAGGAGGCGAAGCGTTGTTTGAACGATCTCCTCGCACGGTCATTTGTTAAAGTGAATCATTGTTTTACCACTGTGCGCTGGTTCTACAGGGCCCATTCCTAAGGTGCTTGGAACCCTCCACGGACTGAAGACGCTGTGGCTCAACCACAACCATCTCGCCGGTAAATTACGTTTCTTGGTGTTAATTTGCAATTTTTGTATAAATTGTCAAACCGCTTGCACGGATGACCCCCGTCACAGCATGGGTAGTAGGCCACTTGTTCTAGAGGCACGCGCGTTCAGCGGAGTTGTTTTCGACTATGTTGTACACGACCAACTCCTGCCCTATCAAGCAGGTACTATTCCGCAGGAACTGGGAAACTGCGTAGGCCTGACGGAGCTGTGGCTCTGCGAAAACAGCTTGGAAGGTGTGTGTGTATGTCCGCATGATCCCAGTTGTTGTGAATGTCACCTTGTACATGCTTGGATATATGTTCTGGAAGCATCAGCCGGGGTCTCGACCGCACGGCAGTTGCTTGGATTGTCCTTTTTCCCTCTGTGGTGCTTCTCTCAATTGTTTTCACCAGAAGAAGTTAGCCTTGTCCTTCCCTCCTCGGCAAAGTCTAACGTGCTGTGTACACACAAATTCGTCGCTGTCCAAATCGTTTGGGGATGTCTGGAGTAAAACATACCACTTCTTGCGAGTGCGCCGATACTCGAAGTCACATCCCGCACTCCAGGTTATGAGGTTTCCAAGTGAATCACTCGCACAGCAGTGTTGTTGCTGGTTTTGTGTACCAATCAACGTGTTGAATCTCACCGCCTTTGATCAGACAGGTACCTGTTTTTGAGTAGTGCAGAAGCACGGTCCTCACCATGTCCGCTTCCAAGGCCGGGTCCTAGATTTCATGTCCTGCCAACGTGTTGGTGACTAGGTCGCTACATTCTAGGAGTTTGGGTAGGGTTCATCATCTCGTTTCTATGCATACTCGAATCTTAAACCTTTCTGTCTACCCCCGCTCGCTACAGGTCCTATCCCCCCGGTTCTAGGGAAGCTTGAGGCCCTCGAGCAACTGATGCTTTGGGGCAACAAGTTGAGCGGTGAGTATTTCAACAGTTTTTTTCAAAAGCAAATAGTTGGCTTCCAGATCGTCGGTCCTGCCAACGGCGTTGGCGAGATTCACGGCGGATTGATAGGTTGCAATTTTTCTGAAGAACTCTCTTTTCGCCGTTTGCACAGGATATATTTCGGAGGCGCTGGGAAATCTCAGTATGTTGAAGGTGCTTCGGCTCGATGACAACCGGCTTACCGGTAAGAAGCGTGCGCTATCATCACGATTTGTTAGACCTGTAAAGGGTTTGAGCGCTCGCTAGTAGAACAAGGGCAGTAGCCCACGCAAGGGAGACGCATGCTGCTCGCTTTGCAGCACAATTTTCTTGAGCTTGCTCAGGCTCTGATCTCTGTCGGGGTGGCTCGTGCACGCAACCGCTTACAGCAGGGTTGATTTGCTCCACACGGGCTCCAAAGTGTCGAGCGATCGATGATCCCGTCGACGAGTTGGCGGGAATCATGGCGTTCTGCATTCGGCCACGCTTCATCTAAAGACGTTGTTTATTCGCCGTTACACAGGACAAATCCCCAAAGCGCTGGGAGGCCTCAGCATGTTGGAGAAGCTTCGCCTCGACAACAACCGGCTTACCGGTAAGAAGCGCGCGCTATCGTTATGTATTTACCGATAGGTAGAAAGCAGTTCAACTTTCTTCTAGGTCATGTGGCCTACTAACCCACGCGTAGGCGAGTAAGTATTGTTGAACACCACAACCAACGCTGATTTGACACATGCCTCATCAATGAGCTGGTGGTCTGAGAGCCACAGCGTCTACAGCTTCGTCAGAGCTTGCCGGGCCTCGATAATGAGTTTTGCAACAAAAACGAATAAGGAGCACTTCCATGAAATGAATGCATGTAGCCAACATCAGGCCCACCTGCCCTTCACGAAGATGCAATATCCTACTCACTGACGCCTTGAGAGGACTCACGGCGGGTCTGTACTTTCAACGCGACTCATCTGAACAGCGCTGTTTATTCACCTTGGCACAGGACGTATACCCGAGGCGCTGGGAGACCTCCGCATGCTGGAGGAGCTTCGGCTTGACAGTAACCGGCTTACCGGTAAGAGGCGTGCTGTCGATGTGTGCGGTCCGATTGTACGGGGAACTTCCGCTTTCTTCAAGAAAATGTGGCCTACCCACCCACGTGTTGACTGACCCGTGGTAGAAGCTTGTTCATCCGATTTGCTCGTCATTTTGTTTCTCGTGCCGCTGTTTTCAGGGTCCATACCGAAGGAGCTGGGAGCTCTCGCCGCGCTGAAGCACGTTGTTCTCCGCGACAACCAACTTACAGGTGAGACACGGGCGTAGTTTTGGAACAGACGAGGGTTACCGCTTCCAGAACATGTATGCTTTTCCCGTTGTTTGCCGTGTCATGTACTACCGTCACCCGCAGTACAGTGCACACGCTACGGTCCCTGCCTGCCTCCTAGTGAAGAGCCCCAATCCTGGGCCGAGTTCATCCTCGGTGCTCGAACCTGGTCAATAACGCGTTGAAGGTGAACGGTGCGGGGAAGTTGTGCAAATATCCTATTCAGCGACCCTGGAAACGTCTTATTTAAGCGGTTTTCCATATTCTTAACCTCCACACGCTCTAGGTTTCGCGACAGAAAAGTTCGCACTTTGTTCAGTACACTTTTTGTGGCTAAACTCGCATCATGTTATACAGATATACTCACACGATTGCGGTCGTGTCGTCATACATTTCAAACTGATAGTGTTGTCAATCTTTGCCACCATCAATCACAAGGTGCTCTATACCTGTCGGACCACATCTACAGAACATTGCTGCTGTAGCGTGCAGTGACACGTTCTCCAACAGGACGTTCTCCGCGCTCAACAATGACATGCGACCTTGCGTCCACCCGTGGCATACATTCGTTGCTGCTGCCGAACTACAGAACACCGCATTTGATGTGTTGTGTCTCCTGCTTGGGGGGGGTGACATAAATATTGCCTGCCTTGCTACCCACACCGATTGTTGTGTACGTGGGTGAAGAAAATTCATAATAGCGCATCTTTGCGACATCAGCTTCATGAGATACCTCCTGCTGCATGCCGAAGGGTATACTTCAATGCGAGGCACCGGGCGAAGTGAAATGCTGCTGCTGT
The DNA here is from genome assembly GCA_000310025.1 of Ectocarpus siliculosus. NCBI lineage: Eukaryota > Phaeophyceae > Ectocarpales > Ectocarpaceae > Ectocarpus > Ectocarpus siliculosus. The sequence goes on from FN649734.1 coordinate 5,274,211, forward strand.
AGACACGTCTTAGCGCATGCACGCGCAGTATTTAACATGTTTTGTTTCGTGTTGATTCGGATTCAGATTCTCTTCTCAATCTGCCATCATCAATCACAAGGTGTTCTACTGCTGTAGACGACATCGTCCGGATACTGCTGAAGATTGCTGCTGCTGTAGCGTGCAGTGATGTTCTCCAACAGGACGTTCTCCGCGCTCAACAAGAAACACGCGACCTTACGTCAACCTGTAGCAACAATGTCTTCGTGCAACGTGGTAGCCGACAGTTTTGTTGGAGGTAACAAACCTCAATAGGTGTGCTGTTGTCTACGAGCCTCCGACACGAGGCCATAACTTGTTCGAAAGCGTAGGTGACAACACCTCAGTCATACACGGAATGGATGTCATGTTCGATCTCATCCACGCACGCATTCCCTCCTCACAAAATTTCCCACACCCGTCTTCCTTCCGCATTACGTTTGATGGTGATCGGGCATCTCGACCTTTCACGAAAATTCCCCCTGGTTTCATTTTTTTTTTTCTACCGATTATCTACGCCATGTACAGACGGACGTGAGCACCTCACATCGTCTGAGACTCACACCCTTCTTTCGTATCGATGTCATTATCGCCTCTACTTCCTCTGCCCATATAACCGCCGCATCCATGTCACGCATGCTGGCCGCCCGCCCCACTGGGGGGCGGGGGGCCAATCGTTCCCCCTAGTACTTGCTATGCATAGAAGCAGGTGGTACTTCGATTCTTATCTCTGGAGTAAAAAACCCTTGGCAATTGAGGGTGAAAAACGACTGCATGGTTCGTGAGTATACACACTTTGGCTTCACGGTCGACCACATATATAAGGGAGAGCTGTATCCTTCTTACGAAAATATTGCAAGCACCACAGAAGGAAAGGTGGAGCATACAAGCGAAACCAAGAAAATGCCACTGTGTGACCCCGGCCGATACGTCAACATATACACGGAATGGTGTGTACACTGGCGCCAGAATTGGTGGAACGAATACACGCGCGTGATTTTCGAAACGAGTATTTTCTCATCGAGATCGGTGAAGTTCAAGCACTACCATCGATTATACGAATGTGGCATCACATTTTCTAACGCCTGTGACCGTAAACGAGAGCCACTTGTGACGCCGGTTTTAGCGTGATGGTTTTCAAGGTCATGTGCGTAGATTCAGACGTAGAAAAGTTGCTTTGAAGAGTCAGAAATCGGACCGTCACCGCATACTGCTTGTAGCTAACCGATGTCGAAGGAAAACGACCTGTTTCGAAAACAATGTACCGAAAATCTACACGAAATCGCAAGGGCCTCGGTCCTACTGACACTACCCATCTTCAGAACAGTGCGGCGGGCTCGTGATGGTAGATTCAACTACGGTCAACTTGTGGGAAAGGTGTTCTATCGAAGAATTTCCCGGGTTGCTGAAAAGGCCATCTGCGGAACTCCCCCGCGCCCTTCAGTTCAACAGTTTCTCCCCAAAGGGACTTTCACGAACGGAGCGCTTGTGACGGCTAGACCCCAAATCAAGCTTTGTTGACTTCGCTGACAGTCGCAGTCCCGACCTAGCGTTCACAGGGTTACCGATATAGAATTGCAAATAGACCACCGAGACGACCGGCATTGTACTTGCATATTCATGCACCAAGCTCTATTACAGACGGTATACCTGTGCGGTGTTGAACACCATATTATAGACCAGCACTTTTTCTGGGGGGTTTTGCCTCCAAGCACATTCACAACACGTGTGAGTTGCTATGATTCGTAGAAAATGTGTTGGATCTTGCTGACCGGAAGTTGGCATGTACATGGCCTAATAAGGAGTCAAGTCTAGCACCATCGTTGATGACAACGTGAGAGTCTGAGATAACGGCATTGATACGTGATGGTGCTACTATAGTAGTTCTAACATTGTGCCAAGATGGCATTGCTCGTTCTCCCGCGGTTGCGCTATTCCTTTCGACTTTCGTCTTGAGACTGCCCTGTTTTCACTTCCCTGTATACCCTGACCCCGCGGCTCTATGCGATTGTTTGCTTGTACGTCTGTCTGGCAATATCCGTGCGCTCGACAGCTCTCTGGAATCACACCCTGAACGTTGAAGATGCCCGTCACGAAGAGGCATCTCACAGCATGCAAGGTATGCCGTCTGCAGCAAAGCATCCACAGCAATGTCCCCGTGTTTGCCAGTATCGAACTGCTCTTGTATGGTATGGGTGGCGCTGGTGTATGCCAAACCGGAAAAATACATCTCGTTCGGGGCCATCTCAAATTCGTGGCCTGTGGTGCATCCACCGCAAGGAATGCTGAGAACTGTTCATCGTCAAACGTTGGCTCTGGGCAGGAGCCTCTACTCCTTGGAATAACGACCGCCGATTGCACGAGCACTGACACGCATCCTTTCAAACTTGCATGCTCCACCTTGCTCTGTAGGAGGGTCATTTCCTCGGCAGCTGTGCCGGTTGCTTGATGTCCTAGATCGTGCAGAGAGAGAGGTAGATCTCAATCTCGATGATAACCCATGGGCTGAGCCTCCAGAGTCCATCGTGGCCAAAGGCGCGAAGAATATCAGAGGCTATTTCGAAGACCTGTACGCTGAACCCTGCCGGGTCCAGCGCAGCAGCGTCAAGATTATTCTCGTCGGGCAAGAAGGCGCAGGGAAAACGAGGTCAGTGATGGTCTTGCTCTTGGCCACCACTCTAGTGCATCCAATATTCTGCGCTGGAGTCATACTGCACATCGATTGGTGATGGCGTGGTGTCAGTTCAACCGCAATCAACAATGAGTGTGGCGCACGAACTTCTCATGACGCGGGTATTGGAGTCACGAAGGTTGGCTACCAAATCGCATATCTGTTTATCGGGATTCTCGAGGCTATGTTTCGCCTTTTACCGCCCAGATGATGGTATTCAACACGGCGGTGCAAATGAATTCTTGCCGCAGGACAAGACCAAAACTAGTTTCCTTAAAGAGCAAACTCTATACGGACGATCATGATTCGTTCTGAGTGTATGCTCTCGAAAATGAGCCTCGCGGACACACCCCGATGACATTTTGCGTCATGCTCTCCATCGTCCGTACTATCCATTTGTTGGAAACTCGTGTCCTTCTGCAGCTTGCGCAAGAGCATGAAGGCGAAGGAAGCAACTCCTACGGGCGAGTGGAAGGAGGAGAGCACAGTTTTTGCAGACGTGGAACGCATGGAGCTAGAAGGTTCATCCATTCGGGTGTACGATTGCGCTGGCCAGGTGAATGCTGTTCATGCTGAAGATGTGTGTTGGAAGGTACTCGATAGAGGCGTTGCGTGAGATCACCACTCAAAGGTAACCTGCTGCGCCCTACGTGCGAGCTGAATCGACTGCAGCAGTTAGGTGCAGCATTTCTTGCCACGAAAGTGCGAACGTGCATCATCAATATTTTCCTGATATTGTTTCCTGTTTCGCCTTCCAGAAGAGTGTGTTGTTTTGCCATACCGAACGACGTCATTCAGCCTTCGTGGCTGCGGGGCTGTGCCAACAGTCGCGCCCTTCTCCGCGCTTGCTGCACTTGCGCCAGATTTCTATTTCATGTTTGTTCTCATTTGGGTGGACGGGAGAGCCCGCGAACCCATTTTCACGGATTACGCTTTACAACCCCTAACATGCAACCCAAGTTGGCTGCTCTCGTTGATATCGGTGCGCGCCCTTACGATCCTACCTTGCCCAATTAGAATCCCCCGCTCATCTTGGTGCGGCGAGTGCCTTGGTGGAAAGAAGATCCGTTCCGTGTAGAATTATCGGGGGTTGCGGCCATGACGTAGGTGATGCTAAGATTGAGTGACCAAAAGGGGAGTGGGACGAGAAGGTGTTATTGCACTAGGAGATACTGGAGATACTAGTGCCACATCGGCATCATTGTATTGTGTGTTACGTAGTGTAGGTGAGGACGGCGTATTGGGTGGGTTTGAACCCGACGCTTGTAACGTACACGCTTGAAAAATGACATTAGGAGCTGCGGAATTGGGACGATGTATCGAATACGGACCATACCCCCCAGATGATTATCTCTCAGGCGCTGAAAGGGCAGGGGGATATCGCACCCCGGTACTCTTTAATCTGGGTGCCCGGCAACTGCATCGCGCTCAGACACTTCAATTCGGAACCAACTCGGTTGTTCGAGCGCAGTAGACGTCATCAATGGGGTTGGTACACTTGGGGGGGGAGGAGCACTCCTTAGGATGGAACGGTATGTAGTTGATGGTGTTCAACCTTTTGCTCGCATCACGCACAAATGACAGGTAGCCTACACGGGGCTGCTGCAGATGTTCCTGACGCCACGGGCTGTCTGCGTGATAGTATGCAACGCGGAATCTTTCGGACAACAGCGAGGTACATGCGAAACCGGTGGTCAGGTTAAGGAAGACTGCCGCAAGCTGGAAGAACTGCGAGTCTGCGATTGGCTGCGATCGATCTCTCGACGCGTTCCCGACAACGACGTCATCCTCGTCGCTACCAAGTGTGATTCGGTGGGCGGGAACGCCGGGGAAATTGGCAAACGAATTGAGCTGGCCAGTCGAATGTGGCTGGCGAGCTGGGTTCGCAGTGGCATGCAGCCCGTTCGTTTGGAGCCTGGGGTATGTCTCACGAGCTGCTGCACGACTAACGTGTGTGAGGATGGCGAGAGAAGCACCAGGAACCAAGCGATGGAGGGTGGGTGGACGTGCGACTGGCGGGACGGTAAAGACGACAACCCCTCGCCCAGTTTGCTCCACCGGCTTGTTAACAAACCCGACGGTGGCGGTCTCCGAGGGGCTCAGATGGTGATTCCTCGAAGCTGGGATATCGCGCTGACGGTTCTGGAAGCTCTAGAGCGTGGACGGTGAGCTCGATTTGGTCTTGTTGGGTTCATAGAGATTGCAGGGTAGCTTTGCGAGCTCCAGAGTATCATGTTGACTCAGACCTCTGGGCACGTATTTCAACCCCCCTCCCCCAGGGGTGGGCGAGGGGACTTGATCCCCGACCGGGAGGGAAGTCTAGCAATCTACAATAACCGTTGGAGACACACGTTGGGCGGTGGTGTTGCTTACCGCTGCAATGCACAACCATAGCTCTCTACTCGAAGCCCTTGCGCAAAATAGCATCTTCACTTGACAAAAAGCTCATGCATGACGAAATATCATCGTTACACCCAAGATTTTATTATCGACAGGCTGAAGAAAACGAACAAAGTGCAAGCCAAGACTTGTTGACTTCTGCATGAGACGTTGCCTTTGACAAGGGTTGGTTTGCGTGGTGTGCTTATTTTCGGTGGTTGCAAGGGCCCAGGATGATGTCATACCAGACAACCATCCAGCAATCACGCCATGGTGTTGATGGTATCTTTGTATTTTTTTCCCTGTTGTGAACATTTCCATTTGTACAGCTGTTTTGCAAACCCAGGAGGTCTCCCCAAATCCAATGCTTTCATGAAAATGTTCGCACTGAGAATGAGAAAAAATGGTACTCTACAGAGCTCCACTAAGCACGAGCGAATCAGAGGGTGCAGATAGATTTAACAATCGCGACCCAGAGAGTCAATCTACGACCGAAGAAATTTCCTCAAGTAACAAGAGCAGACAAGAAAACTCTCAGAATTGAAATAAAGCTCATTGCCCCGTTCTTAGAAGCTGGGTCAAACACAGGACATACTTTGCGACACCTGGTGTGATGTTGGAGATTCCGGGAATGTCTCTGCCCGCCACCCGCCCTGGCCGAATGGGAGCTACATATGCTATTTTCGCTGCTACGCTTTGGTCGAATTCGATACGGCACTGTCCATCGTGTCCACACGAGCAGTCCGCACCACCCAGAGGTGTGAACGTAGTTGTGAACCATCGGTGTCCTACGGACGCCTCAAACTTAGGGGTAGCTGGACGATATGACGATTAAACCTGCACTTGCTGAATCATCCTTGCCCAGAGATCCCGTGGAGATGGTAGTCGAGGATTTGGGCGACGCTGACGGAGGAGACGCCACAGGAACGGCAGCATGCAAGACAGGCTTGTACCATGGAATCACGGCGGAGGACCTTCGCACCAAGTGGCAGGAGGCAGCTGTTGGGCTGGCGGGGAGAGACATTACAGTCACAAACGCCGACAATGCGTTGGAGGGAGCTCTAGCTATCAGGTACAGAATTCAAATTACATTGCACCAAATACGGCCTCAAGTTTCCCAAACAATGGTTGGTGGTATGTGTGAGGTTCTGAGTACTGTGTGTCACCCGCAGAAATTCTGCGGATGGGGGTGTGCGGATGGGCAGGGAGAAATATTCCCACCGCCCCTCGTGGATTGAACGTTGGTTTCACGGCCAGTGGTTCGACCGTTTCGGTGAAGTTGATCTCTCTTTTCCTGTTTGTCGCACTATTCCTACCCAGAATATCTCGCCACTGACAGCTGATCAATGGTTGCCGCTAAACGCTAATAGGGGCATCTGTATAAGTAACCGTAAGCGCGGGCATCAGTGACACCTAGGTTTCTTTTTTCAAACCCAAGCGCGGAGCGGGACTTTTAGAGTACCCGGAAAACCACAGAAACGTAAAGAGATTCGCGTGTCGACATCGAGACCAGAGTATTATTGCATTTTTATCCCGGGATGATAAGCTCCACTTCCAACAGTACATATCACCGCCGTTCGGTATGCTTGATCGAGGGTCGTGTTCTTGAGGATTGGTTTGGTCCTGTTTCGAGATGGAAATCTGGCAACGCTCCTTTCCCATGGCCAAAGATGGTTTGTGAACTCCTTGTGTTTGGTGGATCGGCCACCTCGTTCGCATACTCTACCAAACACTCGCATGCAGGGAGTTCGATGGATCCCTCGTTCGCCACGAGACGTTTGTCTTTCTGGACGTCGTTTGGCTGGCCAGAATCCTCAAACCCTTGCTCAACCACAAGGATGAAGAGACATTCGACGGGCTTGTGAACCTAGGAGACACAGGCGATACGCGTGTCACCCTCGAGGACCCATCGGACATCGCTTCGTGGGGCAGGCTCAAGAACGAGGGCGTGCTAGAACCCCGGTTGGCGCGAAAGCTGTGGCCTAATGGCCTGTCGGAGTATGTTATCCCCACTATTGCCTCCCTGGGTCTCACTTTCCCACTCGAAAACGATCCTGCTGGGGGCCTGGTAGTGCTGCTGCGGCTAGAACACGACCGCCCCGAGCTTGTGGGCAAAGTGATCGACACATTCTGCTTGGACCAAACCCCGGCCTTGAGGGCAAGTTGGAAGATTTTTCTCGGGGTACCGGCTGGTGCGATTGAGAAGGTGTTGACGCGGTGCTGCAGCCTCGGTGGCGTGCAGACGTTTTGGCGGTCGGGGGTGCTTGTGCATGGTGGCGTCGGCGAACAAGATAGGAGCGGGATATTTGCCGTGGTCTTGGAGTACTCGCCCTCGGACAATGAGCTAACAGCTCAGATTTTCGGCGATATCAGCACTCCAGCTCCATGGGTGGCACTTTCGTACGTCGTCTCAGCCGTAAGCTTGATGCTGCTGGATTTCCCAGGACTGCGCTCCAGGGGCTCTCTCAAATGTCCTCAGCATGGTGACGCGATGCCCCTGGCAAATATGGTGAGCTCTCAGAGCCTTGCGCTGTCTAATGACGCATGGTTGCCCTAGCCAGGGTGCACTTGTGTAAGCAGTTTGTGGGCAGTTCTGGGCGCAATCCTCGTTGTTCATACATTCACATGCGATTCGCATATGCATCTAATTGTCCGCATTTTTCGTCTGGTGCTCAAAATTGTACAATGAGTGGGGATCTAGGCGAGTTCTCCAGGGTGTGTGCAGTGTGTAACACTCTTTCCATGGAGTGTGCTTGGGCTAAACGCTTCCACATCGGGGCAGCGTAGCAAAGGGTATAAACACCGTCTACCTACGGAGGAAGGTTTGCGCGGGTGCTGTGCTGTCAGACAACAACACTTGTGTTGGCGTTTTCCCTTGGTGGCAATTGTTTTCCTCTAGTCTGAGTAGACAAGAATCCCTTGAGTCGCTTTTACTCATCACCTACGCACTACCGATGTACGGGGTTGCATCCCCCTTGCCAGGTAACTCGCACTGGTGACAAAATCCTGGAAGGCAGTAGATGCCGACAGTGCAGTCCCGACACGAGGGGACTCGGGGCTGCCGCCATCGATCTCGTGCGCATGGTAGACATCCGCCTGGACCGAGGTATGTACGGCAAGTAGAGAGGTTGGAGTAGTGGGCAGTTTTGTCTTCTGGCGGAGTCAGGCGTCATATTGTATTGTTTCTTGATCGACGTACCTTTCTTCTCCAATTCTTGAGTTAGTGAGGCTGAAATGCGCATTGGATACGCTGGATTCACGTTGTTCTCAGTCGCGTTTTTCGCCTTTTCAAGTTCGTCATAGCGGTTGATGTGTCGTGAGCATTTGGGGCAGAGAGGAGTCAAGGACAGTGCATCCCAATGAATTTGACCATACATCTAGCGTTGTTCAGTTTCGGCTAGTGTCATCACACCTCGCTGCCGACAAAAGGCGCTACCGCATGACGAGAATCATCCGGCGCGAATGTTAAGAAAGGATTGACGGGTAACGAGCTATTTTCCCCACCTGTGTTGTAAACGCAGACGTGATTTTCCGCGAGGTTAAGGCAAGGTTCGTCGACCTGGAGGGCCAGTACTCCTTCTCGAGCTCGACGGTGAGAACGGTTTGCATGTCCTCGACTGTTGATTTGGCTGAATGACACCTTGGAAGAGGTTTTGCCACAATACGTTCTCGATAGCTTCTTCGACCCGTACATTTCGGCGACTTTGAATACCTCACGCCCCAAACACGCTCTCCACACAAAGTGCTCTGCGACAACAGGTGCTGTCTCTTGGCTTTTCTATATTCACGATTGATATCCAAACGGCCCAAAGGTTGTTGAGGGCGGGTTGAATGCGATACAAGCAGGCAATGATAGCTCGCTCTCGCCTCGATCATTCGCTCCCTGCTCGAACGTTTGTGGCCCAACTCTGGTGTAGGGCATAAACCTCACTACGATGGAATAAGGTAGAAGCGGCAGTGCAACGAAGGGTACTATGATGCATATCCCAGCGTTCCTCTTCAGTGCACGGGTACTATATGGGAAGGTGTTGGTAAGGCCTGGTTCGTAGTACAATCACCACCTCGCCCTACCGGCAAAGGCGTTCCCTACACCTTGTTTGCGAGAAACGGTTGTGCCATATGTTGGGTTGGCAATTCGTACACAGAATGGAAGTCATAGCCGCTGACACTGCGTACGGTATCCCTGATGCAACATCGTGTTTGCGACAGGCGAGCTCCAATGACGAGGGCGTGCTGGTTCAAAAAATGGAGGAGGTGGCGAGAACTTTGAAGGATGGGTTTGATGACCTAAAGGGGAGGTTGAGCAAGGTTCTGGACAGCACCCAGGAAAGTCTCATGCGTCTCCAGACCTTACAGGCTCCGAACTACCCGTATCCTCGTCTTGTGGCCATAGAAGAAATCGCTTCTGGTGGCACTCTGACGAGAGCTCGAGGGATGAAGAGAGTGCTGAGCAAGCTTCGTGGCGTGGGTACGAAGGAGATGACCCTGCACTTCTTGTGCCCGGTCGACATGACCAAGGTGCCGTGCGGCTATGACGGGGACGGCTATCGTTTTCGGGAGACTCGTAGATGGGTCAAGAAGCTATCGCCTGTGCTCCAGGTAAGGGAACGTAGGCTCAGGCTAATGTGAGGCAACAGAATCGCCCCAACTTTCCTCCAGAGTCATTCGAAGTTTTCTACCTGTCTTACCTGAGGTTGCACGTCCAACGAGAATTTTTCTTCTGATTGCTATGTAGCTTGACTTATTCTTGTGGACCCGAACAATGCATCAAGACATGTCGAACAATAATGAGTTTTGATGAATATCTGCGCCTCGTTGTTGTGTTCATATGCGTTCCCTTCCTAGGTGGCCATGGTGACGGCGAAGGTAGCAATAAAGGCCACGTCAGGACTGGACGTAGACCTGTCGGACTTCCTCAAGGACGTGAACGATGGGTTGGTCGATGAGCTAGTCGACCGAATGCTCGACGAGGACGAGCTACGTCGTGTTGTATCGGGTGAAGAGGACGTCGGCACCGACATGCAGAAGCAAACGAGGGCCTCGTATGAAGCGCTGACAGAGCTCATGGGGAAACTGGAAAGACGTAAGGATGCCAGGGATGGTGATGGCTACGTAGACTTCAGGGAAAACATGCAGCGCCTATCGGACGGAAGGGGGGGGGAGGTATGGGTTCGGAACGAAAACGTTCAAAAATGGTTGGACTCACACTCGAGCGCTGCTCCATCGAGGTAGGGGCTGGTGCAGCAATACGCACAACCGACATATTGTCGAACCAGTGGTAGATTTATCTCTCTGTTGTACCTGGTAGTAGGAAGGATATAAAACGGAGCGCTGTGGTATGAGCTGCTGGGAGGCAGGAAGAGCTCGCGGGGGGAAGGGAGGACGGGGGGCGTCGAAGGCTCCGGCCCTAGTTGTCAAATCTTTGTATGGTGGAAGAAGAGCGTGTGACTCTTTTACTCATGGAGTGGAGATAGTTTATGATGAGGAGGCATTCTCGCCTTTTTTGTCTATGGCCTGCTTACATGAACAAGAGTTGCGTGTCGTGGTTGTGGTTCTTCTTTGGTCCGTGGTTGGTTGTGTTGTCGATTTCGCCCCTTGCTCCACGTAGGAACCACAGTGGAGGTGTTTCCGAGTCGCCGAACATCCCGTGGGGGCATTGCGGCACATTTATTTTATGGGCGGGAGGTGTAACGGTGTGTTTGAATTGAGTACGTTAGCGCAAACCTTGGCAGCCATGGTGAATCAACGATATATACGAACTACAGTACACTCTGCGGTTTGTGAAGTGCTGGACAGAAAAAGGTACGGTTGCAGAAAGGTGATAATAATTACTCCAAGCGATGCACCAGACTATGCAGCTTAGACTGTAGGGTAGCCCGTCCTGTAAGTGAAACCTCGTCGTTCGCCGTGCTGGTAGCCGCCTTCTTCTCGTCCTACCAGCGAAACCTCGCCCTACAGTGAAACCTCGATCGGCACACCGCTGCCATACAGCCATGTCTTCAACCACCGCCGCTGTCGTTAAGGCGAGCGGAATTCCCGACGTGGTCGTAGGTTGTGAGCGTGACGTGCGTACGCATTGCATATCTGCGACATTCTAGAAGTCGAGTAGTAATCTACAGACTACAATGTGGCGCTCGACTCGATCCGGTCGTTCGGTTTGGCGTCAAGGCGATAGGTTTTCAGCGACATCTCACTAGCATCGCACCACGATGGCGTGCTGTTTCGCCTTCCCTTTGAATCAAGGGCAGAGAACGAGGAGAAGAGTTGTAACCGAGACGGCGCGTGAAAACAACGTACAGACCAAAGTCGCACACAGAGATCAAAACCACCGGGATATGTGCCTTTAGCGAGTAGAAGAGGCGCCTCTCCGTTCTATGCGGTTTGGCTTGACGAAACTGGCCTGCAGGCTGTGCCTGCCTGTACGATCAAGCTCGGTCGACTTACGCCTGCTCCTCTTTTCGGTCCGCTCAACGGCGACCAACAGAAAGAGGGCGAGGGAGCCCTATCGTCGCCTGATCACCAAACAAACGCATCCGCAACGGTTTCATGGCTCACCAACTCGTAGTGAACGCGATTCTCATATCTTCCTTTATTTTACGTGAGGGGAAACCGGTACGTCCAAGCAGCGACACAGCAGGTGTCGCACCCGAACGCAGAAGAGAGGTGCTTGCGCTAAATACGTGGTGCGTATGCATATTGTAGCAGCACTCCAAACACGTTCGTGTTTCCCTTCAGTGCTGAGTTAGACACGCCCGTGTACATGCATCCGGCTGATCAACCTGCCGGAACGTGGAACGACCTCATCAACTACTATGCATTCGAGGAAGAAGACGGCCTATTATAGGTACGTAGCTGTGAGTATCGACTCAATGATAAATTGAAGTACACACGAAACACGTGCACCTTTCAAGCGCCGGCAAGTTGAAATAGTACCCAACTCGTGCACCGTTAGGTGCGTGGTGAAGTCGGCGGTGGATTCATCATCAATACCTGCTAAATCGGTGGTGTGACTGCTGTATGACAGTTCGTTTTAGTCGGTGGTTCGTTGCAAAACATGAAACTGCTGTGAAACTGCAACGTCCATTTGGGAGTCCGCAGATGGTGCTTTCTGTACGTACCACGTGATTGGTCTGTCGCTTGGCGCGGTTCCTGTGTGTGTGTGACGCATGAGTCCTGAGGCACACACACACAGATGCACGGCCCGGCCAGCTCAATCCAAGTAAGCGGGGTGAGACGAGAGTAAAAGGAACGGCTTATCGGAACTCTGGGTTCAGGGCCTTTTCAGTGGTGACGCTTGAAACGAGAGCACCAGTGGAGACTGTCGGCTGAACTCGGAGTACAGCTGCAGGAACACGACCGACTTTCTGCCCAAGCAGCATTCCTTCTCGGTGAGTTCGCGAAAGTACCCCATTCGAACAGCAGTTGTGGTGCATATAGATCCAGGAGTGGACCAAAGCAGGGTGTGCTAAGTCTTGGGCGTTATGACCAGTTCGCGGGAAAGCCGCCGGCGAAGTCTTGGTAGTGTTTGGTTTCTTAGCATTGTCAGTTTCGCGGCCAACCAATCTCTCCGCGTTATTCCGCAACACCCCTACAAATACTTTACACAGCTGCTGTTCGCTGCTGTTTGCCGGCTGAGTGGTTTGCCCAGGCTTCAGTGTTATGCTTACGAATAAAACTTCCATGGCACACGTGTTGCTTCCTATGAAATTATCTAGAGGCAATCAATATCGCGGAACCGGGCAGCGCGATTTTATCGGTTGAACACATTGAGGAACACGGGGGAGGTTTGTCCGAGGGCAACATTTAAATCACCCTGCGGGATAGTTGTCAACGATGTATAGTTTGGGATGAAATGAGGCCTCCGGCTACGGCACGGGATCCACCCATACTTCACCTTTCGGGTATTCATGATGTGTCGGTGCCTGATGTCTGATATTTTATCCCAAACTTCCGTAAATACTAGTACACTGAGTTTCGATAGCCGTTGGTCTATATCCCGAACGCAAACGTCTTCGCGAAGCCTTTTTGCAGTGGCAAATCCACTGCTTGAATGTACCGCTGCTCCTGCTCCCTCCGGTCCGGATCTCGCGGACGCTTAGCGGAGGAGCCCCCCCCGTGTGTCATGGAGCCTACGTATCGCTGGGCTACCATTCTCGTCTTCCCCCACACTAACTCCATAAGGGCTTTTACGGCCGTCCCTTCGAGGGACTGGCTAACGGCTCCTCCCACCCTAAAGGAGTGCATAGTATACAAGCCGTGGTGGTCGTTCAAACGGCCTTCCCGCATATGACTCTGCAGAGCCGCTGTCATGCGAGCTGCCGTCCACTGGGACGTCCCCCTCGAACCATGTCCCTAGATCTCGGGAAACAGGTACCCCTCACGCATATTCCAACCCACGGACTTCGCGACGATCAAAAATTCTTGTACCGCTCGGACCGGACACAGTTCGTTACACTTCTTATCCCTTTCGGCAGCGACTGCGTGTGACGAACTGCGGAGCGTCTTGCCAAAGTGAAGGTTGAAAATCATCCCTTGGCCTTCTGGGGGGCGCAACACCTGTGCTGCTAATGCGCATGCCAAATCGAATCCCCGCTGCATCGTGTACAAGGCGACTGCAAACGCCGCGACGTCTCTACTGCGAGCCACTCGCTCGCCCACGGTGTGTAGCTGGTCTGCTGTGTTGCGCATGTGCCGTCCGAGCCGCAAAAGGAGCGGAGCCAACTTGGGCCTGGCTTGTTTGACGGTACCTCCCGCCCGGCGCTGCTCGGTTTGGGCGTACGAGAGGTACCGACGAACGGCCGCGCTATCGGTCGCATTACCTCGCTTCTCCCTGTCGTCCCACGGATCAGACTTTCCTAATATCTCGACCATGGCTCTTTTGAGTTTCGCGACGAAACCTTTGTCCAATGTTTGGGCCGCGTATCTCTTCGCACACGCACTTCCCGGACTACAGGACTCCAACGAATTTGACCCGATCGCGACACAATCGACTGCATGAACCACCTTCGTGCCGTTACCGTGAGAATCCAACCAGCACAACCAGTCATGTACGTCGGCGTCGGTGGCGCTCTCCCACCCCCGACTCCATGCCGTGTGCGCTCTCAGAAACGCGTCGAACTTCTCCGCCACGGCGGATTTCCGGCTTTGCCCTGCTGTATTCGCGGAGGCGACCTGGACGACTTCTTTGCGTGCCGCCAGTCGATCGGCATCGATGACCACGGTTGCCCTGGGAACACGCGGCTCTAAAAAACCCCGAAACGGCTTTACCCCGCAATGTTGACAAAAAATGAACGTCGCTTCGTTTTGTGCCCCACACGCACTACACAAGACTTGTGGACCCGGGCCGGTGCGCGCGTGGCCCCGGGGGGGATGCGCTGTAACATCCCCTGGTCATGATGCTGATGCCATACGGACGAAACGAACGATAACGAGGAAGCAACACCTGTCAACTACTATACAATATGGTTTCGTAAATGACGAAAGTCCAATTCTACCGCTCGCATTCCGTGTCTAACTTAAACGTATTCGCGCATACCGTCCTCATGGTGAGGATATCCAAACCTCCCCCGTCTCGGCAACACGGCGATTTGACAGTAGCTCGCCCAACTCGCGGTAGCCAATACTCGTGCACATCCGATATCACGACTACGGCGTGGGCCCGGCGTTCGGCGAGATGCTGGATAACATGACCCACCATGACTGGGGGTGGGAAACAGTACCCAAAAGCCGGCGTGCCCAACCCCGGTGTAACCGCCACATCCTGACGTAAAACATCTACACCCGCCGTTCCTTCGCACGAGTACCGCGAGAAAAACGGTGGTCGGCACTTTGCCCCTGTGCCACGCTCAACCTTATACTGGGCGTTCTCGGAAGACGCCATAAGGTCTACTGTGAAGTCGCCAAAAAACTGGTGCAACCTCTCAAACGCTGCCGGTCGGAGACAGACGATCTCTTGCCTCCCCGGCCGCGTAATGTTATCAGCGACTGCGTTCTCCGCCGATGGCACCCACCTCAGGGTGAGCCAGAAACCGTGTTCGACCTGCAACTCGAAAAGACTAACCAACATTGCATGCGTAACTGAGTTGCTCGACCGCCCTTTCCGAAACGCATCGACGGTAGCTCTATTGTCGACGTCCATCAGCACCTGGGCCCGCCTGAGCTCCCCCGACCGTTCGCGACAGCACTCCTTCAATACTTCGAGCAGCGCAAATATCTCTTTGCCGTTAATGGAACGCGGCAACCATTCCGGGGGAAACCCCCCTCCTGCCGAGAAACGACCACTTCGTAGCGATACGACGCCGCCATACTGATTAGACGACGCGTCCGACGACGCTGTCGCGATGGAAACGTCGTAGGTGTCGCGATTTATACCACGGCCCCTCCTGCGACGTGGACGACAGGTTGAGCCATATGCGCAGCTCCGCGCGGAGGTCGTGCTTATCTTTCAACTGAACCACGCGGCCCTTCGCCTTCTTAATCGCTGCAAACATGCAGTGGGTCCAAAGAGACGCTGGCCTAATCGCCACCGACATGCTGACGCATTTTCCAGCGATCTTCTCCACCATTCGTACCGATACCGATCCGTCCGGATGATGTTTTTTTTTTCAGCCACCGAGCAGAGAGGTTTGTCCGAGTATGATTTGTTTGGTTTGTTTGTTTTCGTCCTTTTTATGATGGCGACAGTCCCCCCATTTTTCGTGGTGAGGCGTGTACTACACGTTCCTATGTGGAGTGTACACTTTTCAGTGTATTTGTTCGTACAACTACAACCATCCAGGGTACACAGGAGGGGGTAAACACCAGGGCTTTTTGCTTCTTCTTATTTACTTTCGTGCCCCACCTTCCTCCTGCGGTGCGTGCTGAATTATTTTATCGCAAGAAGGGTGTTGACGTCGAAGTTTGGTATATACGCGGTTTAGCTTTTCAGCTTTTCCAGCATGTTTTTTTTTTTCACTCCATGGGGATTCGACCTCACGACCTTCGCGATTGGCGGATCCAAGGTTACCACTAGACCACTGGGCGACCGGTCCTTTGTGGGATCGGTTTAGTTTGGTCCGTGGTACAAGTATGCATATAAAAAAACACGCAAAAATCGTGGCCTGGACGGCCCAACGTAAAAAAAACAAAAAAGACCGAAGTCAAACGGATATCGGATATCCGTGCAAGTATACGGATGTCCTGTTAACGGAGGTCCTGCGAATCGTGAAATTTGACTTCAAAGGTAAACCCTGCCAATTCACCAATTAAGCACCAGTGCCCAGATCGATACGTTGTCGACATTACGTTCATGGAACACGTACGACAAGCAGCAGTTGATTCCTCTTTTGCCTCTCCTGCTGAAACTTGTGGTAAGTTGGTAACATCCGGTGGTTCATCTATCTATCAGGAGAGTGCCGTAATTCCGTGTGGCCCAGAGACTTTTTGTGTCAGTTATTTTTTATTTTTGCACCAGACGACGATCTCTGTATACCCTACCCCTACATGTCTAGAATATCCTTGTCCTTTCGTTCTGCTGTGGACCGTAACCAGAAGAGAGCGGCGAGAGAGAAAGATATAGAGGGAAGGTTGTAGAAAAAATGTCTACTTGCATGGTGTGGCGTCGGTCGGAATGCGAGTTTCGTGGACAAGTGTACCGATCAATGTCGAAGAAATCGCGCGGTTGATTGTGGCGACGATATTTTTTTGCTTTTCTCCATTGCTACATCTGCACACCCACAGCAGTTGAGCCCCGATGGCATACCGCAGGAAAAAAATGCACAAACCGCTGCAGCTCGGCATGTGCCCCGGCACTCACTCGCCCTGGCACGGAACCTCGCGCCCGAAGGTTGGGCGTAATCGGAGGCATGGAGCCCGTGTGCGACAACCCAGGCCCCTGCGCCGAAAATTCTATTTAATGATTCAAACACCCCATGCGATCACTCGGACCTGTTGCGTTCACGTGTACTTTTGAGGTAGGCTGCAAGAGGGCTATTCCACACGACAGCGATGCTTATACGGTTCATTGAGATCCGGCAGTTTCGTGTGGGACGTTGCTCAGATTACGAGTTGCCGCAGGACGGCGTTCGTATGGCTGTGCAGCTGATGGTAAGAGAGTCGTCATCTCCAGTATTCCACCAGGCAGAGTATGGAATTATGTTGTCTGAAGATCGCTGGACGCAACACTCTGTTGTGCATCAGTAATTGACGACCAACCATGACTGATGATTTCTATTCGCTCAGGTTTTCTCAAGAATGGCTTCGACGGATCTTGATGCGCTGGTTGCCCTGTTTCGCTCGACTGGCGGGGCTAGATGGTGTGAGAAAGACGACGGGGACATTGCTGCTGAGCTTGCAAAATGGTCCGGCGTCGATCTCAACGACGAGGGCCGTGTGGTGCAGCTTTTTCTGAACGAAAACGACCTCCAAGGTGCTTTTGCTGTTGATGCATGCTTCTGCCTAGAGATAGATTTGCTTGACGAGCCCCAGGAATTCATGGTCGGAGAGAGTGACTGGATTTGCTGCATGCCATGTATCTTGAATACTTGCGTGTTAGACGTTAAACACACCTTCCAAGCTGATACTTACGAGATGTGGTTCGTTCGAAGCCTTGGGTTTCCCAGCTCGTCCGGTAAGGCCTCGTTGCTAGCACGAGATACGTAGCCAGGCAACAAGATTGGTTTCCCAATATATTTCTGCATGTGCAGGCGCCATCCCCAAGAAGCTGGGAGTCCTTGCCCTGCTCGAGATTCTAAACTTGGGCTCCAACAAACTCACAGGTGGGAGGAGTCGATTACGAAGTGCTCTCCCGAGTTGTAGAGAGCTTGCATAGCGAGCTGCTAGAACAATGGGGATACTGGATAACGTGGCACTCACCCGTGCGTTGGTGGGAGTATTTTCCGCTGACGCCTTCTACAACGCATGCTCAACTGCGTGTTGGTGAAACATTGTAGCAACCGGTTCCTCACCTGTAAGCTTGGTGATCTAGAGAAACCTGCAGGTTTTCCTTAACTCGAGCACATCATGTCTTCTTGCTGTACTTGAGCAGGAAATGTCCCCCACGGGCAAGCACTCGTGATCAAGCAGTAGGCACAGGCCACATGTTGTAGTCTGCGAAGTCGTGGGAACTCGTGGGAGTGCCATACATGCCCGCGACCTTTAACCCTATTTTCCGATATCCAATGCCGTGCAGGTGCAATCCCTGCGTCGCTGGGACACCTCGGTAGCCTGCAGCAGCTCTACCTATCTGGAAACGAGCTAACCGGTGAGGATCTCCGACAAATTCGGCTTGCACGTCGTCGAAGGTCGCAACATTCGTTAACTGAGCCAATGCTGCTTTCGGTAAACGCTTCTAGAACAGTTCTACTTGGCAGTATTAGCCTACTGGCAAATTACAATACAATTCATCTTGAAGAATTCTGAGAATACCAAGACGCGTGCAACGTGACTCGGCGCCAGCTGGTTGTTGCTAAGGACGGGGTATTCCAGCGCTGCAAGGTCCTTCAACTCAGGCGGGATGGTACCTTTAGAAAACCAAGAGCCACGAACTTGGCGGGGAGTAGAGAAAATTCATCACCCGGCTTATTGAAGATGTGGTGGTGCGTGAACCCTGTGGCAGCTACATTCTACATGTCCTAGAATCTTGACGGAACCTATGTGCTAGATTTCTTTTCCCTTTGTTCTTGCAGCTTTTAAGCTGTCCCGTGGTATTGCGTTGCTTGTGCAGGACACATCCCCCCGGAGCTGGGAGATCTCAGCAACCTGCAAGTTCTTGTGCTGTCATCCAATCAGCTTTCCGGTGAGATTCGTGAGCTTATAGCAGACTTGCACTGCTGGCTCCCCTAACATTGACGTGCTCAGCACCGCATAGGTGAGTACATTGGTGTACTTCTACAACATTCCTCGCCAGAAGACTGGTTGTTGCCAAGCAGAAGCTCCTCAGATGGCTTAGAAACCCCAACTTCTTGGGGATGGGTTCTGCTCGAGCATTGCAGCAGTATGATGGTACGAAAATAGGATCGCGTCACCAAGATTGCCGATTTCTGGCACAGCCAAAACTCACCTGAGTGTGGGCGGGACGAGATATACATATGTAGATCGATGCTCTAGAAAAATATATTGCTTTATTGTTTTTCTTTCGAATTGCCTTGATTTTTATTTTCTGTGGCCTACGGAGGGAGACTTCCCCCGTACCACACGTCCCGCACGGCACAAAGCCTCCGCGGTATCCTAACGTGTCTCTGCTACTAAACACAAATTTCCCCCCGAGTACCACGGGACGAAACTGTTGTACAGTAGCAGTCCCAGCCTCCCAATGGTGCGCTACCATTCAGAAAACAGAAAACACCCCATGCTACGCAAACTTGCTTCTACACGGCAAAGGTGGCTCCTCCGAGTCACAGAAAATAATAAGAGGCCTCTTCAAAGTGAGCCCTCACTCGCAACATCTCTCCTATCCCCCACCTTCGAAAGAAAAGGGGTGGGTGGGCGGGAGAAAAGCCACGACATGATTGCTAGCTATCGTCCAAGTTTCGATGTAGCTAGCTGCTGCCCTTCTGCCGCGTAACCCTCCAAAGCGGGCTGCATGGTACACATTGTGTCTTTCTCGCAACGTGGCCCTTGGGTCCAGTGGACAAGCGTCTATCAAACCCTTGCCGCAGGAGCAGCGAGGCAGCAGAATGATAACTCCGTGAGAACTTTCTCTTTTTGGGACCCCAGAAAACCGAACCAAGACATCCGAACCAACGCGCCTCCAGGGCGGCACAACAAGAACCCAAATACACACGTAGATCTGGGAGATGTTCCGGATTCTTCCGTGCACAATAAACTACAGTTTGTTCGGTCTTCGACAACAAACGTTCATTTGTTTAACGATATCACCCATGAACTGAACAACCCTTCCATCGCCCAAAATACCATGCAGGCGAAATCCCGGCGTCACTTGGACAGCTCGTCAAGCTGGAAACTCTCTCCCTCGACCGAAACAAACTCAGCGGTAGGTGTCCCCCGACCCCTTCGGTGTGTACACGCCACACCAGATATATTGGATCCCGCCTCCCGCCGATGCAAGACGGGATTCATGCATGTTGCTTCTAAAGAAGTCGAAACAAACAATTTCGCTGTGCAAACTGCTTGGGTCAACGTACAACTCGTTGTAGAGGTAGAGGCGCTACGACGCCTTTATATTTTCTCGCTGCGGTGGGATGCGTCCTGTAGATGTGCGTGTCAAAGCTAGGCATATTTATCGTTGGAATTTCGAAGAACAACTCGGTCACCCTCGAGAACATCGCCTACTCATCCACTCACGCGTAGGCGAGTAACGCCAGGACCTTTGTGAACGCCGCCCGCCAAGTGAACAACCCCCCAGACAAGAACACAAAGTACCTTTGGTGCACGAAAAAAATTGGTATTGCCCCGGTGATAACGTGTTTTGTTTTTGGCTCCCCTTGCTTGAACGCCCCGTGTTTCTGTGTGACCGTTCCCGGGGCATTCACGCGGCAACCCAACGCCTTGCAGAGGTTTGCTGCTGCTGTTTTATTAGTTTTATATAACCGTTCCAAGACCTCAAACTGGAGCACCAACGGGCTCCTGCTGACACAGACCCAAGTGTGCTGCCGCCCTTACTTCGGTTGTCGAATGTTCTATCGTACATGCTGCTTTTGGCCAACATGGTAGGTTCCAACGAGAGAGGCACACCCTAAGAATTTGTGTTTGCGTGTGTCCTGGGGAGGCCCCAAACAGAAAATGTGATGGACGTGGAGACCAAGGGCCTTTCGTCCGTAGCGGTGATCGTTTCGGTTGTGTTGTCATGCCCCTCTACCTTTGCAAGCGCTCATCCCGGTGGTATTTTGGCACGGAACCTTATTTTTCGCCCCCGATGCATTCACTCGTTCTTGAAGTCTGTTTTCTCCGTGGCGCGAAACACAATGTAAGTAAAAGATTACGGCTGTCACTTGAGCAGGACAGATCCCCGTGGAGCTAGAAGCTCTCCGCGAGCTGAGGAAGCTCATGGTCGAAGACAACCAGCTTTCTGGTGAGGAGCGTGTGAGTAGCGTTGCTTTCGTTGCTTGGATGCCTGTACGTAGGTGAGAAATTCCCGGGAAATGCAAAACGTAAGGAGAGCAAAGAACGGAAAGCCTCTCAGCCGCGCGTGGGTACGAAGGCTGCAGGTAACGCACTGGCGATGGTGTATCTTCCCCGCTATTTTATCATTTCCTCGCTCATGCAGGCCCAATCTCTCCGAAGCTGGGGAAATTGGCAGCACTGCAACACCTCGTCCTTAGCAACAACCATCTTAGCGGTGAGTCAACACGCACAAGTGTCATGAAATCCTCAGTGGCATTTCTTGATGAATTACAACCATTTATTTTTTCGGAATATATATATATTTTTTGCCCACGGGTCGCGTAGGTGAGTGAGTGTCTGATAAGCGGTTGGTGGGACAAATTTTAGCCATCGCGTAGGTGAGAAGGCCCCTGCTTCGCGCTCGGTCAACAAAAACTAAACTTTGCTCCATGGTTTGTTTTAATCTGCTCGTGCAGGTCCCATCCCCACAGAACTAGGATCTCTGAGCGCGCTCCAGCACCTGTGGCTCGACGGCAATCAGCTTTCAGGTAACGTTCTGGTGGACGTCGAGGGCATCCTGGCCGACATATTTTCGAAGCTTTCTAATATACCGTAAATTGCGGAGAGATGGCACCTGTTGCGATCATTATTATTGTTATTTTCGCACCCTGGTGTGATCTCTCCGGCCGGTGCCATCTCTCCGACCCCGGTTCGGAAGGCAAAGTATATCTTTTAGTTTTGAAGACATCCCGGTGCGATCTCTCCGACATGGGCGCCATGCCCAACTAAATTCACACAGCGGCCCTACTACTGCTACGGCGGTGTTGTTTGCACGCCCCCCGGTGCCATCTCCCCGGCCGGTGCCATCTCTCCTCTTGTTACCGTAGACGGAGTTGTAAAACCTTGCTATGGCTGACAGTACGGTAGACACAGATCAGTCGAACGTTTTTTTTGTTTGTACGCTGTGGGCGCATCACACCTATGTGTAGGTACCGGTAACGGCAACGGACGCTGGTACGTATGCATAGCAGCTTCCATGTAGCGAGTGGTCATGGTTCTGTGTGTCAAGTGTTGCTATGGCGTGACAAGGACGGAGAACGACGATGTGGTTTCCATCTGGGGTGTACCGGTACCTATTGTATCAGTTTGCAAGAGTACATTGGATTTCCTTGTGTAAGGTAGGGTAGGTTGCAGCTTGTATGATGCGCTTGGTTGACACCGATTACATGAAACATTTGACATGCCGCGTGAAGCGACCGTACATACATACAGTACAGGAGTAGCGCCCCGCTGATATCGTCACCACATGTAAAAGGTACAGTACCTCTTTTCGGGCAGCTCAAAAAGAGTCCAATCTTGGATTTGGGGGTCGGTGAGTGTGCGATCTCGCCCGGCCCGGTGCAGAAATCGAATTGAATCAATGCCGTTCTTGCTTCTTTTTTGTTTCCGCACCCCGGTGTCATCTCCCCGACCTCTGCCATGTCTCCACCTCTTACGAGTGATGTACCTTATTCACTTCGTGGAGTTCACTCTCTCTTTCCTCCCTTTGGCTGAAGGGCCCATCCCCAAGGCGCTGAGATCTCTGACCAAGCTGGAGACGCTGTGGCTCTCAGACAATCACCTCACTGGTGAGGAGCGATCCAAGGAACACATGCCCCCGCCTCTCTCTTGTAGGGTGGTTGGGTCCAGCGCAAGCTCCTAAAATGGCCCTGCATAAACCAACATGGAGAAAGCTTCTAGAATACTTCTGGTACGTATTTGCGTGCACGTAGGAAAGCCTTTAGTTTCCCTCCGCTAAATCTATAGTTGCACTTTCCCTGCAGGCCCCGTCCCTCCGGAGCTGGGAGATCTCGGAACACTGGGATGGGTCAATTTTGCAGATAACAATCTGAGCGGTGAGTGTTACGTGTTGTTTACTGGACAGATCTGCAGAGCTTACATGTATATAAGCCCCACACACGCGCAGGTGGGGTCGATGTTCTAGAAAATACAGAATGGCGTGCTACTTTTTTTCCACTGAAGGCTAATTTTGTCCGAGCGGTAGCTTCTCGGGCTTGCTGAGAATTTCGCATTCGAGACGGGTTTATGATTGCGCCACTGGGTATTTCCGGTGTGATGAGACATGCGTGATTCCACCGGCTTTAGTGTTCGAATTGTGCCGTATCGGTCCTGCCGACGCCGGATACATGTTCTAGAGATCGATGTGGAACAACTAGAGGCCTCCGTACCTTCGAAGGTTCTGTCCTGGCCTGGGTATCAGAAGAATTCCTAAACAAGAGAAAGGTCCGTTTCATTCATCCCGTTGAGTTGTTGTGGTCAGCGAGCGTTCTGAGGAGTTGGTACAGTGCGTGTGTCCATCGAGCACTTTGCCGAAATGACTCCGTGGTTATGTATGGTTACGTGCAAGCTGGGTTTTCTTCGTGTTCTTTGCCTAGTCCCTGTGTAGGGCTACGAAAGTCGGGGCACCTAGTGACTCCCAGAAATGCGAAGTTTTTCGAGAGCACCACACTAAATGTACTCCGTGTTGACGTGTGTGTTGTGTGGTGAAGCTTGGAAAATAAGTTGAATTCATCCCGTTTTTGGTATAACAGATTGCTCGCCCATATTTTCTGCGACACTTCAATAGCTTCAAACAGGCGAACTATATCTATCTCGGTTTCCTGGGCTTATTCTCGGGGTCGGAAATCCTTGACCTGAATTTGGTGTTATCCTGAAATCCCCTGCGCCATTGTTTTACGGGCTTGTTTCTCACCAGGCATGTACTACCATCGCTTGCAGTATGTATCCTACGGCCTTTCCCTCTACGATCGAGCCTCGATGTAAGGTTCCTAGGAAGATCCTCGGTGCTCGCCTTGATCGTCATCAACGGTTACAATTCAGCAGATCCATCTCTCACGTGTAGACACGAAACAAGCGCTTTCGACAGCTAGACACGAAATCGAGGTTATTTCCCACCTCGCTCAGGGTTTGGACAAGCGATCTACGACGGCCGCAGAAGATTCTCCAACTTAGCGAATGGGCATCGCGGTGACAAGCGTATGCTTGCAAGACACGCGCGGCACTTCGGGAAAAATCACATCCACGTACCATTTCGAACCCTTGGGAGCTGCACCCTACGATTCGGGGGGAAGTCTAGTTCGCCGAGGTGTTTGACATCTGTAACGTTGTAACGTTGTGTGCCTTCGAGGGCCAGACGGTGTCTTTCGAGGTGCCATTAGACAACAGGCCTGACCAACGTCGCATGATCGCCGGCTTCGCCCCGCTCGTCCGTCCGTATGTGCTCTGCTAGTTATGCTCCAATTTGGTATGATTTCCTGCTCGATATACTCTTTTTGTAGTCCTGCAAAAAAATTTCGCCCGCCAACGGGTGAGTGCCACGGGTGGGATGTTTCTGTCAGCGTGCGAGCTGCTGCCCAGAGATGAGCCTGTTAACGCTGACCCTGTTTGCATTTTCCCTGAGGCTCGATTGGGCTGTTTGCGTTTGTGTCTGGCTGGCTCTTTTGCCTCGCTCGACAGAACTCTGGGACCACACCCAACACATTCAAGACATTGGCCACGCGATGGGGGCTTCCAGTATGCCAGGTGCGCCAACACACCGTATGCCCGGCGGTGTCTTCGACACAACCAGTGTCGGTCTGCGAGTGGGCCTACAATTGTAGTTGGCGCGGATTTGTGTACCTCATTCGCTCACAAGTACTCATTGCACAGGTTGTTCTCGATTCCGCCGGCAGTGACGGATTGCTCGGCGTCTCAAAATTGTGGGTGATTAGCAGTTTACTGCTTTTAAGCGGGCGCAACCTCTCTTTGGCAACAACAATTGCCCTGCGGGTACAGTAGGGGGCCCGATATAAGGCGGTGTAGTGCGTGGTGAAGGAAACCGCCTTATATCGGGCAACCGCCTTATACACGGTCTGACATTGGCCCAATAGGGCGGTGACCGCCTTATTTAAGACAAATGAAGAAAGGAGGTTTCAGCGTATTGGGCATCACCTCACGGCGCGTCGCTGAGTGGAAGAAATGGTCACGCGTTATGCATTCACGCGTGTAGAACGAGCAAGATTGCTTGCACTTGTTTGAGTATTGCTTGCAGCGGTGTGTACGTGTACATCTGATGCCGTACGACCCCGCTGGGAGTGTACAGCAGAATGTACATCTGCATCCAACAATGCCGCTGCACAAGGCTCTGGTAGAGTAGACGAATAACGTGTCCAAACAAACACTTCTCTTCGGTACTGATGCGAGGGACACCGAATATTTTTCCTTCGTGAAGAACAAAACTTAAGCTAGCCAACATGGACGCACGCAATAGTTGGAAAGCAATCGTGGCACCGAAAAACATTTGTATTCGCTGCGTCCATGACGCTTGGCCGGGTTAAGCACTGCTTGCCCCGGCGCTTGTACCTCTGAAAATGCGACCACTCTTTGAAGCACGCCCTGCTCTATGAAATACAACAGCTGAGAAAATCCGTCTATCCGCCTACAAGAACTCTCTCATGTCCGACTGCCGCACGGGTTTAGACGCGTGAGCTTTGATCATCGCCATTTTGGCCTTCTGAAGGTGGAAAACGGCTTCGCGATTGCCGGACTCCCCCGCGGCCCTTTCCAGAGAGCCGAAGTGTTGGGAGAGTTGGCTCAGTGCATGCTCCGGGCCGACGGCGTGTGTGCAAAGAGTGATGTGTCCGCGCTCGTTCGCATCGAATTCCTCCGCGTAAAACAATACGGTTTCGTGCGGCCGAACACAGAACGTGTGTGCGCGCCTATAGTAGGGTTGTATTCCGTTAAACCAGGGCGTTGTGTTGACCACTCCTTCAGGTGTCTTGGGCCACAAAGGTACAGGTGTTTCAGAGAGGGGCGTAGTGATGTGAAGATGATCACCGCCTTGTATCGGATTTTACTTGGGTAGTTACCGCCTTGTACGGGGAGATTGCCTATATAAGGCGGTGCCGCCTTCTATCAGGTCTGAGTTGTGTGCGCCAATTTCAGCCGCCTGATATCGGACAACCGCCTTATTCACACCGCCTTATATCGGGCCCCCTACTGTACCTGATAGATCGCCTCCTCTCTACGCCCACTGCACGATGTGCTGAGTAGCTTGAGTGGGGACACAAGACATCGCCAGGTTGTAGCTTCCCACCGATGGCTGGAGCGATGGTAACAGTTCCTCCAATTGGCATGCTGCTTGTTGGTCGGCAGGTGGGCATATTCCAGGCCAGCTGTGCCGGTTGCTTGACATTCTAGATCGTACGCGTGCCATGGGGACATTTCCTGGTCTGGATGGTAACCCGTGGGCTGAGCCGCCGGAGTCCATCGTGGCGAAAGGCCCGAACTGGATCAGATCTTACTTCAAGGATCTGTATGCTGAACCCTGTTGGGTCCAGCGCAGCAGCGTCAAGGTTGTGATCGTCGGACAGGCGGGCGCAGGAAAAACAAGGTTGGTGACGTGATGATCCTGCTCGTGCTCTGTCGCACCGAGTGTTTCGGGCTGAAGTCTTTCCGCACAATAGCAGCAGTTGACGGGGTGATATCATATCATTTACTTGGCACAGAAGCAGACTGTTTTATCACAGCGGGTGGTTTTAGCCATACGCCATATCATGGTCTTGTATTTTGCGCATGTCGCCGCTCAAACCATGCCTTGCAACATCATGCTGGAAAGGGACTTTGGCAAGAGACATCACGACGCCCCGCATTCGGGTGCTTTGGAAATCCGAACAGTGACACCTGCATGCTTTACCCCGACAACACTCTTCCGACATGCTCTCTCTGCTTCGCATTGCCAACCTGTTGCAACTCACCCTCACCTCGCACAGCTTGCGCCAGAGCATGAAGGCCAACAAGGCAACTCCTACGGCCATGTGGAATGAGGAGAGCACAGTTTTGGCTGACGTGGAGCCCATGGAGCTAGGAGGCTCATCAGTTCGGGTGTTCGATTGCGCAGGACAGGTGAAAGCGCTTGATAGAGTCGTTGCTTGAGACGTCGCCCTGAACGACTTGTCATGCGCCGTATACGTGCGAGTGTTAGCGCCTAGGTGCAGCGAGTCTTGGCGGGCAAGCGCAGCCATGAACTCGAACCAATTCCTTGTTTGTCCTCCGTAGAGAATGTTGTTGACGTGGCGCTTGACAATATGTAGTACCTCATACTTCTATGTCATCACCTACGCGTTTGTTGTACCACGGGCATGAGTGAACCACGTACCTCCTGGGTGATGTAAAGTCGGGTGTCAAAACTGTTTCGGGCTGAGAAAAAGCGCAGAGTTTCGTGATTCATTGCGCCGCTTTCACGACTTTGTTTGT
Source organism: Ectocarpus siliculosus (assembly GCA_000310025.1). Classification (NCBI taxonomy): domain Eukaryota; class Phaeophyceae; order Ectocarpales; family Ectocarpaceae; genus Ectocarpus; species Ectocarpus siliculosus. The sequence goes on from FN649734.1 coordinate 5,301,614, forward strand.
TTCTTTAGTGCTTGCCCTTGATCAGGGGAAGCCGGACGGTGCTGTTTCTCCACAATATTCCACGTCTGTTATTACAACATGTAGGCTCGGAGATAGATTTGCGTGGTTTACAGGAAGCGGGACAAGGTGGTGCAACTGGAGCATTGTCCTCAATCGTTTCCCATCACATGCGGAGTGGATCGGAGACCATTTTACACCCCTGATGTAGTCTTTGGTAGCTTCCCTATATTCCAGCTTTCTTCGACTTGGAGCTGGCTTGTACCTTGAGCCTTAGAATGTAAATTGATTGTACAATCTTTTTGGTAACCACTGAGTGTTGTGACAATAGAGGCTTATCGCACAAAACGCGCGTTCGACAGGATGCCTACGCGGGGCTGCTGTAGATGTTCCTGACACCACGGTCTGTTTTCGTGCTAGTGTGCAACGCCGAGGCGTTCGAACAACAGCGAGGTAGCGATCATGATCCGTTCGAGGAAGACTGCCGCAAGCTGGAGGAATGTGTGTTCAAATGGTTGCGATCGATATCTCGACGCGTTCCCGACAGCAACATCATCCTCGTTGCTACCAAGTGTGATTTGGTGCGAGGCAAGGCTGTTGACGTTGGCAGAAGATTGGAGCAGGCCAGTCAAATGTTCCTGAACAGCTGGGTCCGCGATGGTATGAAGCCCGTGCAGTTGGAGCATGGTGTTTGCCTCACGAGCTGCTCCCCGACGGCCATTGGTGAGGATGGGGAGACAAGCACCGGAAACCACGCGTCGGAGGATGGTTGGCCGTGCGACTGGCGGGAAGACGGATACGATAACCCGTCGACCAGTTTGCTCCACCGGCTCGTTAACAAACCCGACGGGGGTGGTCCTCGAGGAGCTCAGATGGTACTTCCTCGCAGCTGGGGTATCGCCCTCACCGTACTTGAAGCTCTCGAGATTGGACGGTGAGCTCGAATTCGGTTTGACGCATGCGCTCCACAGTGACTTTACGGTATGCTTGTGGACCGAACCGGGGGTACAGTGGTGACTACATAGGACAAGTAGCACCCCCTATTCCGCTGGGGGGGGGGGGGGGGGTGAGAACTGGCCATGAAACATCACAGAATATTTTCTGTGAGCTTGCACCGAGCATACGTTAGTGATGAAGTTAGCCCCCCCCCTCCATTGATGGAAGCCCTTCCACGCATTTCAGCACCTTTTACTCGGTAAAGGGACTGTATAGGCACGCCCCACATGAGTGTGCCCACAGTACACCGCGAGTTCAGGCATGGGGACAAACGGAACTACATCACGGCACTCTTATGGCCAAGTGTAAGCTCAACCGTTGTTGAGATCTGCATGAGGAGCTGCCGACAACAAGCTTGTGGCCCGGGGGTGCCCGCCGTATCAGTGGTTTGTAGCACCGAACGTGCATTTTACCATGAGGTTCAGTGTTGTTGTCTTCGCGTTAGGTACGTCCTCTTCCGCATTCTTAGAAACGTACCGCCGTGATAGACCCAGATAACAGATTGCTAGCTCCTGTAGCAAGGAAAATGACAAGTCCAGAAAGACATCACACAGGGTAGGGCAGAACAAGGCCATGCAATGCAGAAAGTGAGCACAGAATACTCTGCCAAGTGTGCCTGTGGAAACCCTGGGAACCTCGACCCCCACTCTCTCGCCAAACGGAGACTTATGATTTCGAGGTCGATACGTCGTGATTGCTTTCTGGGCGACCCTCTCGTTGCGTTGGTGTATATTTTTGTGCATCACTTGGGTTTTTTATGGTGCTTCGGCACACCCTCTCCTGGCAGTGGCAATTTTCTCTCACGCTTCGTTCTGAGCTTTTTTTCGCGGGGACATATTCCGAATGACAAAACCTTGACAAGGAATAAAAATATCCAGCAGGTACATCTGTGGGTGACAGATAACATTTCACTATGATCCGTGCAAATTGTGGTGTAAGTTTAGGTTTTGTGCGACGTTTTTTTATGGACCTAGATATAGTGTCGTGATCGCCTCATCGAGCTACGTTGATACAGCTGCAAATTTTGTTGTTTTCTTTGAGGAAATGCAACATTTTTCGGAAACAACGTGGTTCACGGAACAACGTATATCAAGATGGTGCTTTACCCTAATATCACCATGTAGCCCCCTAATTTCACACAACGGTGCCCCCAATTTTTCGTTTGAAATTCCCCTGCGTCCGCATCACTACTGTATAGAGAATTGCCACGTACTATAGAGATCTACGAAACGAAAAATCCTGCCCGCAATCCACGAATACATGATACGATTATGGAGTTTTTAACGTATTGACCTCATACGCATAGCATCGAGTATGCCTACATGGAAAAGCGTTACGGGAGAGAAAATCCGCCGCAGCCGTTGTAGCTCATGTTGCGGCTCTGCTGGCGCATATGAAATGCGATGGCCTGCCGCTCCTCACAATGCTTTTAGGGCTTTTGCTGATGTGCTGATTGTGTGTGCATTTTTCATTATTAGCATCGACCGCGCTAACCGGCTGACCCATGACGAGAGACTCAACGCGGTTGAAAACACAAAACACTTCTAAATACCATTAACTGGGACCCCGTGGCGGGGCGGCACGGGGGAGGCTAAGCAATTCCCCGGATGAAAGACAGAAACGGTTGCAACGGAGAAAAAGTGCACGCGTCTACCAAGGGGTTCTATCTTGCACTCGAGTTCGTTTTGGAGTGCTTTCACCATCATCCTCCTTGCTTTCACCACCATCATTCTCATCATCATTTTTGCAGCAATTTTTCGGCAGTTCTTCTCTGGCCTTGCGTCGTTTGTTGTGGTGAAAGTCATCTGGCTCAGAGCTGTCTTCCACGCCATGATTCCCTCCTCGATTGCTGTCTTGGTCTTTGTCTCGTCCTCCCGTTCCCTCTCCTTCTCCTTCATCGCTCCCAAATCAATTCCCCTCACTGCCGTCATCATCGTCTTTGTCTGCGCACTACTACTGAGATCCCAACCTATTGGCCGTGATGGAAATTGATCGATGCGTCGTCCATGGCGTTTGAAACATCACAAGTTCGTACTGACAGAAAGCGAGCCAGCTCGAAGGAACACCATCTCCGAATCTTGTTGGTATGATAAGCCTTCAGGCGAAGCAAGGCTGCTTCGTGTTCAAAGCCCCCCCGCAAAACGCAAAAAAAGCAGCAGTAAGGAGGGTATAGATCTGGACGAGTTGAAAGTTCCCGCAGAGTGATTGGCCTTACCTACAGCTCGATCTTCGAGGGCAGATCCGAGTGTTTGTATCGACTTGTCGATGCTTCGACTCGCAGATGGGTTCACGATAGTAACATCTACAAGAATGAACTTGGTGCTGAGTTCCTCTTCTTTATCTCCTGCGTGTATTCCAGGGGGGATCACCAAATCCATCTTGTAGAGCCACTTTCTCTTACCAGTGCCTGTGGTAAATGAGGAATAGTGTTCAACAGCGATTGGCATATAGCACTCGCGTATTGTCTTCAATATTACACGAACCATCCTGTTGTGCAGGAAGGTTGAGGTGCCGGTCTTCGTCCATACCAGGGAGTGGGCTCGGCTCAACCGTTCCTTGCACGGTGGCAATGCACCCGCACTGCTAATGCTACCTGGTGTAATATTCGGTTCGACCGATAGATTCCCCATATAGGTCAGGCAGCATTCGTTCATCCGCTGAAAGCCCTTGCGTTGTCAGCCACGATAAAACTCCCTTGCCTTTTGCTTCCTCCAAGCAAATCAACGCCCTTTTCCTTGACGTTTACTTGGATCCTACCTTCTACAAGTCTGTCTCCACCACATGACGCACTGCCGCATGAAGAGGATTCGATAAGACTGCTTGAGCTCCAAAGACTTGGTAGTGCTGACCAAATTCATCTCGGCCGCATGTAGATAGTGTTAAGTCGTTCCTCATGAGGGTCGTCGCCCCAATTGTTTCTCCCTACCTTCCCAGCTTCCATGAGATCAACTCCTTCAATTGTGGGAGTCAAATCATCAGATGTGACCAGTTTAGCCCATGACTGACCAACAGCGTTTTCAAGCTTGTCTTTGGTGATAATCTACTCTAGCTTCGTGAGAGAGTCAATTAGAGCCAATCCTGTTGGTAGCTGTGCAAGTCGGGGCAGACATTGCTCAATGGTGTATGCTGTCCATGCTTGCACTGATCGCGTGTGTGTTGTGACCGACCTTTGCATGTGTGATTTGTAGTCGAAAAAAGTCAAATATCGCATGAAATAGTTTTTTGTAGGAAATCATAAAGTCGTCTCATTGGGATTGATCAGAGGAATCGTCTATGGCAGCACTCCATTTTATGATCGTATTGTTGTTGGAACTCATGTGTAATCGCAGTCGAATTGGTTTTCCTGATCCGGATTTAGATCGTTCATTCCTTAGTTTTTGTTTTCTTTTGCTTGGTAGAAAAACAAATCGCGCCTTGGAGGATTCGTTTTTCTGGTGTTCATTTTATGTTTTGAAGGTGTACCCCCCCTCCCTTTGGGGGCAGTCGGCTTGTGGCCACGGAAGGCGTCCGCTTCAGTTAGACCAGTACGGACATTAGAAGGTACTGAGCGGAGACCGGAACGGTTTCTTCATGTGAAAACAACTACAACACAACTCATCAATTTCGACTGTTTTCACAACCAATAAAAGGCTCAGACCAAATTCGGAGATGTATTCGAACCCGTTGAGATATTCCAAATTGGCACATAACACCACCCACAAACAAGCAAGCAAGGTTTTACCACTTTTTAACAATAGGAAAAGGGAACTGGCGTTCGCCGGTGTTTTTCGGATTCCTGAATACCACACCGAGAACAGACAATTTGTTGTCAATGGACCATATACAATCCAACATACATGCAAATCAGTAAAGCCACACGGGGCCCTTGGCAAAATGCCTATGCTAGTTCCTGGATCATGACCAGGTGGGTTCCGGTCTCTGCGAGGAACTATTAGGGCAGTGAGCTTAACATAGGGCCCACGATGACTCCCCCTCGAGCCCACTACCATTACGTTTCTCTCGCTAGACGGGCCACGCTTGACCAGCTCGACACTTCCTCGCCCATGTAACACCCAACGAACTGACGCCTACCTACAGTGGCGGGAAAGGGCCACGCTTCACCAATCCTTCGACTCCTTAGGAGCCGAGGGATTCATCAACAGGAATTCGGCGCAACGCACACCCGCTGGTTACACAAGCAACACGGTCAAAACGTACAGTAGAGAGTGGCAGCAACGAATGCGCGGCAACTTACACCCGCACAAACGGAGATACGTTGAGAAATCAAAAGACACGTTGCCCCCAAGTGCAATGTTTTATTCGGAAACCAGTCCTACCGTGATAACATCGATCATGTGCGTCAAACCCCGGGAGGCCAGTCACCAAACTTCCGAATGGGGCCTTGCATCTCATATGTACATGGATGCACTCCCCCGCATCGGGTTTGCTACGTGCGCCGAGGGCTGACGACATAGCGCAATTATTACATGTGACACTGGTGTTTCCTCGACCCTCGGCGATACTTGTCCAGAGATCCCGTGGAGATGGTAACGCAGAGTGCAGCTAGCCCTGGCAGAGGAGACGCGGCGAAAACAGCAGGGGCCGAGGCACAGGTGTATGCCGGGATCACGGCTGAGGACCTCAGGACCAAATGGCAGGAGGCGGTTGAAAAACTCGCGAAACGAAAGATCACGGTCGTAAACCCCGAAAATGCGTTGGAAGGAGCTCTGTCCATCAGGTATGTTGATCAAATAGCTCTGCGGGTTCGTGCGGCTTTGGCGAAAAATATTAGGTTGACCGGTGTTCACCTAACAGTTCTTGACAGCATTTCTAAACCTGAGGAGGGTGGGGTGTGTACCGGACCGGGGGCCAAGTTCCACCGCTCATGCGGATTAAAGGCTGCTAGTGGACACCGCATGCGGTTTGGATCTCTTCGGCGAATTCCGCCCCCCCGCCTCGTTTTCCGCTCTCCCCCAATTTTTCATTCCCGGCCTCTAAGACCCCGGTTTATGGGAACAAAATCTTGTCGATAAATCTTGATCTTGACCAAGATCTGCCAGTTTCACGATTTATGGGAGCGAAATCTTCCGATATATCTTGGCCAACATTTCTCGAGGCCCGAAATCTGCCCTTTCGAACAAATCTTGACCCAAGATCTGTCGAAAGGAGCCTTCCCACAAATCTTGAGGCGGCGTAACAAATCTTGCCTCAGCGCGGCGCGATCACCGAAGGTCAGTCAACCTATTCGTCCATAACGCCATGAAATCTGCACGTGGCACACTCGCAAGGGTCTCTAACGCACCCTGGCGTTACTGTGTCGGCGCCACGGGCGCCGACAGCGAACGAAAACAACCAAGGCGCGCGAAAAAAATGCGTATTTGCCCTGGCTCGTTCCACGTGCGTCATCACCAGTCTGTCAAGGGACCGTTCAAAGAGTACTTTATTTTGAAGTAGAATAATAGAGCAGGAGGAACGTTTTGCCAACACTGCTCTGTGGTGTGCGACGCTTCTATCTCTTCATCGAATAACCCAACAACCAACCCGTTTGCACCCGAGCCAAATCCGTGGGTGCAGATGACAGCGCCGGAGGCTTGACCTCGGTACGCCTGCTACATCGTGAGATACGTGCATGGGTGTCATCGGCCTCGGGTTGATGCACTTTCTTGTCAGTTGGACAGCAATGGAACAGTTTTGTTTCTCCACTTGACATGAGTTCGTGGGCAACGGATTCAATTTTGCACCCCAGGTAGGCGCCCATCGCTAGTATCCACCCACAGCGTTGAGGCAATACAGCTGGGGGAGGGATGCCCCTTCTACAACTGCGTCATGCTCACTTTTCGACACACGTTAGCATGTTCTGTGGACCAAGTGGCCGTTGTTCCTTTTTCAACTTCAAGCAGAAGAGAGGAACAACACGCCGCTTTTTCACATTCAAGATATTTCCCCCATAAAACGCGATACTGCATATCTTGGTGGAGATATATTGTGAGCAAATGTTGGGTCAACATGCCAAGATATAATTGCAAGATTATGTTTCCATAAAGAAGGGTCTAACTTTAAAACCCCAATGTTGACCGTTGACAGTTGGCTGGGTCGCCGTACAAGGGTTATGGCTAGGCTGCTGAACTTGTTGATGTCGGCGTGTTCCTTATTCGCCAGACTGATGAAGGCCTATCGGTTGTCAGGATCTAAGATAAAAGTGGCGCCGTTCGGTGCGGTCGATTGTTTACGGTAGCAAATAAGAAGAGTTTGAGCTCAAACATGGCTTTTCTCCCGTGTCACCAAGGCGTAACCACGCCCTTTTCTCTCAAGACCTCACATGATTCGTTAGTTCCTCCTAGGCGGTGGATCTGCTGACTGGCTTATTCACGCGTAAAACTTGTGCGTGCAGGGAGTTCGACGGATCTGTCGTTCGCCACGAGACGTTTGTCTTTCTGGACGTCGTTTGGCTGGCCAGAATCCTCAAACCTTTGCTGAATCACAAGGGTGAAGAGATATTCGACGGGCTTGTGAATCTTGGGGACACAGGCGACACGCGTCTCACCCTCGAGGACCCATTGGACATCGTTTCGTGGTTCAGGCTCAAGAGGGAGGGAGTGCTCGAACCCCGGTTAGCGCGTGCGATGTGGCCTCATGGTCTGTCCGAGTACGTTCTCCCCACTCTTGCGACCCTAGGTCTGGCGTTCCCACTCGAAGCCGATCGTAATGGGGGGCTTGTAGTTCTGCTACGGCTACCACCAGGCCGCCCCGAGCGTGTGGGCAAAGTGATGGACACATTCCACTTGGATCAAACCCCGGCCTTGTATGCGAGTTGGATTTTTTTCCTCGGGGTACCGGCTGGTGTGATTGAAAAAGTGTTGACACGGTGCTGCAGCCTCGGCGGCGTGCTAATGTTCTGGCGGTCTGGGGTGCTTGTGCATGGCCATCTCGGCGACCAAGATGGGAACGGAATATTTGCCGTGGTCTTGGAATACTCGTCCTCCGACAACGAACTGACGCTCAGATTTTCGGCGATATCAGCACTCCAGCTCCGTGGACGGCCCTTTGTTACGTCGCCTCGGCCGTGAGGTTGATGCTGCTGGATTTCCCAGGACTGTGCTCGAAAGGCTCTCTGAAGTGTCCTCAGCATGGCAACGGCATGCTCTTGACCGACACGGTGAGACCTCACACTCTTAGCGTATCCCTTAGATCTAACAGGGGTGTACTTCTGACCGCTTGGGGCGCACGCTTAATGGCGCAATCTGATTTACACGTGCCACCGTGCTGTGTTCGCGTTATTTCATGTCCCTGCCCTGAGGCGTGCTGGACTTTGGGTAGGTGTTTGTTTCGAGAACATTGGTGTACCATCTAGAACTGGGAGAATTGCAGCGCAGAACAACTCGCAGGTGGTCGGTTCCGTGGGCCAAAAGAATGGTTGCAGTAATTTCACCACTTGAGTTGGAATACTGGCACTTGTGGTGGCAGAACGAGAGGTACATGGCTGCAGAATCCGATTGTTGATTTGTTGTTTTGTTGTCGCGTTCCCGTGTACGTGTCGGCCGCTAGGGCGATGGCGTTCGAGGTACTTGTTTTTTTCTTGTGCTTTCGCGGCAGCCTGTCGTGTTCAACAAGAGCGATTGCTCCAGACATGAGCTCATGACCACTCGATTCGCCGATGCTCAACGCAAACATTAACGGCACTTCTGTGCCTTCCCACTCGCCAGGCGGCTCACCCGGGAGATAAAGTTGTGGACAGCAGAGGATGCCCACTCTGCAGCTCCGAGCTCGGGGGGCTTGGGGCCATGGCCAATGATCTCGTGCGCATGGTAGACATCCGGCTGGACCGAGGTATGCAACACTAGTGGGGAGGCTTAGTGAAGGACTTGATGTTGGTCTCCCTGCTGAGTGAGGCATCAGTTGTGCGCGTGTTCGATCGATGAACCCTGCATATCCCATATTTCCAGGAATCTTGCGGCTTTCGCCGCGCCACGCCCAGTAGATCAATAGCTTCCAAGGTAGCGTTCCTTTATCGCTGAGGGAGATGGATCGGTAATAGGTTGTATGGCGGCGTTTGCCGCCAAGCTCCATACAATACATCAATGCCAACGACACGATGAGTACGTAGCACTCAACATTCGTGGGACGCGGTAATTTTTTGTTTAAATGGATCGTACGGAGAGAAAGCACACGTGGTTTGCCCGCGATTTGGGTCAACCGACAAGTCAAGATTTACGATTTGCGTGTTGCGTCATAGAATAATAGCGAAAGGAAAAGGGCACTCGTGCAGCGAGGTATGTTCCACCCGGCGCGAGGACAGAGAAATTCCGAACTAGCACAACTGCGAGAGGCGAATACCTACTGTATGCATATGATACATATCAGGATACGACAGCAGCACTGACACACATGAAAAAGGGGGAAGCACAAGACCGTGACTCACATGTCCAATTCGATCGGCTAATACGGTCGTCACATCTCATTGTCGACTTTTGAGGCTACTACAATGCGAGTATCATGCGTCGCGTATGATAAAGATGTTGGTGGGCGCTCCCCGATTTCCGCCGCTCATTTTGTCGCCACAGGTGTCATTTTCCAAGAGGTCGAGGCAAGGTTCGTCAACCTGGAGCGTCAGTACTCCTTCCCTAGCCCAGTGGTGAGAATGCAATGCAGCTATTGCTTTTTGCGAAATCGGAAACGTCGAAAGAGGTTGGTGACAGTACGTTAGCCGCAGGGGCCCATCGTCATCAATTTCTGGTGGATTTCCGCGCGATGTTCGACCTTAAAGGACTGCTGTCCATATCATGGGTCGGGGGGACAAACCTTCGGTCCGCTCATGTCATTGGGCGATTCATGGGGTGTTGCCCGCCAGGACTGCTTACTTAACATCGACCAGATTTCACTGGACAAACGCCAAAATGCTCTCATCAAGCAAGTGCACCCATCATGCAACCCACACAAAGTCCGCTGAGGACGGGAGCTGTTGTTTCTACGACTTGTGGCCAAGCCGCCTTGCTCAGAGCAAGCTGAAAGAGTACAAAGAACGGGAAGGACTGGAGTCACATTGTCATTCTTGCCTTTCTCCATCCCTCCGTGCTCAAGCTTGCGGTAGTTTGCCAGCACTGAAACCAAAAGCATTGTGATGCATTGGAAGCGTTCATTTTTCATGTCGATGCCATTGAGGCATGTATTGGTTCAGCCCAGTCTACAGTATAGCCACCCTCGTCCAACCCGGCTCATGATTTCGCTACCCTTTTTGCGAGCGATGATTGTACTACCGGTTTTTGCTGGGGGGTTGCTGGGGGGTAAATTTGTACAAGAACCCGACATACAGCCGCTGGCATTGCGTGTGGTATCCCTGATGCAAAATTGTGTATGCGGCAGGCGAGCTCCGATGGGGAGGTGCTGCTTCGAAAAAAGATCGATTTGGTGGAGAACATGATGAAGGACAGGTCGGACAACGTGTTTGAGAGCACCCAGGAAAGCCTTGTGCGCCTCAAGAACTTGCAGGCCCCGAACTACCTATACCCTAACCTTGTGACAGTGGAGGAAGTTGCATCTGGTAGCACGCCGTCGAGGGCTAATGGGATGAAGAGGGTGCTGGGCAAGCTTCGTGGTGTAGGGAAGAAGGAGATGGTGCTGCACTTCTTGTGCCCGGTCGACATGACCAAGGTGTCGTGCGGCTACGGTGGCGAAGGCTATCGGTTTCTGGAGACGCGTGGGTGGGTCAAGAAAATAACGCCTTCGATACAGGTAAGACATGGATGTCAGAAGTAGCCGGTCGGAGTCGTCATATACTTCCGATTCCCTCCGTTCTCAGCCGAGGTCGCACTCCAAAGTAGAAATTGTCCCTAACAATACCTTCCAAGTTGTGGTATTTGTTGGCCTTGGATGATAAGCAAGGGTTGTAGGTGTGATTGCTTGAAACGAGAGAAGTGGTGACCTTGGAAGAAGGCAACGGGTTGTGGAGGATTGCTCGAAGCGTGATAAATGATGAACTGCGATGGATTTCTGTGCCGTCCGTTCTTGTGTTTGTTCCTTCCCAAGGTGGCCGTGGTGACCGCGAAGGTGGCGCTGAAGGCAATGGTAGGGCGCAACGTGGACATGTCGGATTTCCTGAAGGGCGTGAAGGACGGGTTGGTCGATGAACTGGTCGACCGCATTCTCGACGAGGAGGCGCTACTTCGTGTTGCATCGGGTGAGGAGAATGTCGGTGTTGACATGCAAAAGGATACGAGGGCCTCGTACGAAGCGCTGAAGAAGCTCATGGACAAGGAGCAAGTTGGCAGGCTTAAGAACGCCAGGGATGGTGATGGCTACGTCGACTTCAGGGACAAAATGAAGCGTGTTCCGGACTGAAGGGGGGGAATGGTATGGGTTCGAAATGAAAACGTTCAAAGGTGGTTGGACGCACATTCGAACGCTGCCCCATCGAGGTAGATGCCGGAGTATTGGAATATGCAGCTGTATCCACAGCTCACCACGTAAAATTTGGATAAGTCTGTTTGTGTTTTGAAATCTGTTTGGAATGAAGGGTACGGGACAGCTCGCCGTGAAGTAGTGGTTCGAAGCAAGAGAGAGGAACTGGTGAAGGCCTCGGCCTTGCTGCTGCTGTCAAAGAGAAAGGAAAGCCGAAGCGTGAACTGCATCCCGACGTTCTCATGGAGTGGCAGCAAATGCTGGCAATAGAGGCCATCTCGTTGTCCTCCCCAGGCACTACGCTGTCGATTTCATTTCTTGTCCGCTTTTCGGTAAGTCGCTCAAGGTATGTGTAGGTTATTTTTGTTCTCCGTGACGCGGATTTTGTAACCGAAGTAAAGCACCCCCACGCACGGCCTTGGTGGAGGAGGGTGGTTGCCTAGCCGCCGAGAGTCCGGCAGGAGAACTTCGGCAGAGTATGGGGTACGAGAGCGGCGCCTATCGTAGGCAAGGTTAGCCATTGAATCGTTTGCGCAGAAAACGGCGGGCACTCTCTAAAGTTGGGCTACAGAAGAACATGCGTTAGGCAGGTATAGGCAGGTATGAAAAAGCCGGGGAAATGCTCAAGTTTTGGGAAGTCATGACCAGCGGTGCCAGGCGAAATCACGCGTCTGGTAGAGAAGGCTCTTGTCCTGTGGATCTGTTCGGCGCACCGCTTTGTCTTCAGTGTCTCCGCAGTGGGGGGTAACATGGGTCTGTATGTGCCCCCCGTGATTTGAAGCGAGTGTTTTTCGCGAGTGTTGGCGTACTCCCATGAACCGGAGACATTGTTGGTTCCGCGAGCTTGGTTGGGTCGTACAATATCGACTATACGATCATTCTAACTTTGTGGTTTCCGAGGAGATGGGGTACTGCATGGACAGGATCCCGCACAGATAGGGTCGAGGGTCGCTTGTTCGTGGCATGGCTCGTAAGGGGAGCAGTGGGCTCTATTTCTTGGATGTAAGCAACGGGTTGCAACTGCTTGAAACGTGATAATGATGAACTGTAAAGGATTTCTGTGCCGTCCGTTCTTGGGCTTGTTTTCTCCCAAGTTGACCGTGGTGACCGCGAAAGTGGCGCTGAAGGCAATGGTAGGGCTCAACGTGGACATCTCGGATTTCCTGAAGGGCGTGAAGGACGGGTTAGTCGATGAGCTAGCCGACCACAGTCCCGACGAAGAGGCGCTACTTCGTGATGTATCGGGTGAGGAGAATGTCGGTGTTGACATGCACAAGGATATGAGGGCCTCGTATGAAGCGCTGAAGAAACTCATGGACAAGGAGCAAGTTGGCAGGCTCAAGGACGGCCAGGGATGGTGATGGTTATGTAGACTTCAGAGACCAAATGAAGCGTGTACAGGACGGGAGGGGGGGGATGGGATAGGTTCGAAATGAAAACGTCCAAAGGTGGTTAGGCTCCACTTGAGCGCTGCCCCATCATACGTAGCACTATTGCACAGCTTCATCGAGGTAGATGCGGGGACAGGAGTGCAGCAATTGCAGCCAACCGCCATGTTGTAGATGAAGCTGGTTGTTGTAGACTAGTACGAAGGGGACAGCACGGAGCGCTGTGGCACAACGTTGGTAAGCCGTATGAATTGCGGGGTATGGAGCAAGGGGGGTGTAGAAGGCTCCGGCCCTACTACTGCTGTGGAAGAACATAACGTGCTTTTCTTATTTCTCATGGAGTGGAGATGGTTATGCTGAGAAGCAAAGTATGACCACCTTCTATTGCCGCGTTGCTCTCTACTCGTGTAAGCCAGTTCACCTGGTGCTTACATCTTGGAGCAGTCTGTTTTTTTTTTTGCCTGTCTGGCCTTTTTCAACCCTCTGCTTTTATTGAACCATTCTTCCTCTACATTCGCCTCTACATTCGAATGGTGTTGTAGGGGTTTCCGAGTCATCGATGGCCCCCTGGGGTTTGCAAGAGGTTACAGGCTGCTAGGGTAACCTGGGCGATATGGTACACCCTGGTTGATACGGATACCACGGTGGCAAGTACGCCTTCCCACTCCCCCACCCCCACGAGTGCCGACTCACTCTACCTTCGAGACCACCACCCCACCCTAGTATATACTGGTACGTGTGGGGCGTGTATCTCTCTTTTCGGTCGCCATCGTCGTCGTTGTCTACTGGTGCGTTCGACTTCCCAGGTATCCGTCAAGACCTTTGCTCGGGCAGATTGTCCGCCATGGCAGCTCACACGTTCACGTCGCGCCGGCGATCCCCTCTCCACAGAGTCGTACGAAGCCCGGGGAGGGGGATTAGCCCTGTGTTTGTTTTTTAGTTGTCATTTTCTGTGGTTGATTCGTTGCCGTCCACAAGACGAACCCGCGCAGGAAGACCGTTGCGTTCACAACACATGCAAAGAGCCACCAAGGGAGGGCAAGAGTCGGGGTAGAAGTTGGAAGTGTATTAAAGAAGGCAAGAGGACAATAGAAGCTGACGCATGTGCACCTGATAGATGCATCCAACCAACTCCAAGCCTGACCTACGTTAGAACGTACGAACAACGCGAAAGCATCGCAGGGTTAGACTAATTGTGTCACTTTTTCGGAATCCAAAATCGTGAGACGTCCAAGGTGCTTTCTGTGGTCTCGCCGGAAGTGCGTGAAGAAGTTTGGCGCTGGGACCGTGCGTTCCCCCCTCTGAATGTATGGGTTCGTGCAGTTAACAGTTGACGCGCCTGCTTTTGTTGTCGACATGTTGCGAGTCCTGCTCGAGACTCCACCGTGTCCTTGTGATCAGCTCCCAGAATCCTCGTCCGGATTTCCAAGGCTGACTCAAAAAGCGCCGCAGCCGCATCATTCATCTGTTTGCGTGGGAAAAGGATAACCGATCGTGTGGGCTTCGACGGTAGAAGCCTTCCATTGGTTCCTCTGATGCGCGAAAGGCTAATTTTGCACGGGGCTTGGGCGTTTGGAAGAGACGTGTCGGCATGGGTTTTTTGTTGCACAAGAGTGATCGCTTCTGCAGTGCACACGAGTCACTTGTGAATATCGTTCGGGAGAAAATACCTCCGACTCGCCATACGGAGTAAACGTTTGTTCATGTGCGTCCAGACTGCCTGGATGTGCTGAACCCGTCACCAGGGCCTCGAAATATCCTAAACAATGATCAAGGCAGACGTGCCGAGTTGTCCAACAAGAGGGCATACAGAAAAGTTCTGTTTCACCTTTGCGTTATCTAGCAACCTCGCCCGGGTGTGGAATGACGTGGCCACCTTTGGATGGTCGTGGCCTAGAAGGTTCTCACGGATCTCATGCGAACGGGCGTACAACTGGATCGCCTCGTCATACCTCCCCTGTTCATCGCAGCAGTACAATCATGCAGGGCGAACCACATCACAAAGGAAAAGGAGCGTACGCAACGATTCTTTGAGCAGGCGGTCGATGCTTGCTCTCGTCACGTCCCGCACCGCTTTTGAGGTACACGAGCAAGCACAACAACACGAGAAGGAGAAAGCCCAAAGTCATGCCCATGCCCAAAGTCATGCTCATGCCCAAAGACATGCTCAAGCCAGCTACCAGTAACTGAGTCGAACCGTGGATCCCGGCAGCTGGCAAATCAATTGACGTTTTCATCTCTCTCTCTCTCTCTCTCTCTCTCTTTCTCTCTCTCTCTCTCTTGCTCACTCAAAACACACCTGCGTGTAGAACACTCCCGCCATGCTGTTGAGCGACTGTGCAACATCGGGGTGATCCGAACCCAGAACCTCCTCCCTGATCGACAGGGACTTCTGCAGGAGATACTCCGCCTCCTCGAACTCACTCTAGGAAGAGAATGGCGGTGCAGCGTAATTCGCACAACGTTCGCCAACAGACGTGTGCATTGCGAAATGATTCACTCGTCCGAATCGTTGAATCGGTAACCGACCAGTCCTGCTCCCGATGTTGCCAAATGAGCAGTGGGTTACACTTTGCCACTGATATTGATAGACTGCCTTTGCCAATGGGTCGTTAGTTGTCTCCGACTACCTTAAGCGTCATCGCAACTACAACGTACGTGTAGTTATTCCTGGTAACATTCTTCCCGCATAAATGTCTTCAGTCTGCTTTCGCCAAAACTATGCCTTAACGGGATAGGAGCCTTCTGAAACTGTTTCTCGTGCTCGCTCCCAGCCTGCAACAACTCCTCTGTAGGCAAAGCCTAAACGAAACCTATGGCGATACGAGAACCTAACGAAGGCCGCACCCGCGATGGCTCGCCTACCTTCATGTACAGCATGACCGCCCAGTCGTGCAGCGAAACGGCAACGTCGGGATGACGTGGCCCCCGAGCCCTTACTTTTATCGCCAGGCACTGCTCAAAATGACAGTCTGCCTCCTCGAAATTACCCTGTCAGGCAACACAACGCGCACGTCTCACAAACTATGCTAGGCCGTGGAGGGATCGAAGCACGACGAAGAGAGGCGCAAAGCCCCAACCACTCGTGGCAAATCTGCAATTTGAACCGCAAACATGGGAACCGGAACCCATCAAAATCAAATGGATACTACAGTGCAGCACTCACACACACCACTCGAACAATTATGCCTTCCAAGCACAGGGTACTAAATTGTGTTGTGCGCGAATCAAACGAAACAGATAACAGGAAACGGCAACAAAACAAGGGGGGACAACTTTATTTTCACCCATCGCCATTGTCTTCTTTCCTCTTGGGGTCCGCTCCACTCACCATTTTGTACATGAGACCTGCTCGGTTGTGGAGTGTCTGAGCCACATGCAAGTGATCTGGTCCTAGAGCCTTTTGCCGGATTGCCAGGGATCGCCCCAAAAGAGAGTTTGCTTCGTCGAGATAATGACCCTGCGAAACGTCAAGATGAGAAGCATGGGTGAGACATATGTAATCTGATTCGGAGACAAGAGTTGAACGTGTTTTAGTTAGGCGGTACTGTGGCAACCTCTTCCTGCGGAAGTACATGCGGATTTGTGTTTTCGTTCTGAATCTGAAGGCCTTTGGTCCTCATCGTTCACTCTCAATCGACACTTTGGATTGGCTCATGCACCAATTACCGCGCTTTCTAAAGGGTGCCGTGAACGGCCACCTCGAGGGTTCAATGCTGATGCATATCTTTGTCCACACCGCCAGATAAGGAAACTCCAAGCCCCGGATCAGGTTCTCGCCTGCTTTGTCATCGAGACTCCTAGGTTGCTTAGATCCTTCGCGACGGTCGGATGATCGCGGCCGAGAGTTTTCTCATCGCTGGCGAGGGCGCGACGATACAGGGGACCCGCCTCGTCGTACTTGCCCTTGCTCGCGGGTACGAAAAGAGGGGGGTCGCGGCGCACAGAGTGGCGACGCGAATTTTAGAGCAGTCATGGAGCGTCCCCAACCTACGCCCATTCTCGCACTTCAATATTCGCCCACCGCACACCACAAAGCTTGGATGAGCAGCAACATATCGCCCTTGTTTAGTCCCAAGAACATCTCCCTCGGCCATCGAGCACACGGTTCCCAGGGATAGTCATACCCCCAAGCGCAGTGTCAACGCGGTTAAGCAGCCCCTTTCCCTTGTGCCTAATGAAACGCACCTTAGCGCACCCTTTTCGTGCCACATAACTCCGAGGCACCCTCCGACCCTCTTGCAAGTTACCCTCCTCCCAAACGCACGCTTGAGCCCTTTTGTCAAATATCTACGTCCGTGGAAACGTGTTGTCACCTGCTGTGTCAACAGCCAAGCCCAGTTGTTGAGTGCGGCAGTCACTCTTTCGTGGTCCGGCCCGTAAGCCTTCTCAAGCATTGGGAGAGCCCGCCGGTACAGAGGATTTGCCTGCTCGTAGTTGTCCTTCGCAGCGAAGAGAGCAGACCAGCCGTAACGTCGGGACACGGGCGAGCGTACATGTGAAGAATTCTCGGTCAGCTGATAACGTGGCAGACCCAAGAACAGAGTACAACCACCGCTATCATACATTTGAGTAGGCCAAATGCTCGAGTACCACCGCAGATGCACCATTTTTACCTGGCGTCCTAGTACACCAGCAAGGTTGTCGAGTCCTTCAGCAACCTCTGGGTGACTTGGCCCGAGAGCTCCTTCCAAAATCTCCACGGACTTCAGAATTAATTCTTTCGCTTCGGTGTAGTGGCCCTTCAGCCGTCATAAAACGCAAAGGGGACAGCAATCGGAACATGAATATTTCATATTTTCCAGCGGTGAGCAGCTGAACAACGCATACACATGATATTCGTACATTCGTACCCGTGTCCGAGAGTGGGAAGCAGAGCAAGCTCGTCGCACTCACCTGCTTTTGAAGTAGCATCGCTCGATTGTTGAGTGTCCGTGCAAACGAAGGGTGGTTCTCCCCAAGTGTAGCACTCATGATGGCTTGCGCCCGCTCATAAACACGCCCAGCTTCCGCAAAGTTGTCCTTATAGCACGCACGGAATCAGAACATGGGCTCTAGGTCGGATCAAGAGAATGGACAAATGTGGGTACAAGCGACCGTCAGGTAATACGCGTAAGATATTGAACAGTCGAACCATTCACCACGGATTATCTATGTGATTGCTTGTGTACACCTCCGTCTGCCTACAACGGGCAACGGGTAACGACTTGATAAGCCCGTACGGCTGAAAAACTTCTAGCACACGCTGAAAGCCTCAAAGGCAAACATTTGTGACCAATGTGCCGATTGGCTGGTTTAGCAGCCCGCCACGCAATCGGGCCAGTTTCAGAAAGTGCTAGGCGTCTTGCTACCCGCTGCCCTTCCAACTGAAACGCTACGTTGGGTATCACCTGCTGCTCGCGTACTTTGGCGACGTTGTGGAGAATAGCGGCGAAACCCGGGTGTTTGTTGCTGACACGCATCTCGAATATCTCCAGCGCCTTCTGCAGTATGCCGTCGGCTTCTTCGTAGTTTCCCTGTAGGGAAGGGCGAAAACAGGTGTCAGCTCAGCGAGCTTCCCGTACGTTTCCACTGACGTTCTTTGCTCAACTAACCCGAAACCGTAGGCCTGTACTATTGAGAGGTCCAGCATACCTGGATCGAAAGTACTGCCGCCCAACCCGCGAGGGCTATTGCCACAGTGGGGTGGTCACACCCGAGGACACTCTCCATCTTCGCCACCGTTTCCCGATACACCTGCTCAGCCTCGTCGTACTTGCCCTGCCAAGAGCAAATCAGCAAACCCGCCAAACCACGGTCAGGAACCGGCACCCAAAAAACATGGAATGGGGACACCTGCGCGTTCGACGGCTTGCGCCCATGGCTCTCCTGCGGTGTAGAATATGGCGTGGAGGAGGGAAATTACTAGGGACGGGGTGAGTCACCTGTCGCGCCAAGAACTTCGCCCTGATATTCTCCGTGCGTACCAGCATCGGGTGTTCCGACCCATGAGCAGCTCGCAAAGTGCCTTGCGCGCAAGCAAGCAAGGCGTCGGCTTCCTCGTACTTACCCTTACAGGGCAGGACACAAAAATGGAGGACGAACATATCAGCAACCGATGGAGGTACAAGGGCATGACGTGATCTGCCTTGACACGACTACCCCTCGAACAACGACAGGTCTCTTAGACAACATTCTCTCGGGCAAGGCTGACTTAATTGTAGCGGTAGAAAACTCCGAAGGCCGTGTGTCTCCTCTCAGCGCAGTTTCCCGCATTATTCAGGAGTTCGGTGCGCATGCCGCAAATGTTTCCTCTCGGATTTTGTAGGCGATGCGGGCTAACAGTTCAAGTCGGCGAGGGACAAGGACAAGACACCAGAACATGCTTCATTAAAAAGCGAAATAATTTCCTCAAACCTGATTGTCAAGCGCCACAGCGCGGTTGATGTGCGCCATCGCGACGAACGGATGGTCTGCGCTGAGTACTTTTTCGAAAATGTCCACTGCTTTCCGGTGGAGCACGTAGGCTTTCTCGTGCTCAGCCTGCGCGTGAACCCAGGTGTGATTTTTTGCGTGCTAAGGGAGCTCCGACCGCATCCGATTCAACAAGCCCCAAATAATGAGACGCAGATCGCCGATCGTGTCCACTCCATTTTCTTCACAGACCAGGCACATCGGTTGACTCCAAAGCAAGCGTGATGGTCAACCAAACAATATCTGGAACAGACGATAAACCCCCAACTAGTTCAATCTCCCACACTACTGAAAGTTTTGCTAAACCGCCCATGAGACACCCATGGGTGACCCATGGGCCGCTCATGGGCACTTCAACCTAGAGCTTCGCCACCGGCATATCAACCTAGAACTTAGCCACCTGCACATCAACCTAGAACTTAGCCTCCAGCGACAACCTAGCACGTATCGTGTGGGCTTGGGGGTGGGGTTACGGTTAGCGTTAGGGATATTAGCCGCTATAGTGCCCGTTCCAAAGCAGATAATCTTTTGTTTAGGAGTACAATGGTTCTCTTGAAGGGCTCTCATTGGCCGCCTATGGGCTTCCCATGGGCTGCCCACGGGCTACCCACGGGCATGCCCATGGGTCACCCATGGGTCACCCATGGGCAACAAAGCACCCATGGATGGGTCGTTTGGGAAAACTGTAGAAAGTGTGGGAGACCCAACTCGTTAGGTTCCGTCCAACATACCTGGCTATCTAGCAAGAGCGCCGTACTGATGAGCGATGCCCCCACTTCAGGGTGGCCAGGGCCGAGTGCCTTTTCGCGGATTGCCATCGACTTCGTGAACAACGGCATCGCTTCGTCAAACTTGCCCTGCAAGGGCAGAATACAGACGCACGGATTGTCAAGGTTTACACACAAACTATCAAGACAGTGTCATCCCTGATGCTTCGGCAGTGCGTACTGTAGGTCGAACCTCCTGCTCAGCAATGGGACTACATGGGTAGCGTTTACCCCTGCCTACCATCAACAACGATAGGCTCTGTTGATGAAATCCACCGACAGCGAACACCAACTTCAATATCGCGCCCTCATGCTCATGTGGCCTAAATATTAGCCTTTGGGTCAAACCTCAAGAGCAAGTGGAACTGTCGTGGGCGATCTCATCACCTGTTCTGTCAAAAGATCTGCGTGGTCCTGTAGCGACCTTGCAACATCCGGATGATCTTTGCCGAGAAGATCCTCCCTGATCTTCAAGGAGCGCTGGAGCAGTAGAGCTGCCTTCGAATACTGGCCCTGTGGCGAGAGAGATGCATTAACGATGCACAGTTCAGCTCTCCCCGGTGCAAGGCCGTCACCGGATAAAAAGTAGGTGCCGCATCAAAGTACCTGCAGCTGTGAAGCGAGTCCGAGATTGGTGCTTGCTTGAGCTTCATTCAGCAACGAGTTCCTCCATTCCTCGCTGTTGGTCTCCCCTCCTTGCATCTGTTCTTTCGCTTCGGCGAGTAGCTTCAGCCGCACACGAACGAGGAGGTGGGAGAAGAGCGCAGGCAACCGGTCACAAGTATTTCGTGCGTGCGACGTCCAAATCCCTTGAGGTTTGCGTGTTGGGTGATGAAAAACATCTCTCATGCACTCATGTGCGGGAGGGTGCAGCAGCCACGCCGTAGGCGCGCACTACAATTCCTCCCCGAATCCACCCGATTGTCCTCTACATACCTTTCTGAAGGCCTCCTCAGCCTCGACATAGTTCCCCATATAGAGCTGCAGGGATGGGAGGACGTGCTCGGCTCCCGCCCAATTCACCTCGGCCAGCCTGATCATTTCCTCGAGGGTTTCGCTAGAAAGGTCGTCGAACAAGTATCTAGGATCGGTCTCGGTAGTTACTCGTAGCTCCCGCGCCCATTCGTACACCGTGTGTTGGCCATCCTTCAGTTCGAAGAACTCGCGGAGGTGCAACTGGATCTCACAAAGATGACCATTGACAACGGGGTTCACTTTCACATCCCGATAGCCGCTAGGCATCCAGTCGGAGCTGAAGCCGTTCTTCACCCTCAGAACATCTTGCGGCTGCGGGGAGAGGATGTTGTTGTTGTTGTTGTTGTTGTTGTCTTCACATTAAAAACCGTTCCGGTCTCCACTCAGTACCTTCTAATGTCCGTACTGGTCCAACTGACGCGGACGCCTTCCGTGGTCACAAGCCAACTACTCCCCAGAGGGGGGGGGTATACATTTCTAAAAAAACACAGAAACAAATTCCTCCAAGGCGCGATTTGGCCGTTAGAAACAGAGAGCCGGTGTGCGTGGTGATATCGATTACGATAGTTGCTAAACCTGTTGGGCCTTCCAGCATCCACTTCCGGCCATTTTCTGTGCGAATGTCCACCTCCTGGGGTGTGACAACCGTTGTGATATCGAACACGGGTGAGATTTCCGATGCGATATAGAACATGAATGGGTACGGTGGATTTCCTCAATCTGCCCAGACTCCGACGCGGGAAACAACCACAAGAGGACCCTATTTAGACCACGTCACAAGCTAACTGGTCGTGTATTGAACAGACATGTACAACAGACCGTCCGCAATCGGAGCGGCACCCCGATTGGGTACTTCTTGCTTGCCCAACCAGAATTCCCGACTATTGTCAAGGATCTGCGCTTGCATGCAAAAACTGAGCTTTCGAATCGTCTTCATTCCCGTGTCATACATTGAGGCGGGCCATCATGACCGCGTAGGCTCGTTCCAGATCTTCGGGTGTTCCGCAGACAACAGCAGCACGGGCCATGTCGGCAATTTTCCCCACGTTCCCGTTGAATCTTTCCGCCTTGCGTATGACACTATCCGGTGACTTGACGCCAACAAATCGGCCTTCGCAACCGTCGCAAGTCGCAACCACGTCCTCAATTAGCTTGTCCAGATGCGGTTGCGCTTCCTGGGCATCCGCAAGGTATTCCTGGAGGCTCAATTTCTTCGGCTGTTCCATGGGCTTGAATCGAGCCGCGGCCAGGTTATTCCTCCGCAGGCATTCAAGTTTTCCCCCTCGGCTCAGCGTGAAGTACAAGCGGTCATACTCCACTTGGTACTCTTGTACCCGTTGGACTTGGAGATACTTGAGAAGGTTGACCTTGGCATCACGATCAAGGGACGGTAGATTGCTTCGTATGTCCTTTTCCAGCTGGAGAAGCTCCTGGATATTATGCGTACATGTAGCTGCTGCACTGCTCATCATCGTGCCTGAGCGGAGGAGAGCACACAGCAGTAGTACTGAACAGGAAACCTGTCCCTGGCATCTAGAAGGTACGCATATGTTTTCAGCACTCCCGCACCTCCCCTACCCCCGCGCCCCCTCTGCAACTGCAACACCTGCACACAGCAGCACTGCTGTAAAACTGCTGCGAGGGGGTTGCGTAGATGGAAACAGCCACCAGCCGCCATGCCCCCGTGTTCCGTGTAACGGCCACAGTTTTTTTTTTTCGGTCTGCTCCTCCCCCGTTAATTTTAACCCGCGGGAGCTGTCCCCGGGCGGGAAAGAGGTCGCGCGTTGATTTTCTCCTCCCTCCTCCGTTTGGTGACTTTGAGGGTATGTAGTGTGCACGGCCAGCCTTACGCTATTATCGCCGTCGTCATGAATCGGTAAAAACCCACTCAGAAAAAAAACAACTGCTCGATATTTTATGTGGGAACACATTCATTCGTTCGTCCCTTCCTTGTTGGTTGTAATTTGTTCACTCCCCCATCATTAGACTTACAGTTCTAGCCTCCATAGAAGTGAAGTCTCTACAGTAAAGTTCAGTGCTCCCTGGGGACCGGCGGACGGAGCACAGATGCATACTTAAAGGAGGCTAAGCCGTGGGCGGTAGCTTGCTCCTAGAGATAGATGAATGTAGGTTCTGTCGTTGACACGCTTGTCCACGACGACCACGTTGAGATGGGAAAGTTGCTTGTTATTATTGCTGAGAGACGATCAGCAAGGAAGGGTCTGAGGTGAAGTGGGGATCCAACTTCACCTCAGGGGGTACGCAGACTAGACAAATTCTAAGAAGGTAGGTGTCTGAAGGGTATACCTCCGGGGACCGACCCACATCCTATCAACAAGAAGATGTACCCTATTTAAGCTAGCAGCCACACTCCTTAAATAGATACCAATTTGGAGCAAAGCGCAAATTTTGCCCCCGGAGAAACCCCAATCAATTTGCAATTAATAGGGGAGTCATGACGGGGTTCATCACGTTATTGTGCCTGGTTTACGTGCATCGTCATCAGCATGACCTCAATCGAGCACCTGGCTGTACAACATAGCAGGGTTTATAACAACAGGGGCCGAATTTTGTATCAAGAGTACGTACGGAGGCGAGGTCGGGGTTCCGTCTTGGGGTTCAACGCTCAGAACTAGGCTCAGGCTTGACGCAACGAAAGGACACGGTAAGTCTAATTATTTTTCCCATCATTTATTGGTGCACTCCCGACTCCCGACATATTCCAATTTTTCTCGAGCGTCAGTGGTGATACACCAAACACCCACCCATGATGTACATGCGTCCGACTGACTTACTGGTCGCGTGTTCGCTTTCTCCAGAAAAAAAAAAACATCCGACAGAAACAACGGTTGCCGCCAAGAGAGGGAAGGACGAGGCGGCTGTAACTCGCACTATCAACTTGGTAGACGTTTTTTTTTTTTTTTTCTTAGTATGACACAACGAATCCATCTCTATCATAGAAAAGAGTCTGAGACAGATAAGCAAGGAATTCATAGCGTCAGAAAGTACCTGTATGTCTACGGTTTCCCAGACAGCATATAGGGACATCTCCTCTGCGGGTAACAGGCTCAACAAGACAGTTTGGTAGCTGCCTTGTGTGTCTCATATATGTTATGTTGGGAACGTGCAGAGGAAATGTGTTAAGTACTGGTCGGGCGTTTTGTGTGTGGCACCCTTGTTTGTCTCTGGTACTTTCCAGGGGGCACATGAAGTAAAAGCCTTCCTGGTCCAACACACACGTTCCTGGTCCAACACACACGCAGACCACGGCAATTGAACCCCATCCTCCAGGTGGTGGATGGAGATCGTCAGACATTGATTGTTGGACACCTTTGCAAGCATGTGAAAAACAATCGGAGCATTCAGGAGAAAAAATGTACGATTCCCGGAACCTCACTCAGAAGAAGGATTTGAAACACGCATGGTATTGCATTTCTTTCAGCTGTCTCAGAATGATACCAACTGCGAGGCAAGCCAAGCCAGCGGGTTGCCTGGAAAATAGGTCGGCGATATCAAAACTGTTTCGGCGTGTGTTGATAGCCCTGATTTGACCGGTCATCCTAAGGCTATCGAAAACAAGAACCAACCAACATGAGAGAAAATCAACAAAAAACAACCGACAATTTCTATATATATCTTGACACGAAAAAAGCTGCTCTCCCCATCCATATTCGGCACGTTCGAGCTACACGGGGTGCAGCGTGAACACGTTTTGGAAGTGGACTCCTACGACGAGGTGAGCAAGGTTTCACAACCCATCCACCTACTCCCCCCTGTCACGCGCAACCCTGTTCCCGCCGTTCACGTACGTACGGTGTACACGTTGGCCTACGTATCTAGGGATGAACACGCACATTTCTTAGCTACAAACAATCAGGCACGATGCGGCATGATAAATTCCTTGTCAAGAACAAGCTGCTGTCTCCCCCCCCCTCTCTCCCTCTCTGTCAGTCTCTCTCTCTCCCTACCGAGAGGGACCATTCCGTGAGCAACTACGGCAACAGAACAGAGAATCCAGGTAGTAGAAATGCGTTGACAAATACGAACATGCCCACACTCCCTGCGCATACTGCCAAGTTAGTGTCCAACCCAACTTACCAAATCAACTACGGATGCCCATGCAGTTCGCGATACCCGAATAGTTGCCACACAAAGTACTGTTTCGCCCCCCCCCCCCCCCCCCCAAAAAAAAAAAAAAAAAAAAACGCAAAAGGGAGTTTCCAAAAAAAAAAAAGCGGGAAAAAAAAATTTTTGAAGTAAAACAAAAACCGTTTTTAACTTTGGCCCACAGCGCCCTTTCCTGGCAGCAATCCCGGAAGAAGGAAAAAAAAAAAAAAAAAACCCCCCTTTTTTTGGGAGGGGGGGGGGGGGCCAAAAAAAAAAAAGGAACCCCACCCCCTAAAAAAATCAAAGCTTAAAATAAAAACAAAAAAAAAATTAAAAATTTGGGGGCCCGGCCCGGGGCCCCAAAAAATTCTCGAAGAAACCCCCCCCCTCAGGCCCCCCCCCGGGGGTAGCCTCCATTTTTTTTTTTGGGGGGGGACCGGGGCCGCTGCCCCGGGGTTTTGGGGAAGCCCAAGCGGCAAAAGGGGGCGGTGGTTCAACCCGGGCCCCCAAAGGCCCGGGGGAATCCGGGGTTTTCAAAACCGAA
>FN649734.1:5327314-5377604 GCA_000310025.1 Ectocarpus siliculosus
CCAAAATCCGTTTTGACCTCTGCCCAGCAGCGCCCTTCCATGCCAGCATCCCGCGATGACGGAAGAGACAAAAGAGACAGCACCCATCTCTCTGCGAGGGGCGGGTGGGCGCAACACACAAAGAGGAGCCACACGCTCTACATAATCAGAGTCTTAAATTAAAACCACAACAAATATCAATACTTTGGCGTCCCGCCCCGGGTCCCCAACAATCTCTCGATGAAGCCCTCGCCTCGAGCCCTCCCCCCGGGGCTAGCCTCCATTCCTTTCCTTGGGGTGGCACCGGTGCTGCTGCGCCGTGATTCTGGCGACGCCCACGCGTCAGACGCGGCCGTTGCTCCAGCCCG
Source organism: Ectocarpus siliculosus (assembly GCA_000310025.1). Lineage (NCBI taxonomy): Eukaryota > Phaeophyceae > Ectocarpales > Ectocarpaceae > Ectocarpus > Ectocarpus siliculosus. The sequence goes on from FN649734.1 coordinate 5,327,662, forward strand.
GCCCCCCAACGCCCCGGCGTCATCCGGGTTTTCCAAACCCGACTCGGAGGCGTAGGTGTTGCTCTTCACGTCGAAGCCGAGGCCTCCCCAGGGACGGGCTTCGTCGTGGGAGCGTCGCCCGTTGCCACCGCGAAGAGTCTTGACCTGATCGGAATTGACGACACGAGATGGTAATCCAACAAAAATGGAGGCATTCGTTACAGGCGGTGTGGGGCACGGAGAGAGTGGGCTGTTTTTGAAGGAGATTTTAACGGCAGTATCGACGTAGGGCTAGGATCTAAACGCGCGTCCTCTTGTTCCGGTGAGGCTGTCCGATGTTTCAGCGGCCAGTCGGGCGCGCGCGATCCATTCGTTTCCATGCAGGACAAGTGAAGCCACAATGCACGCCTCCTTTATCGTCCCCCATGACCTGCCATGCATTCTCGCACGTCGGCCTGAAAGATCGGTTGTTCCTTCCACAACACATCCACCTACCTAATTCAAATGAAACAAAATCGTTACAAGCCCCCTCCCTGTCACAAACCTCTTGCGCGTGGTGGCTGCCGCCGCCTCCCCTGACGGCGCGTCTCTCCAGGTGCGAGTGCGCGCTGGGCAGTTGTTTTTGCCGCTGTGCCTCTTGTTCCAACTTGGCCACCTGTTTTTCACGCCACGAGGAGTATGTACACAGGAGACATCGCGGGGCGGGTTGGGGGGGGATTAACCAATCATATTGCCCAAAATGTAGGACGTGCAGAACAACACGCGAATACCCACACTCTTGGCGTCTTCCACTACCCGAGCTGAGATAGATAGATGACTCCAAGCCTCGCTAGTAAACAAAAACTATGGCACAAAATCACCGACCCGATGTCCTGCCACAACTACATTAGTATTAGTAATAGAACCATCACCGAAGTACAGCGCACCTCTTGTCTGAAGGCGAGCAGCTTCTTCGTCGTGTCCTCCTTTTGAGTCTTGAGCTTGGTGGAGGCAGTCACGAGGTCTTGCTCCAGCTGCTTGATCAGGACCTCTCTGTTCAAAGTAAGACAAACCACATAGTGTAGTAGGAAAGCACCCCGGAAACCCAAAAACAGGGTCAGCACGACGTGACACAAACACATCTCAGGCGGGTCTCGTACAACCGATTTCTCGAAAAAAAAAAAAAAAATCAATGCTTTTCAAGATATCCATGGAGGACCCCCAGAACTCCTCATCAAATAATGCCGAAACAAAAATGCACGTCCCCCAAACCCAATGAACAGAGACGCATCACGCCAACTCGCGAGTACCGTGTGCACGGTGGCTCTCCAGGACTTCCAAGTTACATCACATGTGATAAAGTATAACCGTATGCATACGTCGCCACACCCTGTAACCGGTAGAATATTAATACTTTATTCGAATACACGAACCTGTTCCGGACTTTCTTCTCGAAGGCGGCTCTCTCCAGCTCAACCTCCCCGAACTTCCAGAGCAGTCTTCGGTGGACCTCGCTCAGCTGTGCCAGGCGCTGCAACAGCGCAAGCAGATGGCGAATACAAAAAAAAACAGGTACATCAAAACCATGTTCCATACACGCCGGAGGGAAAGCAAACCGCATCATAACGAAAAGGAAGAGATACTTACTAGCTTCGTGACGAGAGGTTCGGGCAACTACTGCGTAACTTCGCAGATGAGGATGATAAAATAACAATAGCAAGCACTTGCCCTGTAGGATAGCACAGAATACCCAAAATAGTACGGACCAAGCTGGCCTAAACTGCCCACCTACACTACCAGATACTCTCGCTCGTGGGCAACCTGACCAGACATGAGGATGCAAGGACAAAGAGTAAAAACACGGCAGGTTTGTTAGAGCGCGAATTGCGCGCAGCAAGCGCCTGTCGCCCTCTTGACCCCAAAAAAAAACGTAAATGTTGTTGTCTGTCGTTTTTCACCTGCTGAAGCATGATCTTCTCCTTCTTCGGCCGCTCCAGATCGGCCGCGTCGCCCTGAATGCAGCGTGCGCCACGAGCAATGATAAGGTGTCGGCTTCGGTTCGGAAATTGAAGGACAGTCAGCAGAAATCTACATGTTTATCTGTACGTGCTTTACTGCAGGGTATGAGTGCACAATACACAAGCGGAACATGTGCTACGATGTTGAGTACAACAGCAGCAGCAGTAGTGGCAACAACACGGATAGAGAAACCCACTCGCACGATGAAATAGAAAGCAACCTCCGGGTGCCCGTTGCGCTTCATGCACCTAAAAATTAAACGAATTCGAGGCGCGCTTGTTATACCAAACAGGCAACACCACATCACCAACAGCAACAACACATGTAACTTAACACGATCAAACAACACCACATCATCGACAGCCGAACCAACACAGTACGGTAGACGACACCTGGGAACACGGGCCTTACCTGCGCTTCAGCCGCCCTGTCTTGCTCCATCTCCATGCGTCGCTCCACGCTCTCCTCGAGGTCCTGCTGAAGGTGCTCGCAGTTTTGCTGGTTGGCAGCCAGCTGCCGCGCCGACACCTCCTTCTGCACAAGCAGCTGCCAAAAATAAAGGTGTGAATTGCGATAAACACGAAGGTGGTTTCAAACAAACGTAACCATGGGTGGCGTTATGGGTATTGCGCCGACGTTTCCTTGCATTTTCTCTTGCACGACTGGCTGGGAACGTAACATCACGTACATTGCGTGAATTAAATATGAGTAGGACACACAAAACGCGACTTATTGTATAACTTCAACTGCTGCGATCTCATGCAATGCCCCCCACCCCGCCAGGTTATCGCATCGCACCTGCTGCGCCCTTTGCATCGATCTCCACTGCTCCGCGATAAGCCTGGCGTCTCTTTCCCTCCATCGCTCTTCCCGTTCAAGCACCAACGAGATCGCGGCCTCAGATGCGCCAGCGCTGTCAGGCGGACAAACGCAAAATAGAAGCGATTTGGTCAGTTGATTATTCCAGACTTCTCGATGGTTTTACTCCCTCGATCGTGTAGCTGTCATTCGAACTCGGAGCCAAGCCAGAAACAAGTAGCATAGTCACGCGGAGTCAGAAAGTATCCCAAAATGTCTACCAGCCACAACAAGTAATTCGAGATGTGCATCAAAGTAGGCAAAAAAAAAGCACCAGCCGACCTGGGCAGAAACCCTTCTGTTGCCTATTATTTGTTTGGTACAATAGTAGAAAAAGGACACACACAAAAAAAAACATTTCATGCTCTGATACACCCTAAATTTCTTCCTGGCCCCATTCCCCACTTCCCGGCATGCTTAACCCTAGCACAACAACAAACGCACACCAACCAACAAACACACAAACATAAAAGTGTTTTGTGTTTTCAACCGCACCGAGACTGACATCTTTTCATTGGTCAGGCGGTTAGGGCGGTCAAACACACAAACATAGAAGTGTTTCGTGTTCTCAACCGCACCGAGACTGACATCTTTTCAATGGTCAGCCGGTTAGGGCGGTCGATACGAATAATAAAGGCACACCCCTTTTCTCCGTATACGTGGTCGGCTGCATACCGGGCACCCAGCCCTACCTCCAGTATTCAGCGAAGAGACAACTTCAATAACCCCATCCGTGGTGTCACGCAGCACTTTTACCGGCACAATACCGCGACAGAGCACTATTCAACCGGCACTACTGGAAGAAGGACCCTGCCCACCGCACCTCTCGAGCGCGAGGCAGTCCAGCTTTTCCATCTCCTCCGCCGCCACCGTCCCCTCCACCGCCGTTCCTCCCTCCACGGGCCCCCCAGCAGCAGCACCGGGGCCCCTGGCGGGGGGTGCCAGCATCTTCCCGGCAGACGTCGCCGACGCCATGTCTCCCGTCAACTCCGGGGACGTCGCCTCACCATCCCCTGTCGCCGAATTCAAACAGAGCACACGCACGTTTTCAAAGGTTTTCCGCAAGTAGCGAGGCATTGGTTTTTGTGGGAGGCTTGGGGGAAACATGGCCCGCATACACTACAATCCTGATGCTGGAGCGTGCAAAAGCACTTCAGGTTAAGTGCACGGGGATGAGCACACAATAGTTAACGGTCCGTATCAGGATGTCGCAACCCTTTTATCATCGCATCTCCTCTTGACAAGTCTATCGAGGACACACCTAGCAAGAGAACAGTCCAGATACGCAGAGACAGACAGACCGATAGAGTTGGGGAGCAACAAAACACAAACCACCACCATCTACACTCTCGGGCGACAATGTGCGTACATTAATGTGAGTTCGCCTCATCTAATGTAGCTCTAGTCCCGGAAGGCCAACGGTAAGACAAGCAAATACTCCATCAACAAACAACTCCTGAAACAGAGCTCGTTGCCTGGAAAGCCGGGACTGATACCCACGGTCGGTTTCTTCTCTCACCGGCCGCGTTGGCCTCACGTGACGGTTCGTCAGAACCCGCCGCTCCACCCTCCGAAACGACATCTCCCGAACCGCCACCACCACCACTGCCAGCACCGGAGGAGGAGGTTTCCGTCTGTCCAGCGGACGACAACGACGCTCCTAGCCCTTGCGACTTCGACGCTGCAGCGGCGGCCTTGTTGTTGGTACTTTGAGACGATGACGACGACGAGGTAACCTCAGGGAGGTCGCCGGTCATCTCGCGGAGCTCCTCGGCAAGGCGGGCGTTCTCTCCGCTTAGCTTGTCCAGCCTCAACGATTGCTCCTGCAGAGTCATCCAAGTACCGGAATGTCAGAGAGGGGGGTTACGGTCAAGAGCGGCGGGATTTTGCCCTGTTGAGTACAACCTTTGACCACGCATCCTACACACCAAATATCTGTCGTCAACCTCAGATCCCAACGTTACTCTGAGCTTGGCATGGCACCGCACTCCATTTCAGACTTGTCATGCTTACAGGCAACATCATGGCGTAAACATGTATTCTGTATCAGGACCTCCACTGCAATTCATGCGGGGGCTGGGTCCTTGTACTTCAGAGGAAAAATTAGATTTTAGATTTAGCTGTGGCCTCATCTACATGTCGACATACCTCGATTTCGAAGTTATGCCTCTGCACGATCTCTTGGACATGCGCTCGCTGGGTCTGGCAACAACGGAGGGATTGCAAGGAATAGAGGAAGGGACGGTACACGACACGTGTTGTCAACGGAATAAAAACACAACAAGGCGAACACAAAAATAGCTGAATGACGGGTCTGGACCGTGCAGACTCTCGCAGTTCTTCTGGCTGCGGTCCACAACACAAACTAGAACAACTGGTCCAGGTCATTTTCTGAATGCCGGACGACGACAACCGCAGCGACACGATTGCCTCACAGAACGGATCTGCGTTCAACTCGAAGGCCCCATCTAGCGGCCACACTACTACTGTATGACACTATAGACGTAAGAATAAAGTACCGCGGGAGAATTCAGAGGCGGTAGAATTCAGAGGTGCTGCTGCTAGAAGGTAAAAATAATAACAATCGTCGCTGGGAAGTTCTAACATGTTTTTCAGAGCCCACCGATTACATCAGGGCGTGTGTATAGGATTTTGGGTGGGGGGGGAGGGGGTGCATGACCAGGCTCAATCAAAACGTACAAAACGACAAAGCTGTGCAAGAAAGCAAATACCCGGTCGGTGCGTCATCTCCAATCCTTCATCAGACTACGAGTATTACCTCCATGTGGACCAACAAACACACTACCGTGTATGGCACAACAGGACAGCACACGTTTATCGGGATTTTGCCCCCGGGACAAACAAAAACAAGGCGGTGAGATGACAGTCTTTCGCTTGGCTAACCTCCAGGTCTGCCTCCATGTCCGCCTTCTCCGCCAAAAACGCCTCCCTCCTCGCCGAGTGAACGCCCTCCGCCTCCCGGAACAAGCTCGCCGCCTCGTTCAAGAGGTCCTCCTTCTCCTGCAACACCTGCCGAAGCTCATTCGACACTTTCTCCCTGTCGTGAAGCACCCGATAGCGGAGGCGAAAAGAAAATGTTTTCAACAGGCTCTGGGCAGGCTTGATGTCTTAAACTGAGAATATACTCTCAAGTGCTGATGGTGTCCCATCTTGCCTACGGATGCGAGGAGCGCAATGTACAATGTCATTTCTTGCAAGCTCAACTTCCGTTCACAGACACGGACTACCGTGCGTTTTCAAAACTTACTTTCTTTTGCCAAAAGAAGCCAGATAGGAGTGCGTTGGAGGTGATATACCATATCACGGAATACTTCGTACGAAACAATATTTTCCCTCCTAGTATGCGTCGTTCCAAAGACTGAGACCCTCCCCCTCCCAATACATGCCATGTTCAGCACTTGACGCAAGTCGCAAACCCCCCTTCGCCTTGCACCACCACAATGTTGCTATCTTGTACTAAATCTTCTGCCGCGCCCCCACTAGGGAGTCGTACAACTACTGTGAACTATTGTAGCAAGCATATTCTACTACGCCGGAATACTTTTTCATTGGTGAACCGGTTGAAGCGGCCCATGCTTTTTAAAAGCAACATATGCATATTGCTTCGAGCATACTTTATGCTATACTAAAAGAAAAAGAAACGCAGGTGCACACACATCACAGTCTCCCCAGTGCCCCTTACCCCACCCCAAATCACGGGACCCCAGATCATGATTACCTCTACAACAACCGTTTTCCGTTCATAGCCGTACTGAGACTCATGTACTTTCATTGGTCAGCCAGCTACTAATAGCAAGGTCCACGCTATTATAGCAAGAAAAGCAAAACACGCACCTTCGCTTGACCTCAGCCTTTTCCTCCTCCACCTCGGCCTGCAGCTCATGATTCCGCTTCGTCAGGAGCCGGATGGCGTTCGCAGCCTCCTCGTCTTGAGGAGGACGTGCCGCCTCTTTCGCCGCCGCCGCCGTGGCCTCCGGCGCCCCCGCCGCCGCGGTGCCGGGTGACCCCTCCTCCCCCCCGGCCTCGACACCACTTGCCGGGGAAGGCGGGGGCCGGGGGGGCTCCCCACCTCCGTTCTTGTACGTTCGCAGCTGCTTCTCGAGGGCGGCGATGTACGTCTGCCGCGGTGGGGAGGGAGGGGTGTGTGTTGCTGCTGTTGTCGTTTCGTGTCGTCAGTGTTCACCCACGGCATTGAAGATGGAGTTCTGGACTCTACCCGATTTCTCCCAATGTCGTGGTGGAAAATAACGAGGCCGGCAGATTTTCGCGGCCTCGCACCAACACAAAACAAAGTAGATACAACGCACCAATATTGATGAGTTGCAAAGAAACAAAAGGGTACAGGTGTGTGGACAAAAAAACAATCGGTTCAACGGAAGAGGATTCAAAACAACATCGGCGCAACGCCCTACGGAGGGTACAACACACGCACAAAAAGGGTACAATGTGCCACACAGCGAACCACAAGGCAAAACCCTCGTCATGCCCGGCGTTGAGAAAGTGTGGTCGAGTGTGTGCTTGAGGAGAGAACGGGAGCTACGCAAAAAAATAAACAAGCACGCACACCCTTGTGTAGCAGAACATGGCAAGCCAATCGGTGCATACGGTCTACCTATCTGCATAGCTGCCTGGTGCACCCAAGCGTAAGCAACTCTGAGTGGACAGGCGATACCCTCGCTCTCAACCTGCGATTCACCGTCTCAACATGGCGTTGTTCAAGCGCTTACAGAAAAGCAACCACAATCATGCCCCCATCTCCAGGGAGTCAAGGTACCTGCTGCATATCGAAGGCCGACTCCGCTTTCGCCAGCAGAGCTCCTAGCTCCTCCACGCTCCGGGTCTCGTTAACGACAGCCTTGTTCTGGATACGCTTGGCTGAACAACGCAGAGGTTCCGCATCATCGGCAAAAGCAACAAGGCAAAAGATTCGACGACGGGTACAGCGAGAAGCCAGTGGTTCGACACCAACCAGAAGCAAATACAATCGACGATCCCAGACTGCTCCACAAAACCGCCTCGGCCTTGCTGAATGGAACACTGCTGCTGGCTGGCGAGAGAACAAGAAGGCGGACAGATTCGACACAACGCAACATCACCATCTACAACAACAGTACCAGCACCACCATCAAAACAAGAGCACCAGCACTACCCACCAAATCAGCAGCAAAAACATCAGCAGCAGCAGCAACAACACCATCAACACCACCGTCACCAACAACAACAGCAGCAGCGTGATCGACGGACCCACCTCGGCTACCGAAGCGCAGCGTGGACAACGTCTCGGCCTCATTGAAGCTGCTGGGGCTGCAGTTGACGATCAGGCACGTCTTACTGTTTCCCCCCAAGGAGTTCTTCAAAACAGGAGAGGCGGGCAGCAGAGAGTGGCGACAGGTGAAGGTGGCGTTGTCCGAGTTTATGTAGGGCATGTGAGGGGGACCTCAATGACACCGTGAACTAAAGTGTCGTGGTCCGAACTTATCTACGGCATGTGACGGGACCTCAATGACGCCGTGGACTTGGATACCTAACGCTGCTACTTGGCATGTGCTTCTTGTTTGTGCCAGGGTGACCGATGCCCGTTAGATGATAGGGATGCTGAAGGATATTCGACGGGATGCACGACCATTGGTGTCCACGCACCGGGTGAAACACGACATTAGAACGGCGTAAATATATCATGACGCCCACAAAACCAGCAGACCACACTGCCACACCGTCACACCGCAACAAAAAAACGGCGACAACAACAACACCAAAGGGCGCAACTTGCGTGATGAGGGTTGAGTCAGTCACTCAGGGTAAACCCCGCCTTGATGATACTTGCGTGACGCGTCATGCCACACGAACATCATGAGACCTTTCGCCATCAACCAGGAAATGCACGCAACGTAAAGGGGCATAGTATGAGTTGCGCTCTCCACATATATGTACCTCCACCTCCATCTCTGGTGGTGATACTTTTGCTTGGCTTTTCCTTCTCCCACAAGCTCGCACCGGCAGCCAACAACGACTACGGCCACGTTCCTCGTCGCCATGACCACCGTCATCGAGCAAAAAACATCAGAGGAGGAGGTATTGCATCATACCGGCAGGAGGTATCGTATGACACCCACGGAGGTGTCACATCATCACATCACACCCGCAGGAGATACATCAACACATCATCACATAGTACCTGCAACACCCTGGTGAGCTTCGAGTCCCGGTAGGGCACGTGCGGCTTCTTCTCATCCGTGAGAGCGTTGATCACCTGGCCCAGCGCCGAGAGCGACTTGTTTATCGTCTTCGCCTCGTTCAGCACCTGCAGCCAGGCAAGTATGGAAACGAAAACGGACACACGGGGTCACGGGTAAAAAAATGTACGCTTGCGCATGCCTGCAAATATGGAACGGTCGAGAAAGAGACTCCACAGCAAGAAAGGGCTAAGAATATTTCTACGACTGCTATCGCAGCCGATAGAGTTTCGACGTCCTCACGACGGGGTCCGTGGAAGGAGCCTTCTTGATCATCTCTGGCTCGTTGCGGCCACCTGAAAAAGGGTAGAAAAGAGGGTTTGGTATAGATATATCAAGCGGGAAACCCCCCTTTGCGCCAGACTGGAGCCCAAAGGCGAGGTTGTGCTCACAAGCTTCAATAAAAATATTGTACAGATTTTAATGTCCACGCTAATGTGACGCAGATAGATGGATTCACCTGGCCCGTGGCGTGGGTCTTCTTGACCATCTCCGAGCCTGCGAGGTCCACCAGGAAGAGCATTCCCGTCTTGGTGCTGCTGTCGTTCACGTCTCTCTACAACGCATCAGCCAAGAGGACAACGACAACAACAACAACAACAACAACGGCAACGACGACACATACAGGCACATCAGATTGACGTCCCTTGGAACGCTGTGCGGGGCGAGGGGGTTGTCAAGCCGCAGAGGGTGAAAAAAACCCGAGAGTTTGCTGTGGGTCATATCTCACTTGAGCGCAATACAATACAATACAGTACAGTACATTGACGACGCTTCGCCACCACCGACAACAACACTTACAAGAGCAAGAACAAGAACAAGAACAAGAACGAGAACGAGAACGAGAACGAGAACGAGAACGAGAACAAGAACGAGAACGAGAACAACACCATCACCCGCACGAACAAACACAATTAACAACAACAATAACAACAACAACACGTTGTAATACACACCTGTTGTACGGAGATGATGAAGACGCTGTGAGAGCGACTGGAGCCCTGGTTCATGCCCGTGGCGGCCGTTACTCGGTTCTTAGCGCCCGCGGACATGACCGCGATCAGCTGTTTTTTCGTTGTCGAATCACATTGGAGAAAGGATTTGTTTTGTACGCGTGCGCTTGCCATAATGAAATGAATCGCTGTGACAACTTCGACAAACAAAAACGATCCGCAAAAAAAAGAAACGAGACAAGCGAACACGTGCAAAATTTGGCTCTAGTTTTTTGTTCATGTCTTCGAATGTAAAACCCTTCCGGCTTTGCTCAGTACCTCTAACATGTGCACAGGTCCAGCTGGGGCGGATTCCTTCCGTGGTAACAGGCTAACTACATGAAATTTCAATGGCGCATTTGGAATGACGGCCTTTCGCTACAGCATCAACACATACACACATTTTGTGCTTAAAGAGGGCGCCGTGCCCACTAGACTACTCTCGGCTCTTTAACATCCGACAACAACCTCTGTGGTAGGTCCAAAAAACATGTCAACACGGAGGCGTTTGCCCGACCAGTGCACAACAGCAACACGCCCATGAGGCGGTACTGTCACCTTTCGGCTGTACTATACTCTGGGTTCCCTCGTCAAAGATTTCCCGCCAAAAACCGTCAAGCATCCCACCCATTATGTACAAAATATTTTTAACTCCCGCGACTATTAACTCCTCTTGCCGTGTGTGTCCGCGGTTCAGCAGTATATTAGCGCTCCGGTTCTTCGCCACATACCGGTGGTCATCACAGCGATCGGCCGTCGACCTCAAGCCTTACAGCATCACGAACACGGTGGTACTTGTACTGTCCCGTTTCATCTCGACTATTATATAAAAATCTCAGTACTACAAAAACCTCACCTCGTCAGCGCTGGTGACGTACTCCTCGGTGGCCCCCGCAACGTAGACGCCTCTTTGCTTGTCTTCTCGCACCGGAAGGTTCATCTGAGAGACAACAACAACACGCACCAAGACAAAAAAAAGGGTAAGCAGGGCAGCCGTGTGTTCCATTGATCCAAGTGAAGTGCAGGGCAGTGGCCCTGATCGTCCAAACATCGTGTGTACGGGACACTTGTCCATGAACCAACCCTGGCCGCCAAGTACTGCCAAGGTGTCCGAGGGTGGCGACGTCACTTCAAACCGCCGGAGCTCCCGACATGCATTTGGTCGTTATATCGTCAGGCGTCGGGGCATCATGATGTCGGGGAAGGATCAGCTATGTTTTCCCGCCACCACACATGAGAGGGATCCCCACACCATGTACAAAATTGTATTGTATGAAGGTGAGAGGGAAACAGCGACAACGACGACGGTGGCAACGAGCAGCGACAGCGACATCAGCGTTACCGATAATGCCAACTATCCTGGAGGCCACGCACAGCTACCGCCCAAAGTATCGTGCCAAAGATGATGCGCACAAGTATCTCGAAACCAGTGCATACTTGTACCAGACCCAAACGCACCTTGGTGTGGTAGGAATCGAGCAGATCTCGAATCTTCTCCATGTAGATCTCGATGTACGAAACCTGTTGTTGGTAATATAACAGGATGGGTGTGTGGGGTGAGGTACCATATCCCACAAAAACACCCCCGGTGACAACATTTTTCGTGCTTGAAAGTATTATCAGCGGGGGTATCTCATGACCCACCAAAATACTGTCTGCTGACGGCAAAAGTACCTTCCAAGCCCGGTAATATGTGTCGGTTTCAAGCCGAACCGGTACTAGATAGCCCGACAGGCGGCGAGAATCAAAAGGAAACGTACAAGTACGCATACCGCCAACATGCTTCGAGCACAATCTCCAGACAACACATACTGACGGTTACACGATGGGCTGATAGCATATTACGACCAAAGCAAACAAAAAACGCCGCTAACCTTGATGACGAACTCCACGCTATCCGGCGCCTCCGCCACCGCGAAGAAGATCTCCCTAACCGTGCGAGGGATCACTCCCGCCAACTCCGCGTCGTGTATAGACGGGCCTTCCATCGTGTGAGTCTTTCCGCTTGACGTCTACAGCAGTACACCAGGCGAAGGAAATCACGAGGAGAAACACAGCCGTGGTCTTTAAGAGGAAAGGTTCAGGTTAAGGGTTTGAGCTCATTTTCGAGGTCCAGACAGGTTCCAAGTGCGCTTCTGATCTGTGTTTTTTTTCAAGTGATGTACGTTTCATGCTTTGTTTGGGGTTATGAGTCCCAAGAGCTTTCGACCCAAGCTCATTGGCAAGCGGTGCCGCACGTTGTCGGCTGGCCCGTAGCCCAAGTTTTCGGGCAAGGCACAAGCACTTGTGTACATGCGACGGGTGACGTCACGCGTGCAAGGATGATCACGACCGATCAAGAGATCTGCGAGACCACCGGCCCAGAACTCGGCCCATTCCATCCCAATAACTTCACGAGCGTTAATGAATAGGGTCCAGAGACGGCATCGTGGTCGTAATTTTTTTCTTCGACTTTCGACTGATAATACTTCAACATCCCTTTCGACTACTGCTGTGGCTCCCATTTGGAACGGGTAGTATTTCAGTGTTTGTAATGTACTTTCTGGAAAAGAGTGCCGTGTATAGCGAGCGGCCCGAAAAGAGCACCTAAGATGACCCAGCCAGCGCTCCGGTAAACCGAGAAGAGGGTAGAGCAATCATCCTCTTACAGACGTTGGGGATATTGTACCATTTAAATGAACGGCCAGACTACTACTGGTCCGATGCTTTCTCCACGCGATCCCATGCAACTTCGGCCCCAAACCCCATTCCCACATATCCGTCATCTGACTGGCTCTTTCACCTGACCGTACGCGAAGATCGTCCCATTGTAACCGTCGAAAAGGTCTGGAGGGCAAACGCGGGTGAACCCCGTCCAAACGAAGCAGTCCGGCCATATCCGTTTTCCAATTCGTTGTGACATCGTTTCGCCGTGAAACCGCCCCCGACCCGCGCCCCATGGCCACCGTCCGATGGGTGTGAAACAACAAGCCGCAGATTCAGTTGCAGCAGGAGGAGAAGCAGCAGCAGCAGCAGCAGCAGCAGCAGCAACAGCAGCAGCAGCAGCAGCAGCAGCAGCAGCAACAGCAACAGCAGCAGCAGCAGCAGCAGCAGCGTTTTGCGGGTGCAACGAAGTTCATCATAGACAGTAGCAGCAGCTGAAGCAGCAAACAGCAACAAGTCACAGTGAAAGTAACCCAACGGCACCTAACGCCAGAAACATCACCAATAAACAACAGCAACAGGAGCATCACCGGCAGCAGAAGCAGCAGCGCAGAGGTAACCCTATGGAAACTAAACGAGAAACGGGGCACTATTGTAGCAGTGGTGACAACGATAGACAGGGTCGAGCCACGCACCGCTGACGAGAGGCTTGGCAACGTAGTCGAAAACCTGTTGTTGTGTCGCTGAAGGGTCGAAAACACGGTCGTACGTCTTCTTGGAGTCCTTGAGTTCGATGGTCTCCTGGTCTCCGAACAACACACGAGAGATGACGGGGACCACGCGCACACCAACACAGGGACGACAAGACAGACAGACAGAGACAGGCAGACAAACAGACAGGCAGCGGCAGAGATAGAGGGAGAGCAAAAATACAGGGAGTGGTTGAGAGTAAAGAGGATAATGAGGACGGAGACGGGTGCCGAAGTAGACAAATGGTGCAAGCAAAAAAGCTGTGACTCCATAAAACACGTACACTTGCAATCCATAGATCCCAGGCCATTCAGTACCCGACACTTGAGCGGTTTGGATCTACCGTTGATTGCGAAACAACAAAGTTGCGCTAATGTGCTCCCTGGATTTGAATGCAATCATACTATGTAACGATTTTGATGGCAGGTTCATGGATGGTCATTTCTTGAGTCTTCCTGGCGCCGCGCTGCACCGTTACACCCCGAACGCAATCTAGTAGAGTGTAGTTGTGTCTCTGCGGGCCAACTTTTGCACCCTACTTTCAATCGCCGCAGTGCGGATCCCTCATTCCACCAGAGATTATCTCCTTCTATGGTCCTTCATCTCTATCATAGCGCAGGGGGGTATGAGCTGCATTGGGGCGCTCGATCGAAGCGACACATTGGCGTGAAAGTTGTCTCCCGAGAGCTTAAAAAGTCGCGTCAGCTGGACACCAACGCCTTCTGTAACGGTGAGCCGATTAATTGGGACAAGCAAGAGGCCATGACCCCGCCGGGCTCAGTAAACTGGGCAGGGGTTGAACAACAAGTACTCCCGTTGACATCAACGGCGTGAACTGCTCTTGTCTTCTAACGTTTGTCTTGTACCCCGTAGCTTCATTTAGAAAATTTCTTCAAGGAGCATCAACGAGAGACTGCCCGTTCAACAAAAAAAGAAAAAAGCGTTCGAAGGCGTGTGTTGAAGTCTTCACAGCAGCCAGGCGCACGTGCCTGCTGGATGATGATACTGCTGGAGCTTTTGTTGATGAAGCATGCAGGCACCTATATGTGCCGGCGTCAAGCACAACATGACGCCCTTCGTCTGTCTGTCGATGGCTACTGCTGGTTCTTCAATCCGAGTTCGCACGCTCTCTTTAGGCTGGTGAGCACAGCGAAGGCGCTCAACTCTCATCATATCAAATCCAACACAGCACGACGTGAAGCAATAGCAACGCCTGTAGGGATGAGATTCCGCTCCTTGCTGCCAAGTGTTCCTTCCACCTTTCGCAACGCACTCTCAGGTACCACACACTCATCTCCTAAGCGCGAGAGGAAAAGGCGTGTGGTCATTGTCAAACCCGCCTCCGCGTTTTTTGGCTCCTATTCTAACTGCAGGATTGACCCAGGGTTCAAGGCAGCACACCGGGTGATGGCTAGACTCACACGTCAATCTGTGAGCCTCTGGGCATGTGCATACCGGCAGCGGACCTCTGTGCCCCAGAGTACTTTCCTTTTAGTCCACCCCATGTTCCATCTAAAGTACAAGATAGACCTTCGTCGCTACTCTGTACAAAAAAAAAAAAAATGGGCCGTTCATTGTAAGGAATAATAAAAACACACACAGAAAGACTACCCATTCGAGATATACCCACAGTCGAACGGGATGTGGTGGAGTCTTTTCAGTGAGTGGACGGAAACCGGCTGGGTACTGGACTTATTTCGAGTCTTTTTAAGTCAATACACTGATGATTTATACCAGTGATGCCAGCTGGTGCTAAGTACAAAAACATCTGTATTCATTTTTCTCTGCTGTTACGGCTGTTACGCTGTTATGGATACCTACAGCAGTATGCTACATACCTACGCCAGGCGGTTTCATGTTGCGGAGGCGCGTGCGTAAAAAGAGGCGCCCGCTGTACCAGCACACCCAGTGCGATGACGAGGCTCCAAAAGTTGCAGCGTAGACACGACTATAATAGTAATCATCATCATCAGCGGGAAAACAAACATTTTGAAACGTCACGACGGGCGCCATCGGCTACATGGCAGGCCAGAGTATCACATCATGTAGATAAAACCGTCATCATCGGAGTGTCCCGCCACACTTGCGCTCTCAACGAAAAAACGATGCCCCGACAACATCGCACCTCGCTGGGAAACGTGACGCACACCGTACCGCCGGCTTCGATCTCCTTCTTGTTCTGCGGCCGGACTCGAACCACCACGCGAACGGCGCTGTTGGTTCTGTCTCCCCCGCCCCCACTTCCTCCAGCTCCCGCGAACCCGCCAGCCCCGATACCATTGGGCGTCTTTCGCTCGCTGTCGGTAACAGCGCTCGACTCGGAGCCTGCCACGGAGGCAACGGGCGACCTTCTCCCCGACGGCGTGCGTGCTCTCGTTGGTGTGGGCTGCGTCGCCATTTTGTGTGATCAACGCCAGCTGCTGGTGGGATGGTGGTTAATCAGCGTGTACTCTTTGGTGTACTCTCTCTTCTTTTTCAAAAGAGAGACGTGCTGCAGCTGCTGCTGCTGCTGCTGCTGCTGCTGCTGCTGCTGCGGGGGAGTGTGGTGTGTTGTGACGTGTGACGGGTGTGTGGGTGTTACCCCCGTCCCGATCAGATGAGACGATCCTTCGAGGATGATCTCACCACCCGACCGCACACAACTCTCCGCACACACACCCTCCCGGCTGATCACACGCAACGGGCGACTCTGTCTGCCAAGCCAAGCCTCTGCTGCTGGGCTACGTTATTTTCATCTCTCAGACGGGGGCTCCGCGTATGAGGCGAACCACACGTCGGGGTGCGGAAAAAAAAAAGTTCCGAGACAGACAGTTGTACCTGGGTCCGCGCGTGCTGCTTGCTTGGTCGTCCCGTTCGCTAGGATGCCATCGTCTCCGTCGCGGTTGTGGTTGTTGGCGGTGATCTTGTCGTTGCTTCTACACAATAAAATACATGTTGACGTCGATCCCGTAACGAGTGCTCGGCTGATCACAAGCCCCGCAAGCAACTTCATCATAATTGTTGGAAGAACCAATTATTCAAATGCATCCGTTGTGTGCCGGCCGCCTTTGGTATCGTTGGTTCTCCTCTCAACAACTGCCATGTGTTTTGTGCTCGTCACGACCCCGCCCATACTCTGCTGTGCCGATGAGGAACAACGAATCTCTTGCAGATGGAATACTGCAGAACGACACACATCCCGACGTGCTATATTCAGTACATGGTTGATGGCGCGTGAGCCTCGTCGAACGTGCGGATGATGATGATGACGAGATGATGACGGTTCTCCCATGCGGGGGGGCAAAAGAGGTTTTTGTCTCAAAGTAAGGAGAGGTTTCTCCCGAAGTACTTTGCCCTCGGCTCGCTATACTAGTTTTAGATTGGGTGGGGGCATATTTCTCGTATCCGAAGCACGTTCAACTTGCACCGTTTTTTTGCTCTCAAGTCCTCGAAACTCTACTTCTACGACGAATTGACTTTTCACGTATTATAGTAGTCTAGAGACTGAAAGGGTGGCCTTGCTTGCTGTATGTAGTGCACGGGAACATTTATTTTAGACATGTATGGACCCAAGAGGTGAAAGGCGTGCGCAAGGAACCGACAGATAGATCGACTGCCCGACGAAGTTGGAAGATCGCACATGTTTGTCACTAAATGGCAAGGACCAGATCGCATCTTCCTCTAGAGTCTATACAGCAGTATGGCGTCCAGTTCTTTTTGCCCACCCTAGGTGGACGTTCGGTGGTGCTCCTCAGTGGAACGTTTGTTCGCAACAGTGGCTCAGACGTGCAACACCCTCGTTATTTCGAACGGTTTACAGTAGGAGTTGACCTGCTGTAAAGGTCGTGGGGAGATCGTTTTCTACAGGTTCGCTCCGAGTGAGCAAAAGAGGCGTAAATACTATACAGAACGCGCCACTTAGACTAGGAGTTAAGAACTTGAGCCTCAAACAATCCAAAATAAAAGAACTTGGTCATAAGAACATGCTCAGTTCCGACGTGAACCCGCCCTCATGGTGTACCAATGCGCACACAGATAAGAACGGGGCCCCAAAACCCGGCGGCTGCAAGATAAGAACTCAGGGAGGTTGGGGGTGACCCAAACAGCAGTTTGATTCAGATTCGAGGCGAGGGGGAGCAGAAAACCTCGTGATAAAATGATCGTACGCCTGACGCGCGGAGGGGGAGGGCGTACTCTCTCTCATGTTTCGCATGCCTTAGAGGTTGGGACTATTGACCACACGTCCTCGAGACGACGCATAATTGTGCCCACAGGACCGATCACCGATGGCCAATCATTCCTCCCTACAATGCACTTCGAAGTACTTGCCGAAGGTGGCTCAATATCTACCTATCTCGGCCACTTCCCGCCTTTCAACCCACTTGCTATGCCCCAGCACAGCTACCGTCTTCTCCTGGCTATTCCATGCCTCAAGCATATCCCTGTGTCTTTCAGTCTATGGGTCCAACTCAGTCATGTACATTTCTCTACCCTTGTCGCCCAACACGGACGTTTCGCAACGACATGAACCCGGTCTTCGCACTCGGAGCCGCATGCACATTTGAACTTGTCGCCTCCATTGTCTTCCTTCCCGAATCTTCGTCAACTTTCTCAAAGGCCGTTGTCCCCAGTCCTAATTTAGGTATATATTCCTTTTTTCAACGTCCGTACACATCTAGACCCTCCTTATCCTTGGATCCTTTTGTTTGATCGTGTTCTCTCTCAGCAAAAGTAGCACGATTTCTTGTTCTCGAACCCCTATAGACCTACTGTTCGTTTCCAATTTATTATCAACTTTATCGATGTTGAACTATTCCATACGTCATCTACAACCTTATCCACTCCCTGGGTTGTTACCCCTATTTTTGTTTGTCCTCTTCGTCTCCCGAGCTTCTCTCGGCAACCTCTCCTCTCCCATATCGTACACCATACGGTACTTTTTGCCATTTAGCTTCCTTACGCCTCTTCCCGATCGTAGGAGTTGGATCCGAAGGGGGGGCGTACTCTCTCTCTCCCTCTCATGTTTTGGATGCCTTAGCGGTTAGACCATTAAACACGCGTCCTCGACAGGACGCAGCATTGTTCCCACAGGACCGATCACCGATGGTCAATCGTTCGATCCTACTTTGCCAAAGGGGTGGCTCAAAAATGTTGTCCTTCGTCTATCTATCCTATCGATATCAGTTCCCGCCTTCTCAACCCATTTCCTATGCCCCAGTACAGCAACCGGTTTCTTCTGACTTTCCCGTCCGTGTCTCAAACATGTCTCGTACCTTTTCCTTGTACTTTTCCCAGCTCACTCATGTGCGTTTCCCTCTCCTTCTTGTACAACGGACATTTCGCAACTACATGAACATGGTCTTCGCACTCGGAGCCGCATTCGCGTGTAGATTTGTCGTCTTCATTGTCTACGTTCCCAAATCTTCGTCTACGTTCTTGAAGGCCAATGTCCCCAGTCCTAAGTTTGACTTTCAGCTTTGTCCCTACATCCATTGGTCCATGAAGAAGGTGCCCCGTAAATCTATTCCTTCTTTAAATATTCCGTACACATGTAGACCCTCCTTATCCTTGGTTTCTTTGGTTAGGTTACGTTCTTCTCTCTCGGCAAACGCAACATATATCTTCTCCTTGAACCCTCTAGACCTTGCGTTTCCAGAGTATCGACTGCGTCAATTTCGAACCCTTTCATGCGTCATCTACAACATTAACCCACTCCGTAGATTGGTACACCCATTCTTCTTGTTTGCCCACTCCGCCTCCTAAGCTGTCTCGACAACCTGTCCTCTCCCATGCCGCACATACATACATACATGCGGTACTGCCGTCTAGGGGGGGATGATACGACAATATTGTACACTTGCATCAAAAGTGTCTCGTGATGAATCTACCCAGAAAGACCTGTGTCCTCTGCATAGGGCAATCGGTATACATAGAAATAAGAACAAGAACCCCGTTTATCATAGGTGGATGCCTGCTCCAAATAAGAACTTGGCTAATAAGAACATGTGCTCGGTTGGAAGCAACCAATAAGAGTCGAGCCTCAAGCTAAATAAGCGGTTCTTAAGTGGTGGCGCGTTCTGTACCCCTCGTCGGCCACGACAAACAATGTTTCGCGTCGGGTTTGTTGCACTAGCCCCCGGGGGGGGGGGGGTTGACCAGCGAAAGGATATCAGTGAAGGACCCTCAATAACGCCGTTCGATGGTATAGCTACATCGACGGGCGCTATCCAGAAGGACCGCAGAAGGACCGGCGCTATTCAATGTACATATTTCTTGGCGATTCAGTCGATGTCCGGCAATTTCACGGGCGCTACACAGGGCCACCGGCGCTATTCCACCGACGTTATTGACGCCCCCCCACTGTAGTTACGGCACTTGCTTCTTGAGGTACTCAGGTAACATTGACACCCACAGCCTAACAAGCCTAATGGCAGCGTGCCTTCAGGTAGAAGCGAAACGGTGTAGCTCGGCCTGCACAGAAGCGTCCCGCCGGACCAGGTGTTGCACGAGCCACCGCTGACCCACTACGCAACGCCCCCCCCCGCGTCTCGCTCAAACTAAAGGTAGAGACCCGGGTAGTCACTGCAACTGGCTCCTTCCAGCCCGACTACCACGAACAAGCCCGGTGTTTCAGTCTGCCTGGGTCCTCCACCCACCGAGAGATTCGGCGAGCCGGTCGCGTCCGCTCGCTCGCCGTGAAAATACCCTCAACTAGCCCTGACGGTCCCCGGAAACGCGGACCCGCTCAGCTTTCAAAGTGGCTACGACCGAACGCGAGGGGATCCTTACGCCTCCGTCCCGCGTACGGCTTAGGAAGGCTAAGACCGCTCTCTTCGCTTGTTCCCCGTCGTCGAAGTTCGGTTCGTCTGCCACCCGTCAAGCGGCGTAGAACTTAGTCGGAAAAGTCGTGCATTCTCGCTTGCTGACACCAATACTGTACGAGCACCATCTTCGTCTCGCCCGGTACTTTCCCCGACCACCAGCAACCGCCTACCGATTCCGGTGCCGGCGCCCCCGGGGGTGGCAGCGGCAGGCGCAGGGGCAGGGGCAGCTGCAACGGCAGCGGCAGTGGTGCCATGGTCCTCATTCAAGCCTATGATCTCGTGTCCTCCCCCCGCCCCGTTCCCTGCGGCGCTGGAGAGGTACCGGTCGTTCCCTTGCTGGAGAAACCTTGCTACCTCGCTCTCCGCCATGGGCGCGAAGCGATTTCGAGGGTTGTGGGGCACCCGATTCACCAAAGACGGGCTATGCCCACCGGTGCCATTCAAGCGCCCAGCCGCTTCGGTAACGGCCTCGAGATCAAGGATTCCTCCCGCGGTTGCTACCCCTGATTCCCGTCGATTGCTACCCTTGCGCCCCTCGCCGTTGACGTTCGGGCTCAAACACGATACCGTAACAGCTGCTACTCTGCCACCGACACCACCAACAACACCAACAACACCACCAGTGACATATGATCCGAACGGTTCTTGTTCCAGGAACCTGTTGCCTCTACACTCACTACTGCTGACACGTTGTGACGGCGTCGACGGGTTCGTCCTGTAGCCGCCCCCCACGAAGGCCCGTCCCGACTTGGCTCGTGGTGGAGGAGGAAACGTAGGTTTGCGTGATCGAATACGGGAGACTAGCTTGACCTATGCATACCATGATCCGAACGAACCAGTAGGGGACCACGCGGGAGCAGAGGAGGGGGAGATAGGCACCGATGATGGACGCGAGCAAAATATCGGCTACATGGTTCGGTTCTGAAGTTGAGTTCACCCCTACAGCTGATGCGACGTGAGGCACCAAACCCCGGTATTGCTTTAGGCTTGCGCTTGTTAAGAGACCTCCATCGCCGTCAAAATCTTCTCTGCCTGGGACGGCTGGTTGATACTCTTGGCGTGTGGTAAGTACGTAGTGGCAGAGCTCCATTTTCGTGAACTGATACCAACTGTTCCCAGCTTGATGGCCACACACACCGGCTGCTTGGTCGGCAGACCGTCTGGCTTGACATCTACAATGGACCCTCCACCCACCCCCCGTGACCACGAAGGATTTGGAATGCACACACTTCGTCAGCAATACATGAGTAGGCGCAGAAGGACGACATCAGCAGCAGGGGCGAACTGGTGTGTGTGTGTTTCCGACGCCGGAAATGTACTGTATGCCGCACGACATACCTGATGCGGATCCTCTTCCACCTCCAGAGCCGGCGGCCGCTTGATACTCAAGGGCTTGGCCACCGCAAGCGCCACAGAGCTGGACGTTCGGAGCAACTTCTCCACCATGTTTGTAATAGCCTCGTCTCCTTTTTTCGCTTCCTCGGCTTGTGACGTTTTCTCGCTCGCTGCCGGTGCTCTTGTGTACCCACCTGCCGTGGTTCCCTCCGCTTCCGCCCCCGCGGCCGCCGGGTTCGTGCTCCCCGCCAACCCTACCACGCCTCTACCACGGGCCTCTTCCACCCCTCCCGCGCTCGCCGTTTCACGCTCAAACTGCTGTGTTGTTGTTCGGTCCGTCTCCGCCTTACTGTCACGAACAAGAAGAGGTTGGAGCAATTGCACCGTCGCTTCGGCTGAGCCCCCTCTCACCGCTAGCCCTCCTTGCACTCCCGCTCCCCCGTCGCCCCCCGGAGCCGGGGCCACCTCTGGCCCTTCCTCCTCCTCGCAATTCCCGAAGTTCTTACCCCCGTACTCAGGCGAGGGTTGGGTGTATCCATTGACGGCATGCTCCACCGAAAGCTGGTGTAGAGCGTGCGCCAGTTCTTGGTCGGCCCCACTACATGTCGCGTTCTCGCGCTCGAAGGACGTTCCGGGAGCTGACAGAGACTTGGACGTCTCGGTGCGAATGGTTCTCAGCACCTCTTTTTCCCACCGACGCATCTTCCGAGTATGAGCGTTGGGTTGGAGGGGGAACGGCAGAGGGTTTCCCTGTGTGGTTAGTTCGTCATCGTCACA
Source organism: Ectocarpus siliculosus (assembly GCA_000310025.1). Taxonomy (NCBI): domain Eukaryota; class Phaeophyceae; order Ectocarpales; family Ectocarpaceae; genus Ectocarpus; species Ectocarpus siliculosus. The sequence continues at coordinate 5,350,051 of FN649734.1, forward strand.
TGAACAATCGTCTGCTAATGATGGCGGAAGGCACTACTGTTGCTTAGGTCACCCATACTTGCTCCACACCAGCATGGACCTCCGGCCCGCCTACTATGCCGAAAAAAACATTTATCTACTGGTCCATGCCGTTGATAAATGTTGAGCATACAGTTGTTTTGCTCTTTTATTCGTGCCCCTTGTTGGTGTTCTCGGCAACTACTATTTTTAGGTTGCCGTGGGTTGACTGAAATCTTCCCGCTATTGTTTCTCCTCGGTGTACGTTCTGAGGGTGGGCAAGGGAAAGGGTTCAGCGTACACAAGAAAAACAAAGCAAATCTCTGACACGAGAGGCACAGGGTCGTCTAACTTTAACAACTTTTGATCCTGAGATGACTCTGTAAAATTCCACCGGCTGTTGGTGTGTGTTGACTTCACGTTTAACGGCGTGCGTTGTGGAGAGTTTTTCTGACGTGGAACACACACAAACGCATGATATGTTTGATTGAATAATCCGTTGCTGCCTTCGTCCAACACCGGCCCCCTCACCCGTGCAGAGTCCCCGTTCGCCTTGAGCTCAGCCTGTCGAACCGCTCGCCAGGCGCGGGCCATCTCCTGTTTCTCCCGTCGCAACTCTTCGAATTCCGGGGCACAAGACGTTCTGCGCAAGGAAACGAGTGCGAAGAAACGGGCATCAACAGATGGATATTAAAGATCAACGTTAGGGCAGAAGGCTCGGGTCACGGGCAGTAACATATTTCGACTTACCAACGCCCAAACCATCGGACCTTATTGTTGCTGCGTGAGCAAGGCTTGTTCACAGCACTGTCCTCTATGCGAGACTCTTTCTCGAACAGCCAGCGCGAGGACAACTCCCTTGAAGACAGGTACACGGGCCAACCATTGCCTCGTCGCTCACATGTCGCTCCCAATACCGTCGGACAGATCGGTGCCGTACGCGAGGCGCATCCTTAACCGCCTCTGCTTGACCGCTACGCTCTTAGTCTTGACGGCCTGGACCTGATACCGCCGCCACTCCCGCCGGTCCTGCTCTAGGCCCGCCAGGTAGTCCTCCTGCACTTGCACTCTCGCGCGCATGTTTTCCTGCGATAGTGTCCAAGTGGCAACCCGTTGTTGTTCTCGTTGTTGGTATTGTTGTTGTTGTTGTTGTCATTGTCTTTGTCGTTGCTGCCGTTAATGTTGCTGCAACAAGCCTGGACAATTCATGCGACAACACGTTATGCCATGCATGGAACCATGTACGGCTGGGGTGGCTACTGCTGTTGAACTTTCTTGTACTTTCGTTTCGCCTTTGTTCCGTGAGGAACTGTAGTCTACGCCATGAATATTGCGAGGCCTGTCGCCCACTCTCGGGGAATAAATACCCCCGCTTGGCGTTTCCTCATACAACATTGGTGTTGGAAAGGAGAAACGCACAGCGCGGCGAAAAGGGACAGGGCATTTTATTTGCTGCTGGTCATCGGTTTCAAGCACCTTTACCACGGTGCACGTATACCACGGGTGTACTTCGCTTACGAAGCCCTCGTTGAGTTTTGCTTGAGTGAGCCAAGTCGCAAGAACTGCTGCAGAGGTGTACCTCCGGGACAGCCGATCGCGCCTAGCGAAAACTCTGCACTGGGTACACGGTGGTCCGAAAATAGAAGCTGCCATACGCAACACTCGACACACTCAGCACAGCCCATACCTGGATCACGCGCCGCCTTCTAGCCGGACCACAGTCGGCTCTCTCGTGTGGCTTCTCCACACGATGGCCCGCATCGAACGTGTGTACCTCGTCCGCTTTCACGAGTAGGAACGGTTCGCGTGGGCGAAAACGCTCGGGGACGATAGGCCTTCCGTCCGGTCCGATCCCGTTCAGGCCACCTTCGATCTTGTGGGGGTTGTCCCATGGTTGCGAGCGTGAAGGCACCCGCATGCTATGGACAGAGTGGAAGAGATGGAGGGGGGGGGGCGTACTCATTTGTTGCTTGCCGTAGTCATTTGACCATTGACCACGCGTCCCTTTCGAGACGGAGCACCGTTCCTACACCTACTAGAGACACCACCAACATTTGGGAGCTCTTTACGTTTCTGCCACAAACTCCATAAAAAATTCTTGCACATCTTATCCCCGTCCTCTAGGGCCTCTTGTGCCCACCATCTATCCCCAATTATCGCGATCGTTTTTTCGCTGTTGTCTAATTTACCAAACTTGTCCATGTCACACCCTCTCTGTCTCATTTCCTCCTCGAGATCCTCTCTTTCCTTCCTGTACAACTCACACTCCCCAACTATGTGGGGTCTACTCTCCTCCGATTTGCCACATGGACATGTGTGTCTATCCTCCTCTTCCTCTCTCCTACGGCTGGTATACCTCTTCCTCCGTTCTGGCAAGTCCAGATCGCCTACTCGAAATTGCAATTTCAGCTTTTTCGCATAGTCCATGGGGCCGTCCAAGTACTTCTTCATCCCTATCCCTTCTTTCAACTTCCCGTATATCTCCAAGTGGTCTTCGCTTCGTACCTTCTTCCGAAGGGTTGTCTCCTCCCTACTCTCTAGCATCTCCTTGACTTTCGTCTTGAACCCCCCGAACCCTTCCGTGTCCAACGTCTCCTCCTCGTCTCCTATCTCCTTCCAAACCTTCTCTACCACCTTGTCCCATCTGATTCCCTTCTTCCCTGGAGTCGCTTTTACCCAAGCTGCCTCGTCAACCATGGCTGGTAGTCTATCGTCCGACATTCTACTTACCTTGTACTGCCACTTCAACTTCTGCATGTCTCTCTTTGTTTTAAGAGAGTACATTCCCAATTCTGCTCTCAATACAGTGTTGCTCGTTGTACTTGAACATCCTAGTATTTTCTTGGCCGCTGCCATCTGCACCGTTTCCAGCTGCTTGACGGCCTTTTCGTTACCTTCCCATATCTCTCCTGCATACTCTAGCTTAGGTACAATCACCTTCAAGAGAATACACCTCTTAATCCTAGTGTCTAGGTGTGGGTCCGTAAGGATCTCATCCATCTTGCCTATCTGAGCTTTACCCTTCCCAATCAACTTCGCTATGTGTGCGTCCCATGAGCACTCCTTCGAAATCTCTACTCCCAGGTACGTATACTTGTCTACTACCGGTAGTTCTTCCTCCCCCCATTTCCATTTGAATTCTACGGGATTTTTCTTATCTTCGTTACAGACCACTACTGCGCATTTTCCTACGTTCGCCGACAGTCTCCATTTTCGGGTGTATCCTACCGCCGCATCTATTTGTTCTTGCAACCCTTCTGGTGTTTCGGATACCCCCACGAAATCATCTGCAAACATCAGTCCGGAGGGGGGGGGGGGGGTGAGCTTCACGCTCTGCTAGGCCGTCCAGGCGGCGAGCCTGTGAGCTTCACGGTGTCTTAGGCCGTCGACCTACTGATAGAACCAACGACGGCGAACACGACGCGATAACTAACCTTCGTCGGCTTGACGATTCTCCCCATATTGCCAACCGAATCGCACGTTCTAGGGAGTCTCCGCTGTGACCGGCCTCCAGCATTCGTGCCGCCAGAACACGCCGCTGCTCGGTTGACAGCCCCCAGAACAGCTTCGGAAGTTTCGACGGCATCGGCTGCACGGCCGCCGCGAATGGGAGCGGCCACATAGTGATATGTTAAAGTTTGAACGTGAGACGTTCGGGTGTCAGTGCGCGACGCTGCGGGGAGTGCTTCCCGCCCGAAGTTCTGAGACGGCAGGCGTGTGCCGCAGCCTGTTGTTTTTCTTTCGTGCATGAAAATCGTGCCAAAGTACATCCGGTGGTAAAGCCTTGGTATTCGGTTCACTGACATTTTGCAAAGGCGGTAGCCTTCTTGGGCGTAGCCCTTGCAAAATTGAATATCGTTGTCCTTCATACAGTCGTCTGTCTGTGCGTCTGCTGTCTGTGCACAGACAGACGGCCGTGAACACTCGCTTGAACGATCCACACACTACGCGGAATATTGATGAGTTGGTTGGAGATGTTGTGTGGAGACCACCTTCATAAAGGTAGAAACTCCCCAACGTCTGTCGAGGACGATTCCCTCTTTTCACAGTTGCCCATAAATAGATGAAGGTGGTGGCAGATATAAAAGTGCGTATTCAACGATGTGCGCACAACCCTGTCGCCTTTAAAAGCATGTGCTGTTTGCCTGAACCCTCATGTGTGCTACGCAAATAAAGCTACCCATGCACCGTGCTGTGAGCTCCCGTTCTTACGCGTCAGCCGATTTGTTTGGGTGGTGGACGATGTCACGGCTCTAACTATCGAGCTGTATAATACACATCAGTACAGCAGTGGAATAAATCTAGTCTACTACCTACCGTAGAACCCGTCATCGGTGTACAATGCAACCTTACCATTACCGCACCTTGAGGTTTCTCGACGTGTTGATCGCTTGTTTATAGCCTGAGTATCGTTCACCAAGCAGAAAGCCAAAAGGAACCGAGCTATCGATCTTCGCTGTGGATCCGACGCGCTTTCCACCCATCTGTGAGGGCAGTTGCCCCGGCAGAAGCATCGATGAACAGTCGTGGCCGAACGAAGCTTTACCAAGGGTATTTAGACCGTTCCCTTCACAAGAGCGAACCACGCCGCAGGTGTTCGACGTCGAAGAGCGCGAGATATCTGTTCTCGGATGCACAGCAGTCGTCCGGCTATCTTCATGAATAGGCAACTACTCATTCTGCACCCTTGCATGTACTCTCTGCAGTCGGTGTGTGTGGGTTTTGGAGCCGACCCAGTGTACCACATGCCCTCAAGTACACATGCTTTGTACACATATGCGTGTAGTCAAGCCAGCTCCGGCCAAAAACATGTATCAACTCTCAAATTCCGTTTCGGGGTACGCAGGCTACTACATAGGCGTTGTAGCATCTGCGGATCCCCCATCGGTCCGCTTGTGCTGGCGGGCTTGCCAGCTCCCAACGTATATGCTACTGCTGCTTTGTATGTGTCTCTCCCCATGGTTAGAGACGGAGAAACTTGTTAAGGACGAGAGAGGCTAGGTGTGGCACGGCCCATCCGCGAGCCCGACGCAACAGCTGCGACTGCCCAGTGTTGTGAGTGCAGGATTAACACGTGTGTTGTGGGTGCCCTGTTTGGTTCAACCCAAAGTTTGTACGCTTCTCCAGCTGGAGCAGCTGCCGTGCATGTGGCTCTCGGAGAGGACGGCGGCGTTCACCCGGTGCGCCTCTAGCCCCCACGCCCAGCCCTCCTTGCCGCACACGCCGTTGTAGTAGTGATGAATGACACGCAGCGCGATCTCACTTGCAGAGATGCACACCTTTGCCTGTGCGGGGTAGCTCCACTCCCAAGCAACGGCCGTATCATGAGTAGTGTTTGTTTGCTCTATTTGAGAGAGAGCGAGAGCTCGAAGGACTGAACGAAGCTTGGCGGGCGCGGCACTTGAGCTTCCGCCCCTCCACCGAGATCCTGGTGTGCATGGGCTGTTGCGGTCGTGTTGTGAGTGCTATGAGCAGCGCTCCCCCCACCCGCTGTGAGAGTTTATTGGTCTGTGGGATGTGGATGTTCGTACGCGTATGATAAAAATGGATGTTCAATTTTGGGCAAGACGGCAACAACCAGCTTGCTAGCTTGCTGGACAGCACGACGCGGCATGCGCGAACGGACCGTTGCGTGGGTGTTTGTCATTTGTCATTTCGTCATGCATGTGCTGTGTGCCACGCGGGCAAACTACGAAAGGCGTAAAGTGGAGGAGCACGGAGAAGTGCACCCATCGCTTTGTGCATTTCCAGGGTGTGTGTGTGGGTGCTTTGAGGCGTAAGTGTGCCGCTGGCTCCCACGCCCAGGGTGGCATGGAGACATCTGACATCTATCCACTCCTGCCCCGCACGCCGTAGTTTTCAGACTGCAGACGAACAACGCACGTGAATTTCTGACATCCGTGTGTAGACTATATCAGACCATTGAGATTATTTGCACCCATGCTCAATATCAGAGATAGGCGGGCGCTACAACCAGCGGTGTGGCTGTGAAATAATATGTTCTCCTTGGGAGAGCATTTTATTTGTCAACGTGTGGGCATACAGGACCCGCTGATTGTTGTCATGTTTCCATTCTGACCACAGGCGATTGTTTCCTTTAGACAATCGAAGTTTCCTCACGGCAAGTGCATAGAGATTCCGTCCTTCCCAGCCAACCATGCCACAAGCTACCGCGCTCGTTGCTGTTGATTGTCGTCTGTTCCGCTCTCCTTCTAACATCGGGGTCCAACTGACGTGGACACTCCCGTGGCCTGAGGCCAAATGTAGTCGTAGTACAATACAGCAGTATACCTAAATAGAAAGGTTCTTGCTCGCTTCAAGAGCGGAAGGGAACAATCGAAAAGCGTGATCGGTCGAAAGGTTCCACGTCCTGCCCGCCCCTTTTGGAAGATTTACCCTCTGCTGTACTCTGTGAAACCATTAGACAAAAACACTGTGCTGTGATGCCGTTTGTTTCTTTTCTACAGCAATGGTGGGTGGCAATGAGTACCTGCCTGTTTGGTTTCAGCGCGGCTTGATGAGGACCATTACACCACTTTATACAAGTACTTTGTTAAGAAACAAGGGGCTCAATATGTAAACGAAAGAGAGGAAGCTTTAAGAAACATACATAACTCAGCGGCGTAGAGGGTGGCAATGTGAGTACCGGCCTGTTTGGTTTCAGCGCGGCTTGATGAGGACCATTACACCACTTTACATTAGAAGTACTTTGTTAAGAAACAAGGGGCTCAAAATTTACACGAATGAGAAGAAAGGAATTGTAAAAAACATACATAACTCAGCGGCGGATCCTTAACGAAAGCCTACTTTTGAAGTAAATAACAGCCTGTACTCGACATTGGCGAAGACATAAGAAGATAACCAGTCGAGCCTCGACCCGATTTTAACGGTTCATATCTCCTGGCTCGTTCTGTACATGGGGGTCAGCACTACGGCGCGATCAGAATGGACTTGCGATGGTGGACCCGAACAGACTCAAATCAACTCATGGTCCCAATCCTCATTATTTGATGATGGCTTTCGTTGTCCCAAATCATCTACAGAATGTGTATTTTTTCCTACTATAATAGATGAATCTGAATCCTTGTGGAAGCACACGAGCAGAACTTTTTGCCGATGTTTCGTATTCAAAGAGATTTATATTGTACCGCTCAGGAGTCAGCGGCTGAAAGGCCTTACTGTCATCCGTTGATCGAAAGGGTTGGTAGAACTAGGGGATGGCCCCCCGTAAGGATTGGTGGAGCAGAACAACCGACCGAGTGCTCCTCGTGGGACAAGTACTAAACATGTTCTCTCCCTCTTGGGTCGTGGTTCCATTATTTTGCGCGGAATTACTTGGTCAATATACACTTAAGTATATGCAGATTGTAGGTTGTTGGGCCTGCCACTATAATGGTGCTGTATTCGCCACAGTGGTTGCTCTATTAAGGCGCTGTTGTATTCAAGTGGACGGTCCATTTTCAACCGCTCCTTTTGGTGTGTGCTCACCAGCAGCTTTCTGCACGCCTTTGCTCGGCATTAGAGGGTCCGCTTCAAGAATGCCCCCGGGCGATCTGCGATATTGCGTCCCGATATATCTTGGCAAAGGGCATCTACAGCAGTACCTAAACCGGCCTCGGTGTTGGCGTTAGAACAAAGGTACAGAGGGAAGCCTCGGCTACACCGGGTTTTGGCCCTCTCTAATTATATAAACACAAATATTATGTTCCCATGCAACTATGGCCTTTGCTGGCGCCCTCTTGTTCGACGACTACGTGCCTATGAGCCCCTTGTCACACAACGCTGCCATATGTATTCAGCGGTACAGTACTGCTGTAAGTGTTGTTGGCCGTCAAGTCTGGCACAAGCGTGCAGAGAGCGTCCGAACGTTTGGCGAGGTCCGTCTCTACCTCTTTCTATCTCGGATAAGATTATGAGAGCATTGCTTCCTCTCGAACAGGGTGCGCCGTGAACACCCCAATGTGGTGAGCAATAAATGACGCCCCCCCCCCACCGTCCCCACCCACGCACGTACCCATCTCCCGTGCCCGGTCCCTTGCTCTCCTCCTACGGTGGTACACACAGGTGGGGGCCTGGGGAAGCCGGAAACGCTCAAATAGTGTGCGGAAACAGGGGACCGCCCGCACCGTACCGGTGGTTTCGTCGCGGTTTTGTATTTGCTGGTCGACAACTACCGTTCCCTGGGCATCCGGGCTTTTTTATTGCATTTGCGTGTACCTGTGGTTTGCCGGCGCACCAGCAGACGGCGGCGAGCGAGTGACACAGCGGGGACAAGCGAGGAAGCCGTTCAAGAACGACAACAATCCACCGGAAAAACGGCGGCGGCAGTACCCGCCCAGAGCGCTTGTTCTGCGGGTTGAGTGGAAATTGGACGGCGGCGTTTTGGCGTGTTGTTGATGGCACAGCCGACACCAGCGTTGGTAGAACAGCCTGTGCTTGGCGATGGATCATCCCCGACAGCAATAGTAGCAGCAGCGGTGGCGACTACGGCGATTACACCATGTACGCCTAGCGGCGGCGGCGGCGGCGGCACGACTCCCTCCTATATCGGGTCTCCTCCGACAAGACCGGCAAGTTGTCCCGCCGCTGATGTGCTCCCTCCTTTGAGGGCGGCAGTGACGACGATGGACGACAGCGCGTGCGGCGGAGAATCGGGCGGCTGTGCCGCCAGCGACCAGGACTTCACGAAGCCCCACGGCGGTTCCGCCGCAACCGAAAATACCTCTAGCTGCAGCGGCAGCAGCAGAAGCAGCCGCTGCAACAGCTGCAGCCGGGGCGCATCCGAGGAAGAGAAAATCGTCGTCGAAGACTTTGATTCCGCCCCCTTTGCTGCTGCTGAGAAGGAGAAAGAAGGTGAAGGCATGGAAGGAAGCGGTTTGGACAGTGAGGTTTCGGAAACTGATGCGGGTATCGGGTTGATGGCGGAGGCAGAGATGAGGGCGGGGCTGGGCGCTAGAAGATCTTCGAGAACGTCGATCTTCAGACAGAGCAGCGGGGATCTGTTGTCGCTCGCTGCTGCGGCAGGGAAGCAGCAGCAGCGCGGAGGTTTGCTGCAGGACCTAGGCAGACGACGCGGTAAGTGGGGTGTTTGCTTGTGGTTTGTTGTGACGATCGTCTTGGAGACAAGGAGATATGTAGATCTCGGGCGCTCGGTGCAGGGCGATCGCGTGCTCGCGATGTGTAACGATGACAACAACAGAGTTTGGGTGGCAGACACTCTGTCCTATTAACGATGTGGGCCAGACAACGAGGCTTCCTGTTGGTGCGTTTCATGAGGGTGAGCCGAGGTAAGCCGAGGTTAATACCGCTACCGGTGCTACCATTGCCAGAAGCAGTGTCTTTCACTAGTGCACCGCCCAAGAACAGTGTGCACAACGTACAGGCGCGTTCTGGATACTTGGGACGGAGGATGTGTCAATTGGCTTGGACGATTTTTTTTGCCCAGCAGTGAGTCGGGGGTTCTTGCACAAACCGGAGATAGATATTATCCCACAGGATGGCCCTTGTTTTGTACTTTCGACAAGTACCGAATTTTTCCAAGAACCATCCCACGCCCGTGCGATGACTCCCGCACCTACGTAGCTTACCCACCTCTTCCAAGATGTGAATCCGCAGTTTTAATCCCCCGTGCTCCGGCCCCCGCCCCGCCCACGTCTCCACAATTCATCGAACCAGGAGTCAATTCCCCCACACAAGTAGTTCCTGGGCCGTCTCCCGGACTGCGCCCCAGAACTCCCGACCAGAAACACATTACTTCTCCTTCCGGTCTCATGCGGGGCTGCGCGGAAGTCTCCTCTCCCAGTCCCCGAGCGTCGACTCCGGCCTCTGCTGCTACAGATGGTACTAGCGTGGTCAAAGCGAAAGCACCAGGGGGAGGCGTTCTTAGACCGCCCGGGGGAGTTGCGCCGAAGCCCCCCCCCGGTTCTTCTTTCGCCGGCGCCGCGGCGGCGGCGGCGGCGGCGGCGGCGGCGGGGTTGCCTGTGCCCGTCGACGGCAGAGGACGGGCCGGACGAGACTACGGCCCCGGCATCCCCGTGACTCGTATCGCATCGTGGTCAACCTTTGGGGACGAAGGCGGCGGAACCATCTTCGGGGATGACGAAGCCGACGCTGCGCGAAGAAGGGGAGAGGGGGGCGGGCGTGACGAGGAGGGGTCTTCGCATATCCGGGTGGCGGGGGGGGGGCTGAGGCGACAGGGGTTGAAAGGCGCTTCTGGTGCGGGGACTCCGGGGCAGGGGCCGAACGAAGAGGAAGAGTCTTCTCGGTCGGCAGACTGGGCGACGTGAGTGCCCACAGAGTAGACGGAAGCCTGGCACACGTTGTGGGGTCCTTTATCAAGTTGCCAGCGTATGCATAGGTGCTGCCAACGATACTAGGAGGTTTAGGCGTTGTTGATGGCACCCCGACCACTGGGGCTGTACTCCTTTTACCATAGTGATATTTGTACTTGTACTGGTAGCGTGTCTGCCATCGCCGCCGCCGCTGTAGGAACACTTCTTTACTGCTGACCCCACCGCTGCTGGCTCTTGTTTTCATATTTGCGTTCATCCAATCTACCTATATAGTTATTTTCTGCGCCACGCGATAGCCTGCTCTTTCAGCCACACCCCTAAATTACCGCTCTACTTAGACATGTTTTTTAGAAGTATCATTTTTTATGTCTCACACCCCCTCCCTCTTTTTTGCTGTTGCGTTTTCGACAGGAACAACCAAAACGGAAAGGCGAGCTTCTTGAGCGACGAGGATCGTGCGATAGAGGCGGCTCAGGGGGGGGATCTGGCCGCGATCAAGGCGTTCCTGGACCGGGGCGGGGACATCGAGCTTCGCGACTCGCTGGGAGGGATGGTGAGAGCTACAACAGTATTCTACCCGCCGGCGAACTGTTACTTTTTGTTGTTGTTGCGTGTTCGTTTTGAGGTTGCTTCCGAATGAGGCGTGTTTCATGTGTGTTGCCATTAAGAAAACCAACACGTGCGACGCTCTCGAAAGTTGAAAGTACGGGCAAACGCATGCGTGTGCGGTCGCGATTTTTGAAGCTTTGCTCTGCAACTAAGGGGCTGCCGATACTACCGGAACTGCTGTCGCTGTTTTCTGCTGTTGGTGTTGCTGTTGCTATTGGTGCAGACGTTGCTGGCCTGGGCGTCCAGACGGGGACACACGGAGTTGGCCCGACTGCTGCTCTCCAGGGGGGCGTCTGCCACAGCGAGGGACGGGAGGGACAGGACCCCGCTCCACCGCGCTTGCTCGGGCTGCAACCCCGACGTCGTGAAGGTGGGTATCACGTGTGTTGTCTTGCTGCTGCTGCTGCTGCTGCTGCTGCTGCTGCTGCGTGTGTGTGTCGCAGCCTGAGTACAACTTGGTGTCCCGGGTGCAGCAGCTGTGCAGCAGCCGTGTTGTTTAAGACTGTGGCTGGTCCGTGATTTTCGTGAGCAGGGAGCTCTGTTGTGGGTCTTGTGTAAGGTTGAAAATAACACTTGCTTCGGCAAGCGTGCTGTCCCTCTGAGAAGTTTGCCTTTTTTTTTCTTTTTGTGTGTGCGAATAGAGGGAATCCACGTGCTGTAAACAGCCAGCGTTAGCGCCGGAGGCACCAACCGAGCGGAAACTTGCTGAGGACGTGTAAAGTAGAAGTATTATACAGTGCACGCCTGTCAATGGGGTTATTTCTCGAGCCTCGCGGGTTTACGAAAAAAGGTCGTGGTTCAGAGCTTCCCACTAAAGCGCATCACACACACTACACACACTACACACACATGTTGGGGGCGGTGAAACCTCTAGACTCTAGACGACGTGTCGGTCTCTTAGCGGAACAATGGTTGATCCGTGGGTGTTGGACTGGACCCTACTTGGTCTGGTCGCGTCTATTGGTGCGTTCCTCGTGTGTCTGTTGGATTCAAGATGGGGCTGTGTGGGCAAACGACCGACCAATCGTTTTTTCCTCGTCTCTGTAGTGACTTTTCTCTTTTCTCTCGTTCCCTCTTTGTCTCGAAAAAAAAAACAACCAAAAGGCGCTTCTTGAGGCCGGAGCCGATCCCAATGCGCGAGACCAGACGTGGAGAACCCCGTTGCATCGGTCGGCTCGATGGGGATCACCGGGTTGTACCACCATGCTCCTCGACGCTGGCGCTGACATTGAGGTAACGTCTTGGTTGTATTGATGTCCTTCGTGGTGATACATTGATATGATACAACTATTATATATCTTCTTCCATCACCGCCTTGCAGTGCGCGCGCTTTTTGGCTCGTTCCATATGTATGGCATACTATGCTATACTTGTCGTCTTTGCGCAATCCCGCGACCACAGAAGAAGGATTTCTCTCTCTCTCTCTGGACCATACCATTGTCGGAGAGAGATTGATCGGTAAACAGATAGGTGCGGGGGGAAGATATGCATGGTGGTCCGCGGAGGCGAGGGCCGTTGTTGTTTTTGATGGTCGAGAACAGCGAACATCCAAGACCAACGCCAACCACACGACACGATGGCCAAACCTCCCCCCGTTTTTCCCTTCCCTTCCCTTCCCTTCCCTTCCCTTCCCTTCCCTTCCCTTCCCTTCCCTTCCCTTCCCTTCCCTTCCCTTCCCTTCCCTCTACAGGCTAGAGACAAGGAGCTGGCTCGAACCCCGTTGCACTCTGCGAGCAGATCGGGAGGGCTGGAGACCACGCTCGTTCTGCTCAACAACGGCGCCGACTTGAATGCCAAGACCGGTGAGCGATCGCTCGATGCCGAATACTATTAATAATACTGCTGTACGATAGTAGGACGCAGATCATCATCATACCGTTTTTGTGTGTCATACCCGTTTCGTGCTCCTTTCCGGGGAGCACACAACACATCAGTGTCGGTTGGTGGAAAACGTGTCGCGTTACATCCCCCGACACCTCAACACGACGGTTTATCTAGAGTCTAGAGTGCCACGTGGCAGACGCGTACCAATCGTTGTTACCCTCCAACGCGTGTGACGCTTGGCGGGCTTGTCAAGTTTCGGAAGCCCCGCTCCGGTTGCAATCTTGGCGCACGGAATTTGCTCCCCAGGTCTGTTTGCGGACTCTCTGACCGTAGCCCCAGCCCATTTCCTTGATGATTTTCTCGACCCCTCGCCCCCCCACGTGCGCCTGCCTCCCCGCCGTTTAACCTTTTGCTGAATAGTTGCTGGGAATACCCCATTGCACTTGGCGTGCGATCGGGGGCTTTTGGGGAACGCGAAGCTATTAATGGAGTGGGGGGCAGATGCCACTGCTAAAAACGAGGCCGGCGCTTTACCGGCAGAGGTGCGTACTGTACGTTAATCGTGCGAGTCTTCCTCCACCTCGTGTTGGCGTAGTTTTTGCCGCTATGCATGCTCGACGCGAAAGCTTTGTTGTCTGCCGAAACCCATCAGCCTTAGCTGCAGCAACCGTAACCCTTCGTCTGTCATCCCTGACCTCATTAGATTTGTACAAGGGCGAGAGGTGGATCGACAGGTGTCGTCTAGGAAGCCGGTTCGGATATTGTCTGATTCTGTGTTGAATGAAAAGAGGCGTGTTCGACGTACGGACCTCCACGAGCAAGTCATTTTCCCCGTTCCTCTTTGTGGCACGCGACCTATACGGTCGTACCGAAGCGCCGCTTGGGCAGACGCAAGCCAGGCACAACGAGAGTTTTGTGTCTGCCCATGCCCTGTCCGTGTTTTGTGGTTGCTTTTCACGACTTTGAAGAGCAAAACCGTTTTGGAATAGTCTCTTTGAATCTACGTTGTGTTCCCAGACTGAAACCGAACGTTCGTTTACCCGCATTTCGTTAATATTTTGTTGCGTGGGCGTACGCGCGCACGTGCGAACGCGAACAAGCAGGTGGCTGCCCCGTGGGTGGAAGACTCGGTAAAGGCTAGCATGCAGGAGTTGCTGGCGCCTAGAAGACAGCCTTCGAAGGAGGGCTCCGATGCTACCTCCCACACCAGACCAACGCCAGCGGTAAGCAGCGGCAACAGCAGTGATGTCACCAGCGGGGAGCAGGTTGCTCGCATGGTGATCGAGGGTATCTGGTAGTATGTCGAACGTCCTTGCGAGTCCTCATTTAACGCGCAAGACGCGGTTGGCTTGGAGCCGAGCTGCTGTTCACGAAAGAAACCGACCTTCTGAAGACGGCTACACTCCAGAGCTGCACGCCATCAAACATACTGCTGTCATACTGTCCTCTCACAGCATGGGGACTCTGCGGCAAGCCTGATGTCGTCCTTGCAAGCACACCTGCACCCTCGAGAAGATACCCCCGTTATCTCAGTAACGGTGGGTGTCTGGCTCAAAACCATCGTGATGGACGTGACGTAATCGCTAACGGTACTCCTCATGATGCTCATCAGGCAGAAGCCGCAGCCAGACAGAAGCAGCAAGGGCGCTGTTGAACTTTCTCTCGTACCCCGCTTCACCAGTCATCACAAACACTGCTTCCCCGTCCATTCGCCAAGGCTAAGGAGCGCGGCTGCAGCTTGTGTTTCCGTTTGCCCGGAAATCGATCTCGGGGATCTCAATCTACGAAGAGGGGGTCCGCAGTCAAACCGCATTTTTCGATCTCTCTCGAAACCCGCAACTCTCCTCAAGCACACCTTTGTAGAGGAGCGGCACCGTCACGGGAGTCGCGCTGCTCCGTAGTGAAGCCACCCCATTTTGCATTGCGTATGTGTGGCAGCGTCTAGCGGAGCGAGGCCAAGAACACAAGACGGTCGGGGCCTCCAATCGAGCGGGACCTCCCATGGAGTATATAGCCCTGTCCTTTCAGTATCCGCAACCCTGCAGCAGGTGGCAGAACGTCCTCCCGGCTGCGAAAACACCATCCCAAGGGCCCCTTGAATCAATTCACCTACGTTTCCCCCCACGACCAACTGTTTTTTTGGCTCCCTCCTCTGCCTGCCGTGAATCCGGGTCGGGTCTGATGTTTTGGCATGACAGGTGGTTCGGCCGAGACCGAAAGGAGCAGCGGAGGAAGAAGCGGGGTTAATGGAGTTCATCCGATCGCAACGAAATTCCATGGTGAGATGTGATGCTGCTGTTGTCGGTATGTCTTGGGTGCGTTTCAACTTCTATGTTGCGGCGCTACAACACTACATACCGTGAACGCCTGCGCGATGGACGCCATAATTTTCGTACACCACCCGCCGGATGACACGATGCCGGACGCTATTCGCGACGACCACGCCTGATTTTCTTCGCAGGCGGAGTGCCCCGAGTGCCAACAGGACATGCTCCGACAGACCCACGCCTTCAACAGCGACGGTGTGCCCATCGGGCTTTCGAGTGCACACGGCACTTACAGGATCTCGTCCGCCGGGAGCCCGGGAAAGGTCAAGATGTGCTCCGCGCATCGCGCGCGAGCGCAGCCCGGCGAAGGTGGCCTGCCCGGGCTCGACGAGGGCTTTCAGCGCGGCCTGCTAGGAGATGCCATGTTGGGGGAGGGGATGAGCGAGTTTCGTCCCCGGAAGGGGATGGGCAAGAGCCGAAAGAAGCAGCTCTCGTCCAAGAGCAAGTACGAGGGAGGATGCTGCAGTGTACAATAGTAGGAACAACTCTACCTGCCTTGGTTCTGCATGGCTGGAGCCGTGTGGCCGGCGAGGTTTGCAGCAGCGTGGCGGAGGAGACACGGGGAGAGGGGCCAAGGCCAGGCGGAAGGGGGTGCATCCGGTCTTTCGGTATGGAACATGTGTGGGAGCAAACTTCAGTTCGTGCTGTGCCGTCCGGTGTGTTTGTTCAAGGGGTTCACTGACAAGCTGTCGGAAGAGTAGTGCTGTCTACTCTCCAAGTACATGTGTCGAGTATGAGTGCCAAGAGTCCACGGTATTTTTGCGTCTTGTTGTCGTTTTTCGTTGATGACATCTGTCACTATTTGTCGCGGGTCCTGTCTGACAACGGGACCCCCTTATATGGGTGTGCTCAATTTACGTGTTGGTGTTCGCATCGTATTGTCTTCCGTATTCTATTTTATCCGTTTTTTTAAGACCTTGTAGAAGTACCGTGTCGCGCACGCTGACCGAGCGCAAGCTGTTTGTTTTGCAGCAACAGCAGCACCATTAGGCGGAACGCAGGCATGCATGCCTGTTTGTGCCGTTCCTGCGACTGCTGTAGGACTTTTGTGTGCAGGGGACACCCGACGTGTAGCTTTCTCCTACGCGATAAGCATCATGCATACAGCGGCGTGCTAAAGTCTGGCTGATGGTCCTCTGGCGATTTACGGAGAAGAGGTGCATCCCTACTCTTGATACTTTTGAGACAACTTCTTGTCCAATATTCCCGACTCAGAAAGCCGTTGGTTTTACGCTTCTGCCGAGTCCAGAAGTATGTTCCACGTTTGTTATGTGTAGCCCGTTCTTCTTCTTGTCTTGTTATCATGGAAAGGCGTTGGTTGTCCTTGTAGATAACGATGGGCGGTTTTGGTGTCGCACATGCATGTATACTTGGCTCATCCATGGCGTGTCATCGAGGGGTGTTTTTTCGTGGGTGTCGAGATGGTGATTTATGCGTCTGCTGCGGGTGGTCTATGGAACCTCCCAACCTGTAGAAACTGGAGCGGATGTTCACTGCTACGGTAGGAGAAGGGGTTCCGCCATATGCGTATTACTCTGTCAGTGCAAACTAGCGTATCGCTCGCGTCGTGCATAGCTGGGTCGAGTGTTTTAGGGTCCAATAGCCTGGTGTTGTTGTGTTGATGCACGCCCATCTCTCGATGGCCGATTTTCCATCGCTACAGTAGAAAGCAGCGGTTGTATTTCACCCAAATCTCCTGCATGTACCATAAGACCGTTTCGTTGTCGCCCGTATGTTGTATGATGTGATGGGCAATGGTACGAGATCGGGGGGGGGGGGGGGGGTCCTTCACGCGTTGGGTTGATTCGATGAGGTAAATATGTAGCTCACGGTACGGATGTATGTCCGGTTCTGGGAAGCCACTTGAGCTTATTCTCTGCGTTGGATTTACGCCAGTAGTCTTTGGTGGAAATGGTTGATAATTCAAACGTTGCTGGTCCCAAATTATCAATATACAGTACTCTTTCTGAATGCTTCCGAAGGCCGCCATAGACCCAACGGTACTGACGACCGGCTTATCGGCTGACACTCAATCAGCCACGGCTGTCTTCGAGCCAGAAATGTTTCCCTGTGAAAGCTGGATCTACAACAATAGAGACGATCCCACCTTCGAAACAGAGTCAGCGGATTCTCCAATTCGGACCGTGTCTCTGGGAGTGGGTTTAGAACGATTGGAAGCTCCATGCCGTCACACGCTTTTTCGTTTTTTTTTATTTGACTTGGTTCGATCTTTGACACCGGGTTTTTAGGGTCACAGTAACACTCTACTCTGACATATAATCGTGCTTTTTCTACTCTTGGGCCGCCTGGTTCGCGGAAGACCCCGAATAACCCGGCTGTCTGCTTGGTCTTCAAAAGATTTTCAATTTTCATCAAGGTGGTGTCTACGGACCCACGTGCCGTTCGGATTTGGTGATTTATTGGATTGGAGCAACGATTTAATTGTTTTTCCAGGAAAGAAGGCGCGAAAAAGAGCAACGGCGATAATGATAAAAGTCTCTTCGGCCTAAAAGCTGGTCGCAGACGAATGGTGCGCAAAATCGCGAAGGTCGCATTTCTTTTTTTTTTCTTCATTTTTGTCATACCCTTTTTTACCCTCGGCTGACACTTTCTTTCTACGTACTCCTTTGGCCTTCTCTTTGAACAGAGCTCCGTCTCGGGGTCGAAGAACCCTCTCTGCAGGGCATTCCCGGTTCACCACTCAGTTTATTCCTTTGCGAAGGTCACTCATTTTATTCCTATGCAAAGGTCACTCATTCTATTCCTATGCGAAGGTTTCAGCCGTCCTACGCTCAAGGTCTACTACAGTAGCGAACACGCGCTCCACTGTTGTAGCGACAAATGAACGCGGACACAAACACACAAAACGAAACACCACGAGAAAACACCAGAAAGCGCGACACAACGCGTTTCTGCCGAGACAAGATCAACCAAACTCCGAATACGAAACATAATATCGTCACTATCCACTACGTGACGCAATCATCCATAAAGGGTGTAACTCTCCTGGCGGGTCTGGGGGGTTCGCGTGCCCCAACGTATCCCTTTCTCGCCTGCAGAGCCCCCCTCCCCAGTCATTCTAGACCCTCCTCCGCTCTCTTGTTTTCTGTATTGAAAACCAACACCCCTTTTCTATCATGCCGAGTAGGCGGGCGCTGTGCCCATTCGTTGCAACAAAACATAAATAGGGCGTGAGCAAGAACACGGTCTCGCAGAATGCTCTTGAGGCTTAAATACTTCGGGGTGCCGATTCATCCGTGTGGAGCGGTGATACGTCTCTGCGCACGTGCGCACCCGAGCTCCCCCAGCCCCCGCCATCCCGTGCGACGAGAATTTCACCACGTTTCCGCTGCATCCATCCCTTAAGCGTGCCTGACACAAACGGTTATCGGCCTTGCAACCCAGGTCAGCCGGTTAACGCGGTCGATGCAAATAAAAAAGAAACACACACAATCAATCAACACACCAGCAGCGTCTACGGCGACAACACTGGCATTCGCTACAAATACCGATTTTTGGCGACACAAGGTAGGGAAAGAACACGCACGTCATCAGCAGATCCGGCGGGCCTTGCAAGAAGACCAAACCCGTGATCCAAGGCCTTCTATGTTCCCACAGGCGTACGCACCCACCCCTTGTACATATACTTACATACGCAAACGCCCACCCAGATCGAAAGAACCACGCCATACAAAACCACCACTACAATGCCCACCCAGACGGAACAAATGACGCCCTACACGTGTAACATAACCAACGAAAAAACAGTCAGTTACACACGCTTAACACTGTGCACACGTTGTAGTATACTTTAACTAGGCTCCCATGGCATGTTGTCAAACAAGCAACGGAAACGATTTTCCTGCCCGGCCTATTGGAAGCTAGCGCGTTCCTTAGGTTTCTTTATGGCTTGCAGCGCCACTGCCGTTGGCCGCTCCGCTGCACGGCTCTTTCAAGCTCAGGTCCTTGGCTGTCAGGAGCGCCGACTTGGCTCTCGCAATCAATACGCGAGCAATCCACAGAACCAGCAGGGCCGCAACCTCTAGGATGACCAGACCGACCACGGCAGCCACCAAAACAGGCCACGTCTCTTCGTCCGCGGTCTCATCCTCCGCGTTCTCCCACCACTGCAGCCTCCAGACAAGGTACGCCGTCACCAGCACCTCGGTGAGCGCCGAAGCAAGCCATATCAACGAGTTCCCGAACACACTGAGGTACCTGAACCGGCCGGGAGCGGAGAAGTAGTACACGATCTCGGCCAGCGTGCCTCCGAACGTCACGACAAGAACGCCATACAGCATGATGTTCAGGAACTTGTACTGGTTCTCGCTAACCTCCGTCTCGAGAATGCCACCCGGGAGGAACCGCAGCAGGCACCAGATCGAAAAAAGACCCACGCCCTCCACCACCGATGCGACGACGACCAGGCCTCTCACGGACAGAGGATCTCTCCAGCGCTTGTAGCCCACGTACGCCTCCACGAGCTCGAGGCTCAGCGAAACCACGAGCAACGCGATCGTGATGTCTCCGAAACCTTCCGGGCTCAGCGGCCTGCAGTTGTCTTGATACTCGAGCTCTGAGCTGTCTAGGAGCCAATCGTAGGTGGTACCGTACTCTTCCTGCAGGTCCGCAGTCAGCGCAATCACAGGCACCGCGACGCACAAGCCTTCGATTTCGTCACGGGTGGAGCTTGCGGACGTCCAGGTGCAACCGGTGCTAACCTTGTCGTACTTGGCGCAATCGCACAGCTGGTCGATGGCCGGGTCTTCGAGGCCACTGCAGCTGGTGAACGTGCTCACGGTTCGGTCTTCGTCGAACCAAACCACCGAACTATCCAGCTGTTCGCAGTTTGAAGACAATCGGTCGTTGTGGTACAAGGAAAGGGCCCGTACTCCGCAGTCCGCTTCGTCGAAGACCCCAGACGCTATTGCTTGCGCCAAGGTCCAAAACGTCGCTCCAATCTCCAAGAACAACCCCAGAGACAGGAACGCCGCCGCGTGCTTCATTCCCCTTCTGGCTTGCTTCTTGAGATAAGCAGCACGATAATTTCGCTGATCCTCGGAGGCGGTGCTGGTCGCAGCCGTGCCATCTGCGTCGAAATCCGGCTGGGATACTGCCGACGGAACAGAAAAAAAAGCAGGAGGGACGTTCACCCGGTTCAAGCAAACGCATGGCTGTTAGACACACACGCGATAACGCCAAGTACACGCAACCAGCAGGAAACAACGTTCGACGCATTTTCTCTTACAAATAATCATGTTCTTCCACCTGTAGGAAGAAGAGTTCACCGCTCGAGCCATGTCAAACGGCCCATCCTACACCAGTTTCCCAATGTTAACAGAAAAATATTTCAAATATCTCGGGTAGGTTACTTTAAACCCGACAACACAAGCCGGCTGTGCACGACAAAAAATAGGTTATGTTGCGACCTTCTGTTGCGAAAAACCGACTTTACGATTCTCGATAGACGCGCACAGATTAATACCTCTTGAAAGTCTTCACACAGAGGTTTTTCTTCCAGTTATAAACACTCGTAGCTCGACAAAATCGAACACTGTCCAGAACAAAGATTGACCTTCACAATTTTCCCCAAATTTTCAGTGATGTCGGTTACCGCGGTACCGAATTGGCCGTACCGAAGTCGGGCCGTCAGTAATTTTATTTTCCCACGTAATCACGTAACTCAAGGGGGGCTCCGCAGAATCACGGACCCCCCCTGTAGGGGGGGGCGCATGTTCAGAACACAGAGATCGGCGATGCCAGCTCGGAATAAATCATAAGAATGCAAGAAAGTTTATATCTGTCTGCGGAAGAGTGCTGCTGTCGCCGGTAGATGGTACATCGTACCGTTGGGAATTGGGAGACGCTTTCATTGTCAAGCAAGGTTGGACGATGTCGGATATTGTACCGGGAGCCGGAGAGGGCTCGCAATCAGGGGGTGCAAAAATAAAATAATAGAATGCTTCCTTGTGTTCTTGGGCTCTGGGCTGAACGCCGCCGCACGCGGGTTGTTGTTGTTGTAGCGAAGTATCTGATTTCTGGTAAGCATGCACTTCGAAGCTTCGAAGGAATCAGCACCATGACATAATAAATGTTTTGAGCTTTGAAACAAGAAACAATCAGGGCACTGACAGAGTAGTTCCAGCATGTCGGCACTAGCTCTAGTGCCAGTACAAGAAACACAGCATACACAACTGGCTCAAAAGTGTTTTACGCTTGCTTGAAATCTCGCAGTGGTTTGTGCGACACACAAATCACGGGTTGGGGGCTTTATTTTCGCTATGTCGGCGAGACATCGTGGATACAGCGTGTACGCCCCCCCCTGCTGGTTCGCTGGTTCTATGGAAAAACTATGACATATTATAATGCGTTATAATATGTCATAGTCTTTGGTTCTATGCCCCCCCCTGGTGATTCGACGTCCCCCCCTGATGATTTGACGAGCCCCCCTGGTGCTTCGGCCCCCCCGGTGTTGCCGTAATTGGCGTAAGTGTAGTACAATTCGCCTAAAATAGGTAATTACGCGTAAGTAATTTCTTCAAAGTGCGGTAACCGACATCACTGCAAATTTTCGACACAAGACCCAAACATCATGGAAACGTTATCTAGCGTGGAACGAATAAAATGTTTCGTAGACCTCATATATATGATGCCTGGGTGCCACCGTCACGGCAGGTGTTCAGAGAGAGTTGTGCTATTATAGACGGAAAGTACCACAAAGGACAACAGTAACCTCGAAAACCCAGCCCCCCCTTCGAGAGGGTCGGTGTTGACCGGGTTCTCCACAACGGGGTGCCCAAGCACAAGGCAGCAATCGAATGCGGCCGGCAACAAGTCTGGCTTGTTGTTGTTGTTGTTGTTGTTGTTGTCTTCGCATTAAAAACCGATCCGGTCTCCACTCAGTACCTTCTAATGTCCGTATAGTATAGTATAGTACTGGTCCAACTGACGGGGACGCCTTCCGTGGTCACAAGCCAACTGCCCTTCATAGCGGGGGGTAGTGTACACCTTTCTAAAAAAAAATAAAGGAATAAAAATGGACACCAGAAAATTCCTCCAAGGCGCGAATTGTTATCCAACCGAAAACAGATCAACAGCAGCAAGGAAAACTACTTGTACAATCGGGATAAAAACGATCGACGATGCCGGTCAAAGCTGGCTTGTATTCTTGATTTGCCGGGGCGGCAGCAACTAAACAAGGGAATACCCCGGTAAAAATCTATCATCAACGACAAACCGCTCATGACGGAGAGTTCTCCCCGTTTTGATGGGCTCAACCAAAAAATCCTACTCTACACTGACTGCTGTGGACTCAGACTGCCGGCTCATCAAGACTACTGATGTTGTTATGTAACAGCATTATTCCACAAGCTTCACCGAAACTCCGCTGCCTCCCAAGGATGATTTAGACTACATGTACTACTGCTGCTGTAGTCACATCGCACTTAGAGGACCGGCCGAGACCGATGATTTGATTTCAGTTCCGTTGTGTTATTGTATTCCGAAACCTTCCTGCCTGTGAACACAATCAACGCCATCAACGAAATCGAACTGTAATTTTGTCGCAGAAAAACCGAGCCAAGGATTCCGGGAGAGAGACGCACAAGCAGCAGCAGTAGCCTATGATTTAGCCGCACTGCAATCCGGTGGGAGCGTGTGGCAGAGGGAGGGAGAAGCACGCAGGATAAAGTCTAGAGACACGTCTGTGACGAGGACAAATGCAAATTGGGTGCCTTCTGCCCCCAGCCCCTCGATGTTGGAGAGTCCGTTCAGTCTACAGTACCGGAACATCGGTGACACCTCCTCGCCACGACACAGCCCAGCCCCACTCACATTCAGCGCTCATGCTATCCTCGTAGTTCCGTGCGTGTGCAGCCCCAACGTAAAGAGAGTGTGCGAGGGAGGGTGGAGAGAGCGAGATGGGGTTGGTCCTTTCGTCTGTACCCTCTGTGCAAAGCTGCGAGCAGTGTTCCTCGCACGTTCCTCGTTGTACAATCGCACCAATCACCAAGCACACCAGCGGGGAGAGAACCGGTTCGAAATCCGAACCTCTGTTATATAATGTATTGCGAACTGCGAACTGCGAACTGCGAACTTCGAAGACTTTTGGCTTTTAGCTTGTAGACATATATCTTCAGCTCATCTTTAACTAGAAGTACACCAGCAGTCATGATACATTGCAAAAAACAAATCGGCCGGCGTGCTGGCGTCCATCATCCACGTAGCACATCCGGTAGCCGCGGTTGTGCCGCCGTGGTCGAAGACGCCATTCCGCTCGATCGAGCCGTTTGAGAGCGGGCCAACGGGCCAAAAACCACATGTAGACTATTTGTCACCGAGATGGCACAGATAGGATGCATACGAAGCGTCATCCACGCCTTGATCCACGTTGTCCAACACGTCGTCACCAGGCGCAGATGGGGTGTCGTTGTCGTCGTCGTCGTCGTAGTGACCCTTGTCCTCTTGCCGGAACAGGCTGACCATTACAGGATCTACCCCCACGGCTGCGAGGGTGCCGGAGACGGGGTGGGAGGGGAGTGGAGAGGACGTGCTTTAATATTCATGCCGGAGGGTCCGCTCGGCAATTGAACAAGACGGAGTAAAGAACAGTAGTTGGCACCGACTTCCTCTACGTATATGGATTGAGAGGTCCCTATGGTACGTAGCATTGGGTACATGCGGTTGAAAGACGGGCCGTTACGGAGAAGGGAAAGCGACATTCATCATTTTCAGCCCGCCAGGTCAGAAATATCGTGGCCCAGGGGTGGTAGGGTTAGGGTTAGAGCGTAAATAAATCATCACCCAGGGATGACCAAAAGTTGTGCTTCAACAGCAAGTATGGTCCGTGCTGCGTAATACCTGCACTGAATTAATAGTATAAGTACAAACCCCGTCAAGCCCAAGCTCTTACCCGCTCTCTCCATACGAAGGGCTTGCTCCTTGAGCTCGCGTTTCGACATGTTCAACACCTGGAAGAGCTGACGAGCTGTCGCGAAAAAACACCACAGCCCCGTCTGAGCGTAGGAGTACGCGCCAGACGTAAAAAACAGACCTGCCGGTCGTTATCGATTGTCGTTGGTGCCCGGTACTTGTTGGTATTCGCATTCAAAAGAACGAAAAGTAGACAGCGAGCAATAAAACGTTTTTCTGAGCCGTACATCACGTGAGAGCTGTCTGAATCGTTCAGAATTCATTGACGCTGTGAGAACTTCGCTCGATATTAAAAAATAACGACCGAACATGTTACCCAGCGCAAGAGGCATCGATCATTAGGAACGAACGAGCGCAGACTGTACGCACGGCCGACTAAATATTGCGTCCTGCAACGTGATTTTCATCTTAGTTGGGGGTGTGCGAAGGTGTACCGATTCTGGTAAAAGTCAATCGACGGATACCCTGCGAATCGGGTCCTCCTTAACACTCTCCACCCACAGAATTTACCCTCAACTGGGTACTTGGGGGTGGAAGTGCCGTGATCACAATCTACTTCGTCGGGCACATTCATGAAGTCGGGCATACTTGTGTCAGGGACATTTATGGAGAACCTTGATCCACGCGGCAAAATAGTGCCTGTTGTTCAACGCTGTCACGGAGCGAAGCGGGGCGCGCTTCGTTCTGAAAAGAGTGGCGGAGCGGGGAGTTGCAATTTATCCGAAGGCAACATCCCACGGGGGGCGGAGTGTTTGTTTTTTGCTTGGAAACGTCAAGGATAGGAGCGAAATAACCTGTCGCGCCGTTACTTTTTCGGGGCGTTCACGCTTTACAATGTGGCGTAAACCACACGAGACGAGACCAAGGTTATGGCGATGGTGCACCGTCAGAGACGAAAACTAAAACAGAACGATGCAGACATCCGTACCAATGGATGTAGCACTTGAGATCCGTGAAATACTTTGGGTAGATCGAGCAGCGAGTCTTGTGCACGGTGTGCTGTGCGGGGATGTGCCAGGGACACCATCGTTGTAAATGCCGCCGCCTGAACAACCCAATCAAACACACAACGCTAGTACCACACAGAAAAACTTGTTATCAAGGCTTGCACTCACAGACAAAGCCATTTTTTCCACATCGACGTTCTCCTCCAACCATCCACACGCTTGTGCAACCGCACGAACGCAGTGGAATGCCTTGCTTGCCTCCACTGTTCGTACTCCTAGCACCAACGATTTTGTTAGCCCCGTACAATCATGTAGGCGTCTTTGGTACACTCAACAAGTTCGAGGCCAAAATCCACTTGCCCCAACACATGAGCAGCTTGGGCACATGTACAGCTGTAGCCTGTCCAATAGACTGGGTTGCAAGGGTATTTTCCCAACATGTAGTCCAACATCCTGCCCATATCCGGATATGAAGCAGAGTTCGGCCCAAGGAATGGTGTCATTTCTCTGCCGAATGTTGTGGCACATGAAACCCGATACCGGATTGATGTTTCTCTGATGGCAGCTGTGCTGTCAACGCTAGGGGATTATGGTATGCTCCATCACCGCAGAAAGTTGACCGTGAATCCGCGACGAAACACACTAACTTCCACGAAAAAAACAATTCGCGGGTTCGACGACTGATTCTGCCACGGAGAGCAACCCGGAGTAGAGCAACCCGCACTGTAGTGTTGTCTCCAAACGGCAACGGTACACCGACGTGGAACAACACCAAAACGAGGACAGAAAGTGCCAGTACAACCTGACGCATTATCACTGCAGCATGGTACATGCCGATACGAACAGCGGCCGATTCGTTGCGACGGCAAGGGTATCCACTAAACATGGTGCCATGTTAACTCACCTGGTGACATGCCGAATTGTCGGCGAGCTGTCGAGCGAACGTCTCCCCGACGGACTCGACGTACGCCATATCTCAATCTGTGTCAGGCAAAGCAGCAGAAATGGGTCGCTTAAGTGGTTCTGCATCGTGTCGTTGTACGACTGTGTCGTGACAATAGATATCACACCCACAAATTATGCTACCGCAGGTGCAGCACAAGACTGTAAGGGTTTGAGGTCGTAAAGTTTCGGAGTTCTCGCAAATTCTGAATGAGTCGCCAAAGGGAGCGATAGAAAAGCAAGGTTGAACGGTTAAGGTCACATTTCCGCACGGGTAAAAGAGTAGTCATACGGCCGCAGGACAACTTCTGGCAAGGCCCACTTCGGGTTGAAGGTTGGTTACCTGCTATCGCGACTTCGGGACTTTGCATCGTCCGTTGTTGTCTTATAGTTACCGACGGTGATGCGATTTCGTGGCAACAACGATAGGATAGTGAGAAGGAATTCACCTCTGTGCAACACGTCGCCAACTTGGGGCAGTTACGGCAAGCAAAAAGTGTTTGCCAAGAAGTACTCAAGGAATGGGGGTAATGTGAGATCTACGAAGCCTTTTTACTTTTTACGATGCTACATCGTTTGATAGTTTTGAAGCGTTCAAAGTATCAAGATGTGTCACCGGCGTCCGGCAAGTTATATCGCATACGGCAACCCTCCGTGGGTAGGTCGTGAGACATCGTATCTTCGTGGAACGTGAATACGCTCATTTTCCAGTATTATTTCATGTATAGAAGCGCTTGTTCGTGAGCGCTTATAGCTTGTGAGAAGGCATTTCTTGAAGCCTTCACGCGCTACAACGTGAAAGGAGGCGTGAACCGCAGAGGATGTCTTCCTCGTGATTTTGATCAGAACGCTTCAGGTAGAGACTCGCGAGACAGAGACAAAAAATACATCTCAAGTATTATTTAAGCACCCGGTCGCAGTCTCCTGCACCTATCGCCGTCTTGCCTCTCTAGCCGAAGAGCTCCGGTCCTGGTTGCCCGGTGGAGGATTCCTCTACAGCGGCTCTTACAAGAGTACGCACGATCAAGCCCTTTCTTTCGCTCGCACTACCGTGTGCACAAGTTACGGACAAAACCCATGTACCCGAGACTCAAAAAGCAAACCTAGCCGACCTTCGCGATTTTCAATAACACCCCCGACACTTGTGGCTGTGTTGCTGCTGTTGTAGCTGTTGTGTTGTTGTTCTTGTTTTCTTCATATTTAGAAACCGTCCTGATCTCTGCTCAGTACCTTCTATCGCTCGTACTAGTCCAACTGACGTGGATGCTTTCCGTAGTCACAGACCAACGAGAGAAGGTACCTTGTTTGTGTGTGTACTCGGTAGGATACGAATCTCCAAGATCTCTGGGGGTTACGAAGATATATATGATGGGTGGGTGTGATGGACTTGGCGCGCTAGGTTCTGCTTGCCTCCCCATGTCTCTCGCTTGTTAATACAAGGAACTTGAGTCAACCCGGTGTGCAGAAACGCCCTCGACAAGAGCCCGCGAGCGTGACAACGTACACGCGCCGACACTCTCAGCATACCTGACCCATTCTATGAAAATTGAATAGAAACCGAAGGACCCAGAGCAATTAAAACATAGGAGTACGTTATCAAAACAAACAGCCGCCGAACAGTCAGACATCGCAACGGGCTTGGCATGCACACAAAATAGATGGACAAAGGAGATCGACAAGTAGAG
>FN649734.1:5385283-5458241 GCA_000310025.1 Ectocarpus siliculosus
GCCCCCCCCCCCCCCCTCCCCCCCACACCCCTACTCTGCCGGAAAATTCCATGCCAGGTTCTCTCAGGCCAGCCCCTGCGGATAGTGTTCCGTTTTCATCGCACAATCAACAGTGTTTTGTTGTACAGCACTGTTGAGTAGACGGTATAACGATCAAGCAACTCTTTTATGCACTCAGTTCAGTAGAAAACCCAGAAACACAATGGCGGGGTGATCGTTATCTGTAGAATGTGCGCACGCGGGAGATAAATATAGCTTGTTGAGCTACAGTTGTAGTCATGGTGGTTGAGGTCGAAATGTAACAACCGTCAGAGGAAGATAAAAAAATGTTTTTCCGCGGCTGCCCTTCTTGGGGGATCCTCGACAGCGCGCGTAGCATACGCCGGACGCGACTCTTGATCGGAAAGCAACAGCATGCATGCCTCGGAGAGAGACAGACAAGGAGAGAGGGGAAATCTTAATCTTGATCGCTCACGGGTGCAGTTTCCACACCCTGCCACGGCAGGTGCTAGCCTCAAAAGTATCTGCGGCTGCTCGAGAGCCCCTGAAACTGTTTAGTTAAATGTGGATGCCACGCACTTCTCCCTCTCTCCAAACACCGATCTTCTCGGGGGGCAAGCACTCTCTGGCCCCTCGCTTCCTTCAGGCTGCCACAAGAGCACACTTTCCTACGACCGGGACAGCATGTGCTCTCCGCATGAGTCGTTTACTACATGCTCAAGGCAGTCCAACACGTGCCTCTCAACCATCATGACGAGGCATATAGATAGGGCATCCATGCACACATTATTTCGCCGTTCAACCCTCCTCTCTCACCTGGTTTCCAAGCGTCCTACAGCGTATCTTGTTCCTAGTTGCTATCTATCTCTCCGCGCCCCGTGCGCAGAAACACCGCCGACTTGTACTCTCTCGAAGTACACGCGTCGCGGCCCCAAGGTCTTGCTTGCCACAAAACCGGGTGGTGTGTGAGTGTGGCGAATTGCCCTCGGCGCAATCAACGAGTGCGTAGTAGAATTAAAAAAACATGTTGCATGGTATCAAACACCAAGATACTCTATCGACGAAACACCGGTTACAAATAATCCTTGGACTCCGCAACCGGTACAAGATCCCAGCAACAACCACTTTTCTTTTCATTAGAACCCGCAGCCAGCACACCTACTGTACCCTCCAGCCTGCCCCTAGATACGTTGCGGTGGTGGTGGTAAAGACCTTTGCCTCGCTCATAGCGAAGGGACGGCAGGTTGGGTACGGCGTCGTGCGTTATCACAGTTGTCCATTATTCTCCACTTCTATTATTGTGGATGCCATGCGTTGAAAAACAACAAAATACACCATGACACCTGTACACACTACTTCTAGTCTAATCACCGCCATGTGTATCTTTGCTTTTTTCGTCTTCCTAGTGGATAGATAAAACTAGCAACACTTTTGTCCCTGTAGCGTATGGTAATGTCAACGGGTCGACTTGTGCCTGCCGTATTTTCTCACCTATCTGGACTCTTGGCATTGGAAGCTCAATTTCCTTTCATCAGGACCCTGTAAAATCTTACTCGTATCCTCCTTCCCCGCACTTTGTGTGTAATATCCTAATCGGCCTGCTCTGCACACAACCAACAACGGAGGAGAGCTACCGCAGCAGCTAATAGCAGCCATCACGATCATGAAGTGAAGTGTCATTGCCGTCGCTGCTGGGTGTGATTTCGATTGTTTTCGAGCGGTAGACGCGTACCACACTGCGTGCTACACAGTACAAGCAATTCAGCGGGGTATTCATCATGCACAAGGAGCTCTTTTGGCTTGTGTACAACCTTCCAAGCAGTGGCGCGCTGAGGAGCATCAACAAGCCAGTAGCCGTATCCCCACTACCCGTGTACCACGTTGTTATTGCGCCGCACCATTTCGGTAAGCACTTACACCTCTGCCTCGGGCCGTAACGAAGGTAGCTACAACGCACCATTGTTGTGATAGAAGGAGCGTAGTAGCTTGTTGACCACCACAACTGCCGTTATTCCTGACAGAAACCGATCCCATGCCGAGATGCGGAGCGGCGGGACTTTGGACAACCAAACAATCAATGGTTGCCAAAGATCCTCGACCAGACGACCAGACACACGCTGTAGAACTGGACGAGTTCTGCCCAGACTCTCATCGACGTCTGGATCCTATCTTTGGGTGTATTACGCATTCTCTGCGAGTGGACGCACTGGACGTGACGTTGCAAAGTTCAGCGAGTGTTTTTTGTTCTGTGGCCTCCTCATAATAATGGCGTGCTCATTCTGTCCGCAATTTTCATCATCGCCGGAGATGCGGAGAGATGGCACCACAGCAAGACAAAGTGAGGGAAACAACCCACGGGACAGCAGTAGTAAGAGCCTCTCCTTGGAGAGTCGAAGAGCGGGAGGGTCTAACACGACTTGAGATGGTACTACTCCTTGTCGCAGGCACAAATGTACACCGCGGCAGTGCCGCCTCTCCGTCCTGTTCGAACGCTGCTTGCTGCTGCTGCTGATGTTTTCGGCCCTACACGATTCCACATCAGCGCAGCAGGGTCGGTCACCCGTTTCAGCATCATTATTGGTGGCCTTTTCGAGAGGAGATTGCCTTTCTCTCACCTCCGATCATGGGACATCGCTGTCATGGAGCCGCGGCGGCAAGGGTTCCCGCGGGCTGTGATGTTGTCAACCGCAAGGTATGCATAGCTTAGACCTTTCGCATGTGGCCTTGCGTTTTTTTTGTTCGCGTGAGTGAGATGCGAAGAAATGGCGATCGCTTTCGTCTCGAGCGAGCAACGTAGCTTGTGTGGCATGCTAGATTATAAGATCCAAGGTCATGCTGTACTGTCGCATATCGAATAGAAGTACTTCGCACGATGTGTTGGCGAGTTCAGTCGGTGTGGCAGAGGCGCGGCGCGGGGCGCGGCGCGGACGGGCGGACCCTAGAATGCGAACAGGCCTGTAAAGTTTGGCCAATCATCGTGCAACTCTCACAGGAGCACAGGACCCCACACCTAAAGAATCACGGGGCCACCGACCAGCTTGCGGGCAAACAACACCATATGCCACAGGCCTGTGTGGGCTTTGTGCTCCAGAACGACAGCTTCCAGAGCTACCCTGCATCTACAAATCGAGTCTATCGTTTCTGCACCCAACTGCACCTGCAAATCGAGCGTGCCCACAGGCCCACAGGTGAGGAGTGCGGAGAGATAGATCCTCCGACCAATTGCGCAGGTTTGCAAGTTTGTGCCTTTCCAGAAGGCTCCGCGCAGTAGCCATTCAGCATGCTGGGCAGGGTGGTTCACTTCGCGCTACTGTACAGGGTCACACGTTGCCCAGGGCGTTCTGATTTCAAGGACACGGGGCACCCTGGGGCACGGTGGCAACCCTGCGTCCTGTCCGTACGGTAGCAAATATGGGGTTTGTTCGTATGTGTGATAAAACCGCGTACGTGAGCTTGGCACAACCTCCCACACTACTGGAAGTTTTGCTAAAATGCCCAATGGGGCACCCATAGCCCACCCATGGGCACTCCATGGGCCGCCCATGGGCAGGCCGTGGGCTGCCCATGGGCAGGCCGTGGGCTGAAAGTGCCTGGGCGGCCCATGAAGTGCCCATGAAGTGCCCGCGGTGGGTGCTTCAACCTAGCACCTCTTCACGCCATATCAACCTAGAACTTAGCCACCCAGCGCCAACCTCGCACGTATCGTGTGGGCTTGGGGTTAGGGTCAGGGTTAGCGTTAGGGTTATTAGCTGTTATTGTGCCCGATCCAAAGCAGAACATCTTTTGTTTAGAAGTACACTGGTTCCAGTTGAAGGCACTGGCAAGTGGGCTGCCCATGAGCTGCCCACGGGCTACCCATGGGCTGGCCCGTGGGCATTCCCCATGGGCTGCCCGTGGGTGTCCCATGGGCGGTTTAGCAAAACAGCAGAAAGTGTGAGAGACCCGCTTGGCATGGGCCTTGGGGGGGGGGTCACGGCGAGGTATTTGTTTTATTTATTTTCTAGGCGATGCCGCGCGGGCGGTCTCGACGTGAGCCTGACCATCGAATTGAAGTACCATCGACAGGTATAGTGTTGTACCAGTGTCCTTTCTACGGTCGGTCGCCCGATCACCACAACCACGGCTATTTCGAAATCCGACCTCCTTGAACACTCACACCGCTTTGTGTGGGAGCACAAGTTTGTGAAAGAAATTGCTTCGCACAACGAGCTTTGTTGCAACTTTTGGTCGGGAGCTCTTGTCAGTAACACTTCCGTTGCACGCTCACTATGGAGCGAAAGGAGTTTCTTCACGGGACTGGTGGAATGCGGAGGCGTCATGTTTTTTTTTAGCAAGGACGAGAAGCAGGCACGCCCCTTCATGCCACCACACGAAGAAACCGGCCATAGCGTGGGGGAGAGGGTGGTTGCAACCTTTTTTCTCCACACTCACGATACCCCAAGGCATCTACAGTAACCTGGTACCAGAAAGATGCTGCACAGAGCTACCTCCCTCGGAGTGGCTTCCTCCTTCGAAATTTTTCGCAGGAAAACCAAACCATGAGCACACAATCCGTGCGAACTTGAACCAACCGCTCTCTGACGTGGGTATTTATATCTTAGTCAACCCAAACGTTTTTCCAGACGCGCACGATACCCCCACGGCACCAAACCTTGGGCATGAAAGAGCAGAGAGCTACCTCCTGCCGAGTGGTCTTGCTACTGCGGTTGCTTCCTCCTGCGGAAAGCTATCGGTGGAAAACGAACCCCGTGGCGGTCAAAAACACCGAACTTGAACTACATCCTCTCGCGGCCCTTGACGGTTGTGTGTCAACACATTTTTTTTCCACGGCGCATTCCGCGCCAAACTTTGGCATTGCCAAACAGTCCATGGCATCACCTCCTTCCAGATACCATTCATGGGCAACTGGTGTAGTATTCGTCGAAATATCGGTGAACACGTTGCCGTCCAATCGAAGCTGGAGAGGGGGTCTACGTGTATGGCATGGGTAGGTGCTTGACGTGGATTGGCGGAAGTCTCGCCGCGTAAATTTTGTTCGACACGTTCGTCGCGAGGAAAGCTGCAGACCGTTTGCTCCAGATCGCGCGATTTCTGTCCAAAGCAAAAGTTTCAAAACTTTTGGCGCACCGTTTTGCTCCTGTAAAGAGCGCGCATGAGGAAAGTTACGAGAAAATTTGGAGCCTTTTTTTTTTTCGCAAAGTTGTGATGCTTTAAAAATTGGTGACTCAGAGATTTTGTTTGCAGATCACACCCTCAACAAACCGCACATTCCTTCATTTCGATACTGGTCTAGCCACCTACAGAGCACTTGGCGATGCAAGCAATACCTTGGTAAAACGCTGACATCCAGCAGAGCACGGTATACTTTCTTTGAGCGAGATCTACTCTAAGTTGAGAGAGAGGGCCATCGCCGTGAAATTCTTTTATTGTCAACGCAAGCCAACGGCAGGCTCTTCGGCTTTCCTACATCAGCACGCAGCATTCAATCTCACATCACCGACCGCGCAGCGCCGTGAGGCACTCGGCGAGTCGCATGTGATCTAGTTTGTATCCTCGAAACCTTCTAGAGGTCAGGTCAGGGGTTCGAATCCCGGCGCAAGCGAGCTTTTCTTGCAAAGTGAGTTTTTCTCTCGCTTTCGCTTCTGGCCTAGTGGATAGCGCTAGTTCTTGTGTACACAGAGGGTAGAGAGTGCTGAACTCTTCTCGCATTAAAATCGAAAGCAAAGTACCGCAAGGAGGGGAGGGTAGAGAAGGGCTCTTCTGTGTGACCACGGGTTGGAGTAAAGGGCACTATCTAGTGCTGTGAGCGCTGATTTGAAGTGAAGACCAAAAAAAAAAAAGGATGGTGCGCTGCATCCTGTTAAGGGTGTTCGGCATTTTGTGCTTTCTTCGTTGCACACGCATGACAGCTGCGAATGACTACTTTAATTTATGGTGCTTCCACTGCCAGAGACAGTTACATGCACTGTGGAACTGCCTCGAGGGCGCTTCACCAAGTCAACACAACGCGGTGCGATGGTCCCCTTTGCGCGGAGTGAGGGTTCTCGACCCCGCACAACATAATCTACTCGACCACCACTATGATCACCACAAAAAAAAGCAGAGGCAAAAAACCCCGGTAACCTGGTTGCCGAGCTCACGAAGTGATCGGCTTGTTTTACGACGTTGTTACCAAGCGATGAAGTCCCAACCCTGACGGCAAGCACCGGGGCGGGGGCGTGGGGGGGGTTCAAGCTGGAGGGGGGTGGCGTTATTGTTTGGCAGCAGCAGTGCCTACCTCGTATCATACTCTTCCTCGCCGTCTGCCTCCCACAACAATGTGCACATGCGTATCCACCTCCAACAACGACTGATATGCCGTTTCCCATATTTCCAGCCACACTCACTTTTTGCACCTCTGCGATTTGAAGGCGCGGCTCGTCTTTCTTCCGCTGATACAGCCTCAGGTCGATGTTCTCCTTCAGGCCGTCGCGGATGTTCTCGTCGTCGATGTAGGATTGCGCCTCCCGGTTCTTGTACTGAAGTTTGCGAACAAGGAAGGCGCCACCCTTGCGAAACTACTTCACGCACCACCGCACTGTCTTCAATTCGAGTGGGCAGGTTTGGCTGCGGCTCTGATGTGGTATGTTTTCGCCATCCCATGTTGGATTCTGTCGTTGGTTCGGGCGTCGTTCGTTTCGGGAAACTTTGTGAAATGATACTCTCTTATCAAGCAGCACCATGGCACATCAGTAAACTGCCCGACAACGACATGTAGCGCCCTTTGTGCAATAAAAACAGCCACGCCCCAACGAATAGGTGAGGCAAGACAGGAGAATTTAGCAGCACGCTCCCCGCCCACAATCACTCGAGGTGCACGAAATGCTGCACGGTATGAATGACGCGGGTGGTGTGAACCAGTTAGTTGTGTTTTGTCCAGCATTGTCTTCGGATCCTCCACCACTGAAGCGGAGCTGTTGCTCTGTTCACCCTGTGAGGGAGGAGGAAGCGAGCGTGCGTTTCCAGAATATGCCGTCAGCTGCAATTTCATGCGATCTTGGCTGAACGGTTCCGATGTCGAGGCAGAAAAAAACGTGCAGCTCGTGGCGCACAACCTCTGCCCGAACCAAAGAAGCGGCTGACTGCATTGACGGTGGCGTCCTGTGGGTGGCCACAGCAGTGTTAATAACAGGCGGTAAGACAACTAGTGCCTAACGCTCAAAAACCTCATGAACAATTGACGGTTCGTTTTAGTTTTAAGGCTCTGATCAGGTACTGTGTCGAAACACTTGTGAAAGAAAGCACGAAAAACCACAGCAGTGCTGCTGACCACAAAACGGCGCTACCATTGTGGCTACAACTTGAATACATCAACTTTGACCAAGTGTCTCACCTTCTAAAGCCTGTCGATCACTTCGCGGTAGTATCACTGCTCTCGCCTGCACTTTCGACCCCTTGCCACATCGAGCGCCGACTTTGTCCATGTTCGCCTTCCTGCGCCACCCTGCCCCTCCGATTGGCGCATCCACCCTTGCTGCCGTTCAACCGTACCGAGACGAGACCACTGCGCGAATCTCCTCGTCCAGCACCACGTGAGTGTGCTTGCTGCCCTTGGCCTGCTTTGTTCTCACCCGCGGGGGACTTTCACTCGGGGGCAGCAGCCACGCCGGCGAAACGACCCTCTCGGGTGATTCGGCGGGAGGGCGCTGGTGCGACAATCTCTGCGGCTGGTGGCATTTCAGTAATACGCGCATTGTCGTCGACCTCACTGTTCGCCCCCTCCCCCTGCCCAACGCCTATTAATAATGCCCCTTTGCCAAGAGGGATCGGGGTGGCACCCCTCTCGTCAGAGCTGCTGCTGCCGCTGGTCCTGCTGCTGCTGGTCCTGCCGCTGCTATTTTTGAAATCGAAATCAAGAAACGTTCTGATGAGGTATCGCAAATGTCCTCCAGCACTTCTTCGGCGTTCTTTTCATCTCTCGACTACTCCACCACTCCCGAATCGGAAGCCCATGACCCGAAGCTACCGACATGTCGCCGACGCTGCCACAGCACTGCTGGCTTCCACATCTCCGCACATGCTGTCGCCGCCCGGAGGGCTTGCGTGCGGCCCAACCTCTGAATCCGCCGTTGATTCCTCTACTGGACCAACCTCGCTACCGACAGAGGGGCTCTCCTCCGCTTCCTCCTCCTGCTGCTGCTGCTGCTGCTGCTGCTGCTGCTGCTGCTGCTGCTGCTGCTGCCGCGCCCGTTGCAGCCGTGCTCCCATAGTTGGTGCCATGCCTGCCACGTGTTGCCTGAGAAGCGTTTCTCTGTTGCGGTATTTTGGGGTGCTGGAGAGCGCGCGCGGCGGATTTTCGCCGCGTTTCGTGCTGCGCGATGACGAGCTGCGGACAGCATCGACTTCTGTGCTAAACGCAGCATTGACTGACCTCCACCATTGCTGTGTGCGCCGCTGACACTCTCATCGCCCCAGTTCTCGTCGTTGACGTCATCGTCTGCCGCCGCCTTCCCTCCTTCCTCATCCACATCCATGAACTCTGCACCGTCGTAGCCTTCAGAGAGTTCATCACCAGCGCCTGGTGGAAGCTCATGTTGCTGCACCGGCTTCGGCTTCTTGGAAACCGCCCAGCCATCGGGTCCGCGATTGACCTTGTTCGTCTTTGGCCGTCCCGTAGGCTTCCGCATGGTGCTTGCGTGCGTGTTTTGTGTTCTTCGGGCTGCTGCGTGTGCGAGTAGTGTTAGGATTAGGGTTAGGGTAACCCTAAATCTTGTGTGTGCGTGGTGCCAGTGAACGAAAAAAAACATTGTACATACCGTAAGGCACAGCAAAATGTCGAATGTCTCGAGAACCAATTTTTCCCAGCAAAAACCAAAATTGCCATCTAGAGACTGACGAAAGGATTCGTTTGCCGCAGTCTATTTTGAAATCGGTCGGTTAGTTATTGCGCTGTAAACGGAACAACTTGACCCTCTAGATCCAGTTTTTCGACGATATTTCAGTCAATTTCGAGTATTATCAATTAAAAAAACAAACATGTGCCATATTCCGAGATGTATCTAAATCCGTTGAGTTTTTTAGTATCGGCTGAAAACTCCCACCGTCGTAAACGGAACAGTTTTTTCGTTTTTCGCGGATAAAAGCCAAGGAAATATAAAAAAAGAGAAAACTCTCCGTCACGCGATGCACCTGGAAACAGGGCGTTATTCGGTACGTGCAGATTTCGGAACAACCGCGTGTGTGCAGAGAATTTTGTCACTCCTGCGGCGAAATTATTGGAAAATGGTTTGTGCACGGGCCGTACTAAAGTCGTTGCATTTTGCCGCAAGTGCTGTTTGGTGTGGTGTACGCCAGTTCTACGGTTACAGCATACCACGTTCTACCCTTGTGCTGAGAAGGCGACGATTGGGAAGCACTTCGTTGCTTCATTGATGCTTGATGATCTGCGGCGTATGCCCCGTGGTGACGATTGATGCTGTGCTCCGCTGGGTTGAAGCAGCCTATTTCTTGGCCGTGTCCCCCGTTATTCGTGCAGCCGTCACTCTTTCTCATGGTCGTCCTCGTGTAAACTCCCTGCTGTATGTCCTCTGTATGATTCACAGTGGGACCCAACAGCAGTAGCCAGCGTCCGCGTTGTACTCGATTACGACGGGATTTAGCACGACCGCACGCCCATCGTGCCTGCGGAACGACCGCCCGATTATAGGTGAGATTTCGGAGACCTGCGGAACGTTCTTCTGCCAAACTTTCGGTGCGTTGTTGTGGCTGTCGTTAGCACGTGGCACAGCCCCCAACAAATTTTCGGGTCAGGACCCATGCGGCAGCCCCTGTGAGCTCCCTTCTGCGTGTGGCGTGACAAGCTGGTTGTGTGCCGTCCAACAGGTGTTTGTTTTCCGCCAAACTCGTCACGAATACGGGGTTGTTGTGGGATTATGCGTTTTCCTACGGATGAAACGTTTCGAGCACTGTTCCGAGAACTTTCCCATATGAGCGCACCTCTGCCAACCCTTTTTTCTAATCCTTCCAGCGGCCAGCCTCGGGGATACACAGCTGTCTCTCGCCAAGCGTTACGAAACCAAACGTTTTTTGTTGTTTCTTGGCCGGTAGGTTTTCCTCGAGGCAAGTCGAATATCATGTGTACTCTGTAAAACGACCTCTGCCCCAATTCGTTGTTGCTCCAGATGACTGATCCTGTACAGCTTGTGCAATCAGTCCTTTCCGCGTTGGGAAGGGCGCGCGAGGCGGTGGAGAGCGCTCAAAACTTCCCGTCAAGTTTAAAGAACCAGCTCGCGGATGCAACATCCGCACTTGAGCAACTCCCGCTTGACGCCAGGCAAGTGGCCCGGATCGGCATCGAGCTCGAGCTGGACCAGCTGAATGACCAAGCTATCCTCATCCAGACCCTGGTACATGGTCACGCCCGCGCGCGGATGTTTTGCTCTCGCCCCAAGAAGCTCGAGAAGAAGTTACAGGAGATCGGCGGGGATGTCTGTCGAGTTGTGGATGCGATTGCGGCCAAGCGGATATTTACAGATATACTTCCTCCAAGCTTGCCGGACATGGCCGAGGTTCCCGTAGGAGCGCTTGAGTTGCCCCACAGCTCTTACGTGGAGCGCGCGGCGGTACAAGAAGTTGCTGACGGCCTCACCAACCCAGAGGAGCCCCGTACCCCGTACACCGTTGTCGGAATTGGTGGAGGGGGGAAGAGCGTGCTGGCCTCTGCTGTCGTTCGCATGCCGAGCGTTAGGGAACACTTCCGCGGCGGTATTTCCTGGGTGAGAGTGGGGAGGGGCGCGAAGAATAGCCTGCTTCCTCTCCTCCAGGGCCTGGCCAGGGAGGTGGGCGCGGCGCCGACGGATGCTCCGCACGGGGTGCCTCACGCCCTTGACAGCCTCGAGCAGGTGCAGCAGCACCTGGCTGCAGTTGCATCCACCCGCAACTCCCCACGCCTGGTGGTGCTGGACGATGTGTGGGAGCGCGAGGTCGTGGACGCGTTTGTTCCTCTGGGCTTTAAGCTGCTGCTGACCACGCGTGATCGGTCGATTGTGTGTGATCCGGCCGGGCGTTTGGAGCTGGGAGACATGACAGAGGAAGAGGCGCTGGAGCTGCTGCGGAAGACGAGCGGGACTGTGGATCCTGGGGACGACGTCCGCATGAAGATGACCAAGGTGATCGATGGGCCTTGAATCTCACGTCGACATCGTGTGTAAAGGTGTGCTTGTTTTTGTTGATGCTTAGTTTCATACAAGGCATCCCTCCAGAGTGGGGTAAAGAGAGCACCGCGGCAGGGGGTGATGCAAGAACATGCAAAGAGCAAACACAAATATTTTATTGTAGAGTACGCACGGTTCGTTCCTTCCACACTCCGCATTTGCCTTTTTCTGGTGCTGCGTCTCCCACCGCCGCGGATTCCAGGCCAAACGATTTGAAATTCATGGGAGCCGTATGGTCGCCCAAGAAACGCACACACACACCCTCGCCACAAGCGGGCGGAGAAGCGTTGTATTCGCGCGTTTAGCATGCAAACAGTATGTTGTAGGGCAGTGACCGTAGCATCATGGTGTGTGTCGCACATTCCGGAGAGAAGAAGAGGCCACACATTCCGAAGAAAATGTATGTATGTATGTATGTGAAGGTGGGACGGATCGAATGAATCCAGACAGGAGCAGCGCGCTTGTGTTTGTTTTTCAAATATTCAAAGAAAGATGGATACATGTAAGCACACACAGCCAAACCATCACGTAGTACATACAACATACACGCATGTTACGTACTGCACCCACCACGACGGGGGGGGAACAAATCAAACAGACAGAAACGGAAATGAATTATTCGAAACGAACTCACGTCCGCAGCGACCTGGGTGCAGAACTATTTTGTCGTCATTGTTTGTTGTACGTTCATATAACGTCGTTCTATGTTCGGTCCAACCTGCCGACCTTGTGCAATCTGTGCTGCTGGGGGTTGTGGCGTTCTTGTTTGCTATGTACCACAGCGTTTTTTGGCCTGTGCCTCACAAGGGTGAGAGCCAGGGAGGAGGTGCAATATTGCAGTATGGTGAGCAGCGAAGAGCCGAGCAGCAGAATAAACAGCAGCAGGAGAACAGCGGCACAAACGTCTGGGAGTCGAAGACAGCAGTAGAAAAGAGAAAAGTCTAACAAAACAGGCGGCGGGTGTTGTTCTGAGTTGAAGAGAGGGCAAATGGGACCGACCGACAGACAGCTAACCTCGCACCATCAATCAGCCGCGCTTCGAGCCACAACAGCGCCCCACCTCTTAGTTGCTACAGCACTTGAATGGCCTACCCGCTTTACTAAACGGTTCAGACCTTTCTCGCGGGCGGGCGTGTTTGTTGTTCCTCCAGTGTGCCGGTCGCGCCGGTGGTCTAGTTGGTATCCGCGAAACCTTCTAGAGGTCAGGTCAGGGGTTCGAATCCCGGCGTAAGCGAGATTTTCTTGCAAAGTGAGTTTTCTCTCGCTTCCGCTCCTGGTCTAGTGGATAGCGCTAGTTCGTGTGTACACAGAGGGAAGAGAGTGCTGAACTCTTCTCGCATTAAAAATCGAAGGCAAAGTACCGCAGAAGGGGAGGGTAGAGAGGGGCTCTTCTGTGTGACCGCGGGTTGGAGTAAACGGCACTAGCGCTGTGAGCGCTGATTTGAAGTAAAGACAAGAAAAAAAAGAAAAAAAAAAAGTGTGCAGGTTGCACGGAGTACAGACGTGTGCGTTTTCGAAACTGCTGTACACGGAATCCTGTGACCAAGCAAGGCGTTATTCGCTGTTTTACTCGCTACTGCTGTGCTAGAAGAAAAGAAGGTTACAGCTGCCACAAAGAACATGAAAGACTCTCCAAGTCGAACAGCCGCCAGGAAACAGAATGGAACTTCCGGTGGGCGTCCGTTTGTCCGGTGGCGGTGTGTTTTTCCGGTGGAGGCGATTACGCCGCACTTGCCACCCGAAAAATCGCACCCGAATTTTTTCGTTGAAGGCCGGATCGTTTTTTTGAACGAGGAGATTTTTCCAGCTGGAGAGGAGAGCATGGTGGCGAAACGACACCAGTTGCAACAGCACACCATACTGGCTTCGAATCTGTACGCGGCGAAGGCCGAATACGTCTGAGTTCGCAGCTGAGAGTATCGGGGGAGGTTTGTTGGGAGGGTGGTGGAACGTGGCACGCTAAGGCTTTTCCCGCGCCGCGCCTAATAGGTCTTCTTCCTCTCCCACAAGCGCACACAGAGCTGCGATCGTGGTGAGTTGTATACACTCGGCGTACCGCTCGGCTGCCAGCCTCCCTCGCGCCAGTCGCGCCATGGCTGTAAGCGCCCTGCTACAGCGAGCTGCTGTCCAACTATAACATAACCACGGCGCTCACACGCATACACCGCCGTCAGCGCCGCGCGCGTTGGTTTTCAGCAATTTTCCCGATGTTTTTTTTTCTACGGTAACGGGGTTCAACCGGGTCGAACCGACACGATGCGGCCCAATTCTGGACAGGATCTTTTCTACAGCAACTTAGCCTCCAGGGAATTCGCTGCTGGGTAAACTGGACCGGATACACAACGGCCTTACAGGAAATCCCGGGGGGAAACCCTACAATAACACCGAAACAGCCTCCACTGCTAGCGACCAGCCAACCCAAATGTATGCTGTTCTTACATTGATTGTCTGCTTGAGTGCCGTCGGGAGTTGAACTTGGCATCGGTTGGTGGCGTCACAGATGTTTATGCGTCGAACAACGCACCTTGAGGTAGGTTTGGTGCTTCAGTCTGCTCTGATTGGATGCCTCCCGTTCCCCGTGACGGCGAGAAAGGCATGGCACTGATGACGGCTTTGATGTTGAGTGGTGCGTGAACTTGTTCTTTTCGATGGTCAACCCATGTCGTCGCCAATTACCTCCCCGTAGAGCCTGCTCTTTTATTCGTTTCAACTTGTCGTTACGATAATGGCGTCCCCAAAACTGAAAATTAAAAAATATCCAAAACAAGAACCACATATTGATACGGTGGAGCAGATTGACTTGTTGTCGAGGGTCCTTTCCTGAAACGCTCATGTAGATCATCTATCTCCACACCCCTGTCATGCAGCACGCATCATGCAGCGCCCGTTCTGCTTTCCACTGCTGCTGCATCATGATTCTGGCGTGTTGTGCTTGCTAGGGAATGTCGCACATGAACCAGAAGCAGCTCTGTGTAGCCGAGATGATTGCACAACCTCTCCGAAGAAGGGAACGAGGATGTCGGAGGCGTGAACCGTGTGGTGATGGCCCCCCATAGAGCTGTTACGCCCTGTGTGCATGGAAGAGTAATACACTGCTGTCAAACATATCATCGTGCTCAACTCGACTGAGCATTCGACTCCCGACGAACGCCGATCCAGGTCGTTGCGCTTTGTGGACACCTGCCGTTGGTGCTCGCTATCGCGGGTTCCATGTCCGCCGTGAAGGGGAAGGGCTTGACTGCCGTCGCCTGGGAAGAGCTTGCCAAAGAGTTTGAGAACGTGGCCAAGAAAATGAGAGCTCGGGGCCAGCAGTCATCGTCTATCAAAGTGGTCCTTGAGACCACTTTCGACTCCTTGGCAACACGGAAGCAAAAAGAGTTTCTGATGATGGCTGTGTTGGCCGCGGGTGCTCTTGCGCCGATCGAGATGCTGTCTAATCTGTGGGAAATAGAGGTACGTTGGGGCGTCCCTTTTACCAGGTAGTTGGAAGTCGTGAAACGGTTTGCAAATCTTGTGCCTGTTAGATGTACGGGCACGTTGGTGGTTTGCGCGAGTGCATACGCCCTGGTTTTGACGGGTTTTGAAAGTGTGCTGACCCCCGTTCATGTATGTCCGGTGTTTCGTGCAGGACGCTGAGGGTACGCATGCCGAAGCTGAGGGTCTGGTGAGCAAGTACCTCCTACACGCCGTGGGTGGTGGTGGGTACCGTATGCACGACCTGGTCCTGGACTTTGCGAAGACTAGCATCAGGGCAGAAGAGGAGACGGTGAAAAGGGCCACAGCGCTGCAGGCGCAGTACCTCGGGAGACTGGACGTGGTGGAGAGTTACGGAGACCCGGAGCACGGCGCTGGAGACCAAGGAATTTTCTTTTTGGATGCGCTCTGGCGCTCGGTGGAGAAACTCTCGGGGGACCCTCAGCTGGAGGTTGCCTCTTATCGCGCCAGTCTCGGGGCGTTGGAGTGGGGCGAGGCGACGGAAGCCGCAGCGAGATCCTACTTTTCTGTCGGTTTCTTGTTCAACGTCCAGGTACGGCAGATATTTTGGGGGGATTCCGCACTATTCGGAGGGGTGTTCGTTGTCTATTACAGTACAAGGGCGCTTCGCGGACGACCGCTTTCGCCTGTCGCCGCTACGCTATTAGTAGGCTCTATGACGATGTCGAGTGTATACGGGCTGAGTTTCGAGATGAAAGGAAATATGTGTTCTATTTTTTTAGAAAACTACCCTTTGTTCTTCCGCCTTTTGCATCTTCTCGCTGTTGCAGGGCAAATTTGAGAAAGCCGGACAATTGAATGAACGCTCTTTGCCATCCCCGAGAAACCTCTAGGGCCTGATATCTCTGATGTGGCCGCCTCGCTCAACAACCGGGTGTGGTTCTTGAGAAAGTGTTCCTCCGCACTTAACTTTAGTCTCCTTGACTACACCCACACCATGTTGTTTTTCCGTTTCCAAGTTTGGCAACGCTGAACAACCGGGCGGGGTTGTTGATCCAGGTATCAAAAATCTCCCGGAAATGTTGTAGGGTCGCCATTGGTCGGGGAATCTTCAAAATTCTTTATTAACCGCTCCCTCACCGTACTGCACGGCTTGCTGCGCAGGGCAAGTACCGTATATGACACAAGATAACACACCCCCTGGACCGATTTTCAGAGCTCGATTACTTCACGACGAAGATGATGCATGGACGAAAGGATACATTTTCAGAGAGCTGTCGACCAGACGGCTTCAACGCCGCCGTTTTCGGCCCTGCGACTGTTGCTGCTGTTGGAAAATCGAGCTTTGAAAATCGGTCCAGGGGGTGTGTTATCTTGTGTCATATACGGTATGCTGAAGCGGAGCCACTCTATGAACGGTCACAAGCAATACGAGAGAAGGTGCTGGGTCCCCAGCACCCGGATGTGGCCCGGTCGCTCAACAACCGGGCGTTG
The DNA here is from genome assembly GCA_000310025.1 of Ectocarpus siliculosus. Classification (NCBI taxonomy): domain Eukaryota; class Phaeophyceae; order Ectocarpales; family Ectocarpaceae; genus Ectocarpus; species Ectocarpus siliculosus. The sequence continues at coordinate 5,401,405 of FN649734.1, forward strand.
GTGTTGCAGAAACAGGTGAAAGCCAAACGATGCTGCATCAAGAAAAAAAAAATCATCTGCAGTTCTAGATCCGACTTGTTCTAAAGCACGACCCACGCTGTCGACAGCATTCCAGGGGAAGTATGCCGAGACCGAAATCTGTGAGACAGCGCTAGGTTGTGAACATCCAACCGTCGCCACATTTAGACGTCGAGATTACATTTTTGTGTCCAAAAACGTGTCCATGGTCGTTTGCCGAACGTATTAGATCCAGTGCAAAGTAACCAACCAACGCTCCCGAAACTGGACTCTGACGTCACCAAAATTTTGCCACGCGCAACTAATTTTGTAAACACCACCGAGGCGTACGAAGCACACTGCACACAACACACACAGCCACCGCACTGCCAGCAAAGGATCATGTGCGCTGCGCTGGCGGTTCAGGAATACTAGTATCGCCGATCAGTTGGAGCGGCAGCGCATGCATATGTAGGCGTTTACAGCAGTACAGCAGCACAGCAAGGGATGGAACTTGGAACATGCAGGAGGAAAAATTATGCCGAATAGTTTTATTGTCGACAGGCGATCCTTGGCCGATGTTTCTCTCCGTTCTGCCGTTGCCCATAAGCCGTCGCAATCGATGTCAAGCATATGCTCAGCTAGCCCTAGTCACACTGGTGGAAGCACTTTACTTTCTTCGCCCTTGATGGATTCGTTTCACACCACGCACACGTATTTTCTAAAAATCTTCAAGTAGGAGCCTGGAGCCAGATACTGAGCTATATCAGACCGATACACTGCTCTGCTGCCACAATCACGCACAAGCACGTTTTTGAGACCAATTCATCGAGGACGAGCAAAGTTGAGAGCTTCCGATAACCGGTATAAGCAGCGCTTGCGGCGCATGTGCTCAGGATCACCTGTCGCAGCTTGTGGACGGTGGGAGCACGGGTGAAGAAAAGCTCGGACATGCGTGATTTTTCGACACTGTTTGTTTCGTGGATTTTCAGGATATGTCATTTGCCCCGCGTTTTCAAGCACTACGAATGGCGATAACGCTTCGCCGCGGCTGCCGTTTTGTGCGTCTGAGCGTTTGGCTTCGCACGCTTAGCTGCACGGTAAGGTGGTCGTTGTACTTGATAGCCTTCGCGCGTATGTCCAATCGTGTCACCGGTGGGCTCCAAAAAAGCGCCGTGGACCAACGAATGCTGGCAACGAAAATCCGACGATGATTTTTTATTAGGTGATACCTACTTAGAAAATTTGCCCCATTAGAGCCCAAACGGGCGCACGTGCCCCTCAACGGACCAGGCGTTCGGGACGCGACTTTTTGTGACGTGTGCGCAGAAACCAAAGCTATTAATCAACAGGAACAGATTTTCGAGTTCACGGGAGAAAATCGAGCACTGGAACCTCTCAAAAAAACTATGTTCGCGGCCTTCCAGAGTGCGGAGAGAAAAAATGGTATTGTTGATTCATAGTGCATGGTCTATAGACAGGTGTCGTAGACTACGAAGAGTCAACTCTCCGCCTGGAGCCAGTAGTACATGCGCCCGTTTTCTAGTCTAAATCAGAGCATATAAAAAAATCGGCCAGAGTAAAGAAAAAAAAAATGAGGTGATCGTTACGCCGTTTTTTCTGGTCGGTAGCGGTGTAATCTCGAGGTCTAACAGGGCTCAACAACCGGGCGGGGTTGGTGCACAAGCAGGTGAGGGCCGCAGACATTTCGACAAATATTCTTTGTGGTGACCTTTGGATATCTAGTGCTCAACATAGGGTCTATATTTGTCGATGAGTGGCTTCAGTTTTTGCAAGACCGCCCTCTCGCATCCCCAACTGCTTTCTATGCAGGGCAAGTACGACGACGCCGAGTCACTGTATAAGCGATCACTGGCCACACAAGAGAAGGTGCTTGGTCAAGAACATCCAGACGTGGCCCAGTCGCTCAACGACCTGGCGGGGTTGTTGAGAGCCCAGGTGAGAGCAGTCAGATTTCTTCAGAAAATTTCGTACAAGGGTCCATTTTCGTCCGGTGAATATTGTCCTTGGTGAATCGCCCCCTCACCATAACCCACTGCTTGGTATGCAGGGCAAATACGCTGAAGCCGAGCCACTCTATGAACAGTCACAAGCCATACGAGAGAAGGTGCTGGGTCCGGAGCATCCTGATGTCGCCACAACGCTCAATGATCGGGCGAGGTTGCTAGAGAGCCAGGTACGATCCGGACGATGCTTCGAGACGCTTGTAGATGCTTCTAGAAGAGAATGTTCCTCCGCAGTGCTAGATCTTGTTTGGCTGAAATCTGACTCTTCCGCTCTGGTCGTGACTTCATACAGGGCAAGTACGTCGAGGCCGAGCCACTCTATGAGCGGTGCCAGGCGATATACGAAAAGGCTTTCGGCCCTGAGCATCCCGATATGGCCGCAACGCTCCACAACCAGGCGGGGTTGTTGTGCAAGCAGGTACGAGCCATCAGATTTTTCCTAGAGAAATCGTTGTAGTGCACTGCTGTTCTATGGGAATTCATTGGCCATACAAGAGAGGTCTCTCGGTCTGGATCATCCCGATGTGGCCGCGTCGCTCAACAATGGGGTTGAACTATTGATTGCACTGGTGAGCATTTTTGGAGACAGGACGCGTTTAATCGTGTTGAGCTTCATTTCGGGTGTTCCACAGCTGAGCGTTTGGCGTTCTTCTCGATCGTAATACCAATAATGAGCTTTTTTCTCTGCAGCCCAAGTATGCGGAGGCAGAGCCACTGTTTGAGAGATCGCTCGCAATACTAGACAAGACCCTGGGTCCGGATCATGTGGATGTGGCCCCACACATGTGCCATCGCGTTCTAATTTCGTCGTCAGCGCACTTATTGACTGTTGAGAACTCTGCCGCGTTTTTCTGTTGAGCGCTGTGATTGCGCGCATCAACCACTCATACACTTCTGCGCAGGGGAAGTATGCCGACGCTATGCCACTCGTTCAGAGGTCATTGGCCATTCGAGAGGATACCTTAGGTGTGCATCATCCTGATGTGGCTGCTTCAACCAACAGCTATGCGGAGCTGTTGAAGGCACAGGTGAGTTTTTTGAGACACGAAGCTTTTGAGATCGTGGTTGACATAGATGGGATTGACAGCTACACGAGCGACCTGACTTGGGCTGATCTCTCGGGAATCTCCGTGGTGGTTTCTCGCGCAAGTGTTTCACCACCTGTAGCATACCTCGATAAAGGATGCTTTGTGAAGTGTTTTCTCACACCAGCATGTAGTTCTAAGAAAACAAATAGAAAAACGTGTACAATGGCGTCCGGACCACTTTGTGTGGTAATCGTGTAGGCGTGGTCTGTAGTTGAAGTGAATAATTTTCGCGGGTTTTCCCGGTACTCTTGAAGTATTGTGGTCCGTTGGGACATGCAACCTCTCACACACAGGCTGTAGCTACACGCACACCTCGCTGCTAAATTCAAAGTTGCATTTTCTGGATATGTGATCCAGCCCCTTCATCGTGGTGACCACGTTCAGCCGGACCGTTTAGTAATGTGTTTTTTAGGCGTACATAGGGCGTGTATCTCTCCTGCGTATGGCAATAGGCTGTGGCAGAATTTGAGACGACGCAACTCAATATTGCGACGCTGATCAAGTGTTACCTACCTCGCAGGGGAGGTACGACGAAGCTGCGTTGTACTTTGAGCGTGCGGGCAAGATTTGGGAGAACGCGCTAGGGCCGAAGCATCCCATGGTTGCTACGGCACTCTACAACCAGGCGGAGCTGCTGGAAACACAGGTGGGACTTCATAACTTCATGTATCCCAAATGATGTGATGTAGAATATCACGCTCTTCATGCGCCCGCTGGAATAAATGGAGAACACTAGAACTCGACAGCCGAGTGCGGACAGGAAAAGAGGAGGGCGTGGAGGAGGAGGCTTGGGATGGTCCGGCGTTCGCTGCTGATATGTACTTTGCCGTCGCCTAACTTCCCACGCCGTGTTCGTCAACGTACTATCTCTGCTGCCCCGTAGGGTAAGTATCATAAGGCCGAGGAACTCTACCGGCAGTCGCTGGCCATACGAGAGCAGATGCTGGGTGCAGACCATCCGGATGTGGCAGTATCGCTTAACAACATGGCGAGATTGTTGGCGACACAGGTGAGACTGGTTATGTGGTCATTCTGACCCCGGAATGCTTGAGCCGGATCTGATTTGAAAAGATCGTCAAAGCGGTAGCCTTTTCGTTGTGAAGTTCCCGTTTTCAGGATAGAAAATTTGATGAAATCTTCATTTGTAGAGTATCCCTCACCGAAAAACGGAACACACGGTTCAATCGTTTGCTCTCCACAGGATCGGAACGAGGAAGCTGAAGCGCTATTCGAGCGTGCGATTGCGGTTTTGGAGGCGGCATTGGGGCCGGACCATCCCAACGTGGCCATCGTGTTGATCAATCAAGCGGGACTATTGATGATACAGGCAAGAATGATCATTTTACTCACCCCGAGGTACATGTTTAGTGCACACAGATTTGATACAAGGCCGCGTTTGGCGTATTTCGGCGATATCTTCATGCTTCAGAAAAGCACGATCTCGCCTTGCGCTTCGTCCCCATTGCTCAAAATACTTGTGACCCGAGACATCATACGACAATCTTAGGTTGTTAATAGGGAGCAGGTGTCGTGAAAGCACGCATTTGCTCGTTCTATGGAAAATGAAGCTGGGTCTGCATGCCCCCTAACGTCCCAGAATTCGCGACGAACATTATGGTGTCGCCCGTTCTTGATGTGAATAGCAACCACCTGTCCTTTCCTGCGCAGGGGAAGTATGCGGAAGCCGAGGTACTTTGTCAGCGGTCCCTGAAAATACAAGAGAGCACCCTGGGGCCAGACCATCCCGATGTGGCAACATCGCTTCACGACACGGCAGGTCTCTTGGAACTTCAGGTATAACTTTTTTTACGTTCCAAATATGCAGTGGATAGCGAAAAAGCTGGTGAGTATGTGCGCACTAGACGTAGACTTCGCTGTCGACGAGGGAAAGGGACCACTGAACCCTCCGTGCGATAACATTCAGCAGGCTCGCAACGTAGGAGGAAGGTGAGGCAAAAAACAAGAAGAAAATGAAAACAACACCCCCCTCCTGTGTGACCCCGGCTGCTACATCTATTTGTACAGAAAACGTACACCAAAATGGGTAGCCCAAGAGGAGATGGCAGATGCAAGAAAACATACGAACACGACACGGAATCCAGATGGAACTCGTCACCAACGTTTTCCTTGTTTCTGAGCGTTAACCGTCGTTTATCTCCCAAACTAAATCCCTCGTGTCTGCGTAGGGCAACTACGATGAGGCGGAGCCGCTCTACAGGCGGGCACAGACCATCCGAGAGAAGATGCTGGGGCCGGACCACCCAAAAGTGGCTGCATCGCTCAACAGCCTGGCGGGATTGTTAACGATACAGGTGAACGCCAACTATCGCATCTGAAAGCATGTTGGAACAGATCTTTCAAAGACAGAGCATAACAGAGTTGTTTTTTGCACGTGATGCATGAGTTATTGGGGTTAGAATGCTGTGGAAAACTGGTGAGGCTTGATTCAACCGAATGCCCTTGCTATGCTCAACAGTAGCATCCACCGACCCCGCTGTTGGACCGAATATCTCTGCGCACCAGTTGGATGTATCAGGCTGTTTCTTAAGCACGGTATTTTTGGGTGATTTTTGTTTCCTCTCTCTCTCTAAGCGGGGGTGGCCTGCAAGGGAAAATTAATTCAGATCCGAGGGACCTTCTCACGGCTCCTAGTGACATGTTTTTTCCCCGTTGGAAAAACAAGGCTGATTCAAGTTTTTTGTGGGTCACCACATGCTTCAGCTCACGTTTTCGACTCGTGTGCGGCCAACAAGGCACAGAGTGCCCTGTTTTTGGGTCGCCTGCAGAGGGTATGTGTATGAGCGCACGCTATTCGCTGCAGTTTGTGGATGTCGTCGGCCTAAGGCCTCCCTCTGGCATGCGTTTGTGGACTGATTACTCGCGGAGCAACCAGAAAAAAAAGGCAAAGTCCAAACACGTCAACACCGAAACACACTTGGATTAACGTTCGCAGGCCGTTTGCAATCAAAACGGGACTACGCTCTGTTTATGGGACGCTAGCAAAGGGTACGTGTATGACCACATGCAATAGGCTGTACTTTGTGGATGTCGTCGGCCTAAAGCCTCCCTCTGGCATGCGTTTTTGGCTGGTACCGGGTGACACACGGAGCCAACACGTGTGGACCAAGAAAAAAGTCCAAAAGTCAATACCGAAACACACTTCGGTTCACGTTTGCAGGCCGTGCGGCGGATTCAAAGCTGAACAGTACGCCCTGTTTCTGATATGCGAGCAGAGGGTATGTGTATGACCACAATGGATAGACTGCAGTTTGTGGGTGTCGTCGGCCTGAAGCCTGTCTCTGGCATGCGTTTTGACTGGTTACATATGCGCACCGGTCGCCCCGGTGGTCTAGTTGGTAACCTCGAAACCTTCTAGAGGCCAGGTCAGGGGTTCGAATCCCGGCGTGAGCGAAGTTTTCTTGCAAAGTGAGTTTTTCACTCGCTTCCGCTCCTGGCCTAGTGGATAGCGCTAGTTCGTGTGTACACAGAGGGAAGAAAGTGCTGAATTCTTCTCGCACTAAAAATCGAAGGCAAAGCACCGCAGGAGGGGAGGGTAAAGAGTAGAGAGGGGCTCTTCTGTGAGACCACGAGTTGGAGTAAACGGCACTAGCGCTGTGAGCGCTGATTTGAAATGAAGACAATGCAGCAGGCACAAAAACGGCTCTTTTTGGCTTAAAGACAAGAACCTCAGCAGAACCAAGTGGCAACGTTGACGTTTATAGCTCGTGTGCGTCCAGCGAGACGTAGGACGCCCTGAATGTTTGATAACTTTCAAAGGGTTTGTGCATGACCTCACAATACCGATCTCTGTTTGGGCAGCAGACCGCGTTGTTCTTCGTTCTGGCACGGTCGGCGTGTGACCTCCCCCAATTCCAACAGCGAATATATCAGCCGATCCAGTTAGAAAATGGGCTTAGTTACTAACTCGTCAGCTGGAACCCTTGGAAATATTCGGGCTGTGAGAATGTGGGCTCTAGGAATTTCCGTTTTCCTCCCCGTAAAAAAAAGAAGGAAATGACGCCCCCCCCCAACTCAAAACCCAGAAAAAATGTTTGCGTACGAAACCGCCTCAACTTGAGAAGTTGCACATTGCACAATCGTGTTCACTTCCTCACCCCGCAGTGCCGCTACAAGGAAGCCGAAGGTCTATACGAGCGTGCAGCTGCGATTCTTGAGGTGGCGCTGGGGCCGGAACATCCCAACTTCGCCGCAATTCGCAAAAACTGGTTGGGTCTATTGGAAAAACAGGTAAACACGATCGTTTCATTGACCTCCAGGGCATTCGTGTGATGTCGTGAGACATGCAGTTCGTGAGAAATCCATTGCTGCTTTATTAACCTCCGGTCAACATATCACACCGGTACCTACGTGCCTGGATACAGGGGCGACACGAAGAAGCCGCGCATCTTTCCGAGCACGCTCCCCCAAACTTTTCGTCGACAGCCAAAGGCGGTTCTATGGATGACTCTCCCTTCGAAGGTGGTGATGGTTTGCAAGGTAGGCATTTTCGATGTCAAGTGTTTGTCATGATCGAGCGACCACTAGCCAGATGCGAAGGGTTGTTGCTAGTTCTCTGATTCAGAATATCCATGCGGCACGTGTAATCGATGGACGATATTCCAAATTGTCGTTAGATGTACCGGTCTCGCACACCCAGGCTTGATTGATGTTCATCTGTTGTCGCCCAATCGTCTAGGGCGAGCGTTGATACTGGACGACATGAAGGGCGCCTCCGAACTTCACAAGGCCGCGTATGGCGGGGACGTGAAGTTGGTGGAGGAAATCCTTTCTTCTCGCAGCTTGCTCCCAGACATCCGGGGGAACATCAGCATGACTCCGCTGCACTATGCCGTGATACAGGGTCACAGAGACTGTGTGTGGGTGCTATTGCGGCACGGCGCCAACCCTGACCTGCAAAATAGCAGCGGGTTGACCGCTCTTCACATGGCATGCGCTAACCTTTCCCATCAATTGGTTAAGCTTTTGATGGACTCGGGCGCTGACCCTAACATGAAAGACGACCGCGGGCTGGAACCGAAGGGTCATGCCCAAAACGACGAAGAATTGGAACTCTTGCTGACGCTTGGAAAAGGTACGTATCGAGAGTCCTCCGCTCACCCGCGCCATCATCGCCATTGCCGGCCATACCGGCCGATGTCATGATGTATTTGGAGGTTCGATTTGCCGATGTGCCGCCGTCATACTGTGCACCGATCGCAAATAGAGGCGCCAGCATCGGAAAGAAGACGAGACTGGATATTTTGTATGCGTCTCTTTCGTAGTTTTCGAAGTCAGCAGTTCTTCGATTCCTCGTTTGAAATTTCCTGATCGACATGTTGCAACTATGGCAGGTTACCGAATTGGAAGCGGCAAGGACGCGGTCAAAAGTGCTCCTCAGCTACAGCAGATTCTACCCCTCATGCTCACCTTCCTTGATAGCCGCAGCTGGTGTCAGTGCCTGAGTGTTGGTCGCTCAGCGCGTGATACCGTTCGAGCGTTGATCTCGGGCTTGATGCCGGATGGGCCGAGGCCCGAAGAGGGATGGACAGGTGCGATCCACCGTTGTTTTTGTCGGTTCTCATCTGTACTCGAATAGACTAGGTGTTATGGCTCTCCGTCTTTGGGCCGTTCGTTAATGCTCGCGAATGTACTTGGTCCGTATCTTCTCTACAGCGTGGCGGCGTACGTTATTCGTTCAAGCCCACAACCGGACCCCACCCCGATGAAGCCGTACACCCCTCGTCCGTTCCGTGCACCTGTTCTTGTTGGTAAAAGTCCCGCTAGATGTACTGACGCTGAAGACGGATGACGCAGGCGTTGCCTACCTGGCTGCCAATGAATGCGGCATCGCCATTCACGGCGAGGCAGGGAGCCTTGCGCACCTGAAAGCTGTGATTGTTCCACCTCCGCAGTCCGGGTTTATCTCGGTGGAGGGGGAGCAGTATATTGCAACGTCCCCCATTCTCCGCTGCCGGTGGACAGGAAACAACTGTTCGCAGGGTACGTGGACGGTGAGCTTTCCATTGGAGGAGGAGGACGGTTTGTCCAACCCAACGGAACTTTCTCAAGTTCTTTGCCGCGGTGATGAGCTTCAGGATGAGTGGGAGGTGCAGACGACCGGGCTGAAGGCCGCCACGCGGCACCCGTCCATGCAAGTTGAGGTCACTCACTTCTCGGACATAATCACGGCTGATAAGCTGCGCGAAATAGAAGCGAAATCTACGAGCATCGTCTACGAGCGCAAGAGGTCTTGGGTAAGTGATGATCCGCCCTTTCCGGGTGCGCTCGTGGAAATTTTAGTACGTTCAGAGCGGTTACTGGAGACCCAACGCGTGGCATACCCGGTTCGGAGACCTCAACACACTCACATCCAATCACTGAATTTCGACCAATCTGTCCTGAAAACCTGCGGTTCTAGTTGAGCGGCCTTGTACGAGAGTCGGATGCAGGAGATCTCCTAACAACGGGGATGAGTCGTCATCACCCTCTCTGCCTTCCTGCAAATAATCCTGGCTCGTGTGTCACGTCCATATTTTGATGTCAAGCTGCTACTACTTCGAAGGTGTAAGAAGCGGCGGTGCCGGAGCTCTTTCTGCGTTCGATATCTCGAACGTGGGAATGGGAACAGTTCTTTTTCGGGACATGGTCTGCGGGCTATCCTTATTTACTGCATGTCACATCATCGTCCACCCCTCTCCGTTCCTTTGGCCAGTTCTTTTCCAAGCACGTGCGTGTTTACAACGCTTCTTCCGAGGCCATGACTGTTCTTCAGATACTCCCGGCTGTGACGGAGTCGGCGAGAAGTGGTCAAGTGTCGGTCCCAGGAGGCGGTTTAGGCGGCAGTAGGAGTATCAATGTCAATGATGGTAACAGTGTAGATGATTGGCAAGAAATACCAGCTTGGGTAAACGCTAGTAGTGAAACTGGTTCAGCACCCCCCACCAATCCCGCCAAGCTGAGAACACGTCTCGGCATGAAGGCTATGCGCGTGATCCCGTATACTGTGACCGGAAGTCGCGTGACGAACGACCTGGAAGTGTTTCCCCGGCATATCTTTGAATGCTTAGCAGGATACGACTATTATCTGCTTCAAAAGATGATTTGCGGTTCGGGCAGGTCCAGGTTCTTGGCTGAGGATGTTGATGGCAATATGAGCGAGGAGAGGACAGTGCTAGACATAGTGAACCGTAGGAAGACCATTTGACTTCGATGACAACGCTTGCAAATGTAGCCGTGGCTGGTATTGTTTTTTGTTGCTTTCGTCCTATTTATTATGGCGACAGTCCCCCCATTTTTCGTGGTGAGACTTTTCAGCGTAATTTTCGGTAGTGCTGCATGGTGGTATGAGATGTCGTTTTCAACAGTGTTCATGCCCAAAATCCCTGCCGTGGGATATTTCCCACGCGGCCTCGCACATATACTCGTCAACCACCGACAATGCTTGTGAAGCGGAGGTTCGCGAGCTTTATGTCAGCATTCATAATTTTTGGTCGGGGTTCAGTTTCTGCCAGCGAAATTCTCAGACCAATATTCGAATTTTGACCCCTGTTTTTTTGCCCCAAGTGGCGCCGCATCCCGTTACTTGGGATTACTCTAGAGTTGGCGATCTCCGGTACTTCCGTAAACAAGTTGATTATTTCCCCTTCGATGTTCTCGAGATTGCAATGGCATATTTTCGAGTGAAGTTTTAGAGGTGTGCCTCCTGGCCCCGCCCGGCTTTCCGGCAAGTTTGGTACGAAACCTTCCGTCAGTTTTTGAGAAACTCGCCTCTCTCTTGTCTGTGCACTATTAGTCGCCTAGATGGCACGAAGTGTCCACCACGCCCTATGTCTTTTGCCTACCACAATCAACGCGCAATTACCCATCCGGCAAATACTCTTAGTTAGCAACAGTAAACAATGTTTGTAAGCGGCCCAGAGTTCCGCTCGTTGTACGTCGCGCTTAGGTTACCGAAAAAACCAAGGTTGCGTGGAAGGAGAAACTGCAAGAAAAACTCTTCGCACATGCCCAAAATCACAAACACGCGGACACCCACGCCCCCACACGGACGGTAGATCCGTCATGTTCACACCAGCAATGCGCTTCGTTTGACCGCTTTCGTGCGATCAGGCACACTCTCGTCATAGTTGGAACCTCCCTCCTTTCCCAATTTCAAGGAGGCACATCCCAGAGTGTGCGATTGAGCACATTCATTCCATGTAGGCTACCAGTACAGACTATATACGTAGACGAGCTTACGTCTCAGTACGATTCGTTCAGTTCTAACGTGCTGCCCTCTCGCCACCCCTCCAAGATTGCAGTGCTAGTGAGGAAAGCACAACATCGCCTCGGAAGTTTAATCGCCATCAATCCTCGCGTGTCACAACACCAGCAGGCACTTCTCTCTACACATGCAACACAGGGCGAGAAAAACCACCTTCGATAGTATTATGTTTTGTACAGGCACCAAAATGTCAACTACAATAAATTCCACACGGTCAAAGATTCGAAGGGGAAAACAAACCGCACACAACCTTACACGCCTTTGTGGTCCAGAAAAAACATACAAAAATCCCTTACATTCCCCCGACACGGACGGACGGGTGTTCCTCTACAGCAAGTTCACTGCTGTATGTTCATATTTTCAAGCCCTCTAGATTTTTGAGCTTGGAAAACAAGTCATACTACAGGTCGTTCGACTCACCCTCGTCATACAAGCCATAAGCCGGGAAGAACCACCGTCTCGCTTTATGTCCGCGTAAGGTTGGAGCAACAGCGTTCACGTCGACTTCGACGACAGAGGACCGTGACAAGACGGCACGAAAAAAAATGCAAGCCTTGCGATCGTTCGAGTACTTTTGGCCTCGCAGCACGCACCCGGCTCCTCTCCTTCTACGACACTCACGCAACGAGGCTTTCATGACATTCACCACTGAGTCCCCCTTTAGCAAATCTACAGTAGTGGGACAACACTAACCAGGAATACCTGGTATCATGGTATCAAATACAGCAAAAAAAGATACAAGAGTCACCTGAGAAAGAGTCAGATTGCAAAGCTCCGAAGGCATCGCACTTTCAAAGACTGCTGTCCAACGGTCCAATTTCCAACACGTACGGGTCGTCCAAAACCACCCTACCCACCCAAAGCCTATGGTTCCTCGCATGCATGAGTGTTCCGGTGGTGCCCTCGACGTCGTCACACGTAAACGGCAAACCAAACACAACAAATAAATTAAACATCATTCGCAATACCAAGGGCACCATCACTCGTTGGTGGGTGGTGCTACCTCAGCCCCCCCCGCTGCCAGATCCCCCACCCACACCCCCCCGGCGTTGCTACCGCCACCACCTCCACCTCCTCTGCCGGATCCGCAACACTCACGAATCCGGAGTGTACACGAAACCGGTCGGCACTGGTGTGTTACACATTTTGCATTTCACCACCGCCTCCGGGATGTGCCACGAGCACGTTGGGCACCCTCCGGGAGGAACGATAACCTGTGTGAGGGGAAGGCGAGTGCCAATGAGAGTGAGTACCCCCCGGGCTTGGGATACAGTACTCCTGCCACCGGAGGAGGGGAACCCGTCGACAACGTGGATGGCTTACGTACGTACGCAAACTCTGGAAAGCAGGGGCAGCACCGCTAGGTAACGGGCTGGGATATGATGTCAACCTTCCGTCAACATACCTATGCGTGCGGGGCACTCCTGCATGAAGCGCTCACCTGGTACCTCGCGTTTTCCCTTCACTACTGTACATGTTACATGTTACAGGGGGTGGAGAACGCAAATCTAAAATTCTTGAGAGCAACGTTAACTCTACCTGGGACTCAGTCTCCAGCGTCAAGCGCCGACGGAGCTCCTTTTCGCCGTCCTCGTTCGTAAGCTGCGGGAGTTTCAACGCACCAGCTAGGGCGATGCCAACTCTGGAGCAAGTTTCAATCCGCAGATCAAAGTGTGGCAGAGCACCCTTCCGAAGAGCGATGCCGTCGGCAAGGGGAAGGTCGGTCGAAACAGGCCCGAAACAACCCCATTTCTTCCTGGTTTCATCGTTGCACAGCTGTAAGACGAAGGTAGGCCAACACATACGAACAAACCGCATGATTGGGGAAGGTTCTGGTTAGGGAATACAGACGAAAGCATCAAGCGACTTTGACGGGACAACGACCTCGAAGGAGGTTGAGCAAACGCACAGCTATACCGGGAGCACGTGTGGGGGATGAGCGACGGATTTGCTATCCGAAAGTGTGGCACTGTGCAGGTTGCAATATTCTTAGGCCTTGATAATATGTGGGCTGTGGTTGTGCGTTGTCCGAAGGTGACTCAACAGAGAATATCGGGTGGGTGTGATGGCTATGATACGCTAACAATGAGTGCTACTGTAGAATTCAACCCACCCTTCTCGGATAAGAGACACAAAGGGAATGCGGTACAACCAATCCTCTCGACAGTCACACACTCACCATTGTTTGGAGATCGCCGTCGGGGTCAAGGTACTCAGCCACAAGGCCGGCGCGAACCCCCAGAAATTCGCACGGCCTGAGGTCGAACATGTCACCTGTGGTGTAGTTGGACACCGTGGCGAAACCGTCCTGGGAAAAAACGGCATTGACGAACACGGGTACATGTTTTAAGGATCCGATAGCACGGGTGTTCAAGCATTCCATCTGTGCAACTTCTCCGGTCTCCAGACATTTGCATGAAGTGCAAGAAGGATGGCGGTGGCAGCGCCTCTGTTCCAGTAGTGCAATACACTCTCGTTGTTGGGGCCTCTTAGTCCCCCTACAGAAGTGTTGAGGTGTGATTCTGGGTTGTGTTCCACAGGAGTTCATGCACGGCCCTCATGAGGACATGATGCGGGAAGCCATCACAGCATGCGTGTCCATGCAAGCAAAAACTAGGTGTATGAGCGCCAAAATCGATTTGTGCACTATCTACCAATGATTGGAAAATCGCAAAATAGACGGTACATACATTTCGGACAAAAATGGATGGCCACCATGCTGGAAAACAGGGCATGCGAAGTCTTTGCCAGTGTCCCGGGGTTCGAGATACAGAGCATTCTAGCGATCGGGCTATGCAGGTATTATTACAGAATCATGACAACAGACCAAAAACGAAGACAAGTGGGTGCAGTTGCCTTTCGATATAGCTATTCGAGACGGTATTGAAATCAGATGATTGGGACAGCCGCTTGCTTGTGAGAGTTTGCCACGTCGCTCTCAAGACTGTGTTGCTTTGCGGTCGTGGTGAGGAACATGCTGTTCAGCGACCACGTCCAATACAACCCCCAGAGCACTCCAGCTCGAAACCACCTTAGAGCTACAGAGGGTTGCAAACTGTACACATCGTGACAGGTCGTGCAAGATCTGCGACACTATCCCAAACGAAGAGACAATGACTGGACAACATCAAAACGATAAATAACCGGGACTCCTTGTTCCTCACTCACCACGATTTCGGGCGTAGCTGACGGTACCTTGAACACCATGGCTGCGATCCTGGTGGCGAGGACCATGCCCTTGAACAGGGGCGCGTTGAAAGTGCCCTCATGCCTCCGCTCGGTTCGTTTCGAGAGAGAGCGCACAAGGGTACCCACCAGAGCCGGCTTGGAGATGCCCGTCGTCTTCAAGTCAAGAAGCATCTCCACGAAGGAAACGAACCTTCTTACATTATCCTTTGAGGGGTTCGCGACAGAGGGAAAGAGACGAAAAGGATGATAGAAATGTCTGAGAACGTACCAGGGAGCTTGTGTAGCAAGACCTGCATCATTTGCCGGTTCGAGACGGCGTAGAGACGTTTTATCACTCCAGGCCGTGTTGGGCGGATACTTGTGATGGAGGGTCCACTGACTGCCATGCGTGCTCGTTGCCGAGCCCAAAGGCGACGCGGGAAATCGCTCGCACCAACGGGTTGGCGTCCCACCTACATTATGGTTCAATCCTAGTATCACCTGTCCGACCGAAGAAACACGGAATCTCTTTCTGAGGAACCAACAAGTTTCGTATTTCGGGAGGTCATACTCCATTCGCTCACTTTGGGCAGCGAGTGCGCGAAACTGGGTACGCGATGCTATCAACTTCTTCCGTCGTGAGGACGTACGTCGCCATTCCAACGTCAGCCAAATACCATCATCCACAGGTGAAAAGTTTTATATCATCCACAGGTGGAAATCATCATCTTTACAGTCACATCAGCCTGTTGTAGGCGAATACTGAGCAGACCCGTGACGGCGGTTCATGTACTATCAGACACAAGAGTAGTGTGCGGAGGTGAGTCAAAATGCGAAGAATACCCACCTAAACTATACACGCAGGAGAATGTTAACAAACGAACGTTACAAGCAGCTCCCTGAAGAACCGAACAAATGCTGTTCTGAATTTTTCGAAACCCGATGCCAACGACTAATGTCACAATGCACAAGAAATTCCGTCACCCGTAACAAGGTACTTGCACGATGCTGCCGTCCGTCGCCACAATGTTCTGCAAGGACGATGCTACGTCAGACTTCCATCTTGCTGGGACAAGTTAGACGGAGGAAAGATAGAGCTGAAAAGTACGCTTGGCGAACCGCCCAACGGGCCCACCAATATTGCAAACTTCATGCGTACTGCGATAAGACTCAGAGCACACCTTCATGTCGAGCGACAGCGCATCGTGCGCACGGCTACCCCGGCGAATAGCCCTGTAACGGGCAAGAAGGTCTTGAAGCTGTTGTGAGCAGTCCTGGCACAAGGCCCACAGCAGCACCGCAAGGCAGCAAGACGTCCAGAAACAGTTGCCGTCCCCTCGGATCGAGATGCCTATGGTCTGGCCCATCGAGTACACGCCCTCGACGCCAGGCACGTTCAAGGCCAAGAACGACTCTGCTTCCTTCAAGGACAGTAGCTTCTTGGACAACGCTACCTGAAAGAGGGCAAGGGTTACACGGTAACAAGATGGGTCTCAAATTGGGGAGCAAGCTCACGTCGCTTGCTGCAAGCGGCAGGCACCGCGACAACCTATTAGAGTGACCCTCACATATTCAAAGAGCGAATGAAGCCTTCAGAGCTTAGGGGGGGGGGGGTATGTGCAATCTGTCCTTGAGTGGGGACGCGGATGGGGCAGGCAGGGCGCAGTAGAGTGAGATGTCCGGAAGTGTCTCCGAACTGCACTTGCCAGAGACAGCGGAAATCGCCGCACAATGTGTAACCTATCAGCACGCGTGAATTGTTTCGGGGGGCTGCGTTTAAACTCTGAGAACGCCGGTACCGCTTCTTCTCCTACATACCTCCTTGTCGTAGCATCTTCCCTCGGAATCAGTCGAGGCGGCAGCGTGGGTCGCTCCTTGGTCGGAAACACCGGAGGGTGCCTGAGGCGAGGCAGGCCTGCCATTCACCCTTTCCGTGCCCTCTTCCTTCCCGTTCTCTTCCTCCTTCTCCCTCTGTTCCTCCTCCTTCTTCTCTGCCCCCTCGTTCTCCTCCCTCCACTCCTGCAGCGTGAACTTGCGGACCTTAACGTCTCCCCGCTCCTCTTGGCGAGCGTGCGGCTCGGGAGAGGCCGCCCCCTGTACGAACCCCTCCTCCGGCTGCTGCTGCTGATACCGCTGCTGCTGATACCGCTGCTGCTGCTGCCGCTGTTTCCAGTACAGCATACTCCGTTCCTGCCGCCGGATGTCCTCCTCGATCACGCATCCCTAGCCGTGCAGAACGTAGGCGAGCACAAGGGGTAGTGAATAAACGAAACAATTATGGAATACTCACAGGGGCACAACCGAGCGCAGACCAGCACAATATTCCACCCCGAGGAAGGTGCACCTTTTTCGTCCTGATTTCGTGTCGATACAGCCGTGTTGTTACTTTCAGAACATCACAAACCGTACCAAGTACTTGTACGATGAGCAGTTGCCGAAAAATGTCCATCAGACAAGTTCGAAAAAGATTTCGCTACAATCATCCCACTGTCTTGAATCCCCAAGACGTTGACACCTCAGGGCGTAATAGCACGCTGAAGCGCATATTACGGGACTACAAGTAGCCGTGATGAGCGCAAACCGGACGATATAGGAAGGGAGAACCAACAAGCCTTCCCAAGGTACTATGCCTTTGCTCACTGAACGCAAACCAACGTTGACATTGCCCTGGGGGCACTGATTTTCGTTTCGAACGAGACCTACAGTTCCTTGCGGTATCGACCGAGACTTATCAGCCGGAGTGATGCAAGCCATCAAGCGTTACGACATCGGTCGTGTACCTTCGCACCCGAGCCCCCCCCTTTGTCAAACCCGGCAGCGTTCTTGTTGGAGGACCTTTGACCCTTGGTCGCTCCTCTCGCGCCCCCTTGCCTCCTGACTCTGTTCAAAGCCGAAATGGCGAGGTCCTCCGGGCGTCCGGCGGGCCGGCCAAGCGTCTTGCTTCGCACAGCGGTAGGTACCGCGTTTCCACTACCGCCAATAGCAGCAGTCACGGTTGTCGAGGAGTTGCCGTGTTCGGCACCGGGTTGGACAGCAGGCGATCGCCTCTCCCTGCCGGCTTTCGCCCGGCACTCTTCTTGGCGCTTCGCCTCGCGCTTCCCTTGGCGCCGACTGGGCTGCTCCGAAAAAATTGCGGAAACCGACCTGGCCGCCTTTCGCGCCTGCCACGCCTTCTTGCGGCGGTCTCCGGCGATACCTCCAGCGCCGGTGAGCGGGGAAGAGGCAGCACTCCCATCGCTCGCCACCGCAAGCCCAGCGACAACCGTCGCCGCCGCCGCCGCCGCCGCTGCTGGTGCTGCTGATACCGCCGACTGCAAAGTTCCGGTGAACGAGGACGCGATGTGCAAGTGAGAACGAAGGGATTGAAGGAACACTCGGCCATCGGCGAAATTGCTCCCAACAGTACTACCGGTGCCCGTTTCGAGGTCTCAAAACGTTGCCCCATGGGTTGTACAAGAAGGCCGTTCACCTGGGAGATTGATCGAGGACACCACTTCGATAGTACAGCACAATCTAACCTGGGACACAGAGGTGCTGCGCGGCTCGACCACAAGCACGACCTCGCCAGTCTCCATAGTGAAAGCCACCCCCGGCCCCGACGCCGACCCAGCAGTAGCGAGATCACCACCAGCAGTAGCACCAGCACTAGCCGGAGCCCTCAGACCACTGGCACGAGCGGGAGGTCCCGCTGCGGCTGCCGCCGTGATGACCCGTACACCGTTCGCTTCCTCCAAGCCAGATGCGTCGGCGCCTACCCCATTCGTGACGACTGCGGCTGCTGACGCGCGCCCGCGGGACGGCAGGGTGACCGCAGGGGAGGGCTTCGGCGACGGGCTAGACCTACCCGAGACCCGTGCGGTCTCGCTTGTCACCACTGGTGCTGCTCGTGCTGGTGACTACAGAATGCCGGGAAACGAGGATCGCGAATATGAGATTGGTACGAGTACAGGTGAGAACCGAGTAGGGAGAGAAGGAACAACTGGCCATCGGCTAACACCACTCAACAATGCTACGGGCGCCCGTTTCAAGCTCTCGGAACGTTGACCCGCCAAAGACGGGGATGACTATATCCTACTTGACCGAAAACACGATGGGCTTCACGCACAGACCTGCTGTGCGGAGGGCATCTGTGTCCCTGCCAAAGGCACGACCTCCTGCTGCTGCTGGGGTGTGCTGGCTGGCCCTGCCGCTGCGGCAGCAGTTTCTTCCCCGATGGCCGCCCATTCCGGCGCCCTGGCGAAATACCTGCGCGCCCTGTTCCGGGTCGTGTCGTATCCCCGCACCACTCCTGGGCTTGAGGCAGGGGTCCAGTCTCGGACCGCCGGCACCCGTCCGCTTCCGCTCGCGCGCGTCGAGATAGGATCCGCCGCAAGCAATCGGGGAGCGGGAACGGCAGCAGCAACCGGGAAGTTGTCCGTCAACCAGGCATGCAGGTCCTGGCGCTGTCCGGCAAGGGGCATGATGCCGGACCGACGCACACCGGCATCGTGGGTCCAGGACGCGGTGATACTAGAAAACGCCTCCTGGAGTGCGCGCAGAAACGAGAGGGTGGAGTAGGCGGCACGATCCCTGAGAATACGTTTTGGTGGAAACGACCACACCCTCGGGGCAACGTCTTGATCACAAATTGGCACATCGAGCAGTGGAACGCCTTGGAGCGATCGCTCTCTCTCTCTCTCTCTCTCTCTCTCTCTCTCTCTCTCTTTCTCTCTCTCTCGAGTCCAAGAGAGATAGAATGGCTATTCAGACGCGTTTGCGTTTTGCGAGGCGTTTTGCAAACCCCCCTCCCCAGTGCACTGTCTGGGTAAGGATGGCACTGCTGTGGGAGCAAATCAGCCATTTGTTTTCAAACGTAGTCGAGAAAGTATACAAATATCCACCCTCGTTCCGAGTGTTGGTTCGTTGCAACAACGCGGGTCTTGCGAAACGGTGTTTTCCTGAACCACAAGGGGTATGCACGATGCATGTACCCAATCTCTTCCTGTCCTAACGCAGCGAGAAAGTCATGTTTCAGCCCGTCCAGTCCATGTAATGCACTTTAACAATGACGGCGTTGAAGTTGACATGCTATTGACTGCTTTCCCACGTCCTCACGAACATTGTCTACCCACGAGTTCCCGATCTGCAAGGAGCACCGTTTTGTTGTGTCCACAGCAAGAGGGTGACCACTCTCTTGCCTATTTAAGAGCAAAAGACTACCAGTATGACAAGTCCCCTGCTAACCTCCAAGACGTTCCGGACAGTGTCGGACTGGAAGAAGGTCAGCCACCGTCCCACCTGAGCATTGCAAGAGGCAGGAGTGTCAGGGGGGAGCGCACGAACGGCCGGAATATCCCGGACAACGAATGAGATCGATACACACACATCGAAGGAAAAGCAAGTACGGCGTTCGCGGAAGTCTGTCAACTGATGTGGGTACTTGTTTTGGACGGTGACTCTCGGAAGCCGTCGTGTTGTACTGACTAGATTAGTCGGCGACAAGGACCATCTACCGACTTCGTGCCCGTCTGTGTCTTCACCACCCGAGAGAGAACCTCCGGTACTCACATCTGTCGAGCCGGAGCTCCTGATGTCCACCTCAAGGTCCCCCAAGACATACCCCTCGCCCGGTCCATCTCCGCGGGGAACCGTTCCACCTGACAGCATCAACAACCGAAGTATATGGTTGAGAGGATGAACGAGAATAGTCGCTCCGCCTAGCCCCAACATGGCGTTCGAATACGTAAGGACATCGATCTGTCCGGATTGGCATGCACTATGTAGCCGAAATGCCATCTCAACGTTCCCCGAACGAACATGGCAGAGGTTCCCGCAAGGATACTGACCACCCGGCATTGCCGAGAACAGGTTGTCGGTATGATCGCGTATTCTGGGAGAGAACCGTCAGACGACAAGGATACGGCGTCCAGCATCTTACCAACCCAAGCCATCACCAGTAACGATAGCGATAGCAGCAATTCTACCTCCACCGTCGCCGCCACCGCGACGACCATCAACAAACGGCAACAACAATAAATCCACCACCATCCAGCAAATACGGCAAGGACGACGACAACAACACCGATGTCGTTCATCTCACCTGTGGAGAGTACAAACCGATAGACCGCCATCAATCTGGCCCAGGTCTCGCCGTCGCTGTCGAGGTTTAGCGATACGAATAGCATCGCACGGCTCGCACGGCCTGCTCTCCTTTCTCCAGCTCCTGCAACGCACGAGAGATTGTGTGCCAATTTCGGTGTGCTGTGGAGAATAGCACTTTCTGCAACATGGAGGGCAGCTACGGATCGGACCTTGTCATTGTCGTCGTCGTCGTTGTTGATGCAAGCGTGCGGGTCGCTAACGGTCACCCCAGGTACTGCAATGGATTCAGCACGAAGGATGAACCGTCCTGCTTCGCACGAGAGTGTTGTTTCACGTTGGCTGTCTAACATCGAACCCTATCGACGTCTGATCCCTTTTCGATCCATCCCTCAGAAAGACTGTCAAGACATTCGAGGTTTACCATGGAGGTGTTGACAAACGCCGATACTTGCCTCTGATCAGTGCACTTCCTGCAATTCGACCTTCGGCGACGCGAGCTGCTGCTCTCGGACGGACGCTGCGAAGGTGTAGTAGCATTAGAAACATGCCAGATACCACCGACAGCGACGCTGGAATATTCCACAATGGGCGCAATGCGGCAACCGCTAGCCACATCCAGCCGAGACCACTGGTGCGCGCCGTCACGTGGATACATTTATCGTCATCCCGCTGAAACGCCAATGGGTTAAAACAAAAGCAGACGGCAGGCAGAACAATACAACGATGAGTGTATTCACGAGGTGTGACAAGAACATGGGGGCACATGCCGACCGCAGCGGGATATGGACAACCACGACGTTATCTTGCGTGAGGCTCCTGCGTGTGTGTTCACTGTCTGCTGAAAGCGGGCTTAGTTGTCGAGGACATTTCGGAATCCAGCAACAATCAGTCAACGAGAACGAGCACGAGAGTCGATCAGTCGAGATAGATGTTCACAGGTGCCGTGCCTGTCGCCATGACAACACAAGAATGCACGACGATTCACACATCTGCCGGTCCTTAACTTTGTGTTTGAGCGAGGGGGCTTCCTCGATGAGGGCTTCCTCGATGTCCTTTGAAGCCCCGAGGGCCAACCTATGCCGTTTACCACATCTCCGTCATCATTTTTTTTTCGCGTGATTTCGGTGGGACTAGGCCATGTCAAGCATATACGGCGTACGTTTGACGCATGCAACAAACGAACGGTCGTCTACCCTCGTCTGTGGACACTTCTCTAGAATAAAACTTGATGGCATGCTGCACTTACAACTAGGTTGAGCACCAGTTCTTCCCAGCTGCAGGAGTAGTCCGCCTCGTGCACGACCCCGTTCGCTTCCGCGCGTGGCAGCTGTTGGCCCCGGTCGCCCCCTTGCGAGACGGACTGCGCATACGACAAACTCGCGCTCTCAGGGTCCCAGGTCAAGGGAGAGATCGAGAACCCCGTACCAGTCGGCTCTGGTGAAATGGGCCACGTCAACAACGCTGCTTCCGCTGCCGCTGCGTCGCTAGCCGCTGCGTCGCCCACGTGGTGCCGAGCGACGGATGCTGTGGCGTCGTCGGGTGGATTGTCATCCTTGTCCTGCCGGAACGTGTTGACCATGACGGGTTGTGGTGCACCCTTGCCTAACGGGGACGAGGGCGGCGGCAACGGGGTGCCGGTCTGGGGGCGTGGGGCCAGGCGGGGAAACGAAAACGGGAGGGAGGAGGGGGGCGCGCGCTTGTGTAATCATGCGAGATGAGTATCTACAACACGGGGTCGAGCACTTTGACCCAAGACAGCTTTCGCTTGAAGATGGTTGACAGGTCTCCATGGTTTCGAGTATAAGATACAGGGGAAGGAGGGGTCTGCAAAGACTGAGAGGTAGCGTTCGGAATCCCAGTTGATGATGTTCGGCCACACCGTACCCACCTCGCCGATATATAGGACCTACAGTAAGTAGATTGTGCGAGCACTTATTCTCATTGATTGGCAACCCACCAGCAAGAGCGGTTTCACGGCAGAGTAGGCTCTGTGACTTGCTGGTCATCAGGTCGAATACCCCACCCACCAGAGGGCCTTAAGCATCGCATACCGACCTAGAGGCTACGTGCATCATCTGTACCACCCCTTGGACCCCAAACGGGTACAAAGGGAATAACGCATTTAGTTTACAGTTCATAGCAAGAAGCTCCTGCGCAACCGCGCTCGGGACACCAAGCAGGTCGAAGACTGGGTCCAGCAGCTGCCCCGAACGGAACCGAACGCGGCCGCGGACGTGTCGGACTGCAGCTGGCAAGAACTGGTGCTGGACCTCGTGATATGTGCAACATGCCATCAAGTTTCCCCCATCCCTGTGTGTCGCATCGTTGTAATAATCATCGCCACGATGGTTAATACAACGACGCGGCACACAAGGATTGAGGAAATTTGACGACAAGTTCAACATATTACCAGGTCCAGCACCAGTTCTTGCTAGCCGCAGTGGTCCTACACGTACGCGACCGCGTTCGGTTCCGTTCGGGGCAGCTGCTGGACCCGGTCTTCGACCTGCTTGGTGTCCCGAACGCGGTCGCGAACGAGGAGGGCGCTTGCTTTTTTCATCATGCGAGATGAGTATATGAGCACCATAATCCAAGACACCTTTCGCTTGACAAGGTTGAAAGTTGAAAGGTCTGCATGGTTTCGAGCAGGAAGGAGGGGTCTGCAAAGACTGAGAGGTAGCGTTTCGGAATCCCAGTTGGTGATCATTATAGCGTACCCACCTCGTCGATATATAGGACCTACAGTAGGTAGATTTTGCGGAGAGGGCGCTTGTTCTCAATAATTGACAGCGCAACAGCAAGAGCGGTTTCAAGGCAGAGTAGGCCCTGTGACGTACTGGTCATCAGGTCGCATACCCCATCCACCAGACGGCCTCAAGCATCGCATACCGACCTAGAGGCTACGTGTATCATATGGACCACCCCCAAACAGGTACAAAGGGAACAACGCATATTGTTCATAGGAATTTGTGAGATCGACAACAACGCAGCTACAACGCTGGGAGACACTCGGTGGCATGTTGCACTTACCACGAAGTCGAGTACCAGCTCCTGCCAGCTGCAGAAGTTCGACACGTCCGCGACCACACCTGGTTCCGGTCTGGAAACCTGCTGGCCCCGGTCTTCGGCCGGCTTCCCGTCCCTCGTATTCACCCTCTCAGGGTCCTCGGGGGAGGTGTCGACCGAGAACCCCGCGCCTGTTGGCTCATCGGTAGCCGCTGTTTCGCCAACCACTGCATTGACAACCGCAGCTACCGCTGTATGCCTCTCGTCGGACATCATACCCGCCTCTCCCGCTGCAAATATGGCCTCGCCATCGCAGACAAACCTGCCATCCCTTGCTCCATCGGTCGAAAATGAAGCCGTAGCTGACGGTTCCAGTGCTGTTCTCAGCGTCACCTCCGGTGCACCCAAGACCGCCTCCTCATCGCCCATGGGAGCTTCCGACTCCGAATTCTGAACCTGCGACTCAACGTCGGGCATCTCCTCTGTCGCATCGCCCCCCTCCTCCGTGACGTCATCCCCTTGGTTGGCCACGTCGTCACCAGGCGCAGATGGGGTGCTATCGTCTTCGTCGTCGTGGTAAAAGTAGTGACCCTTGTCCTCCTGCCGGAACAGGTTGACTATTACAGGATCTACCCCACGGCTGCGAGGGTGCTGGAGACGGGGTGGGAGGGGAGTGGAGAGGGCGTGCTTGAATATTCATGCCGGAGGGTCCGCTCGGCAATTGAACAAGATGGAGTAAAGCACAGTAGTTGGCACCGACTTCCTCTACGTATATGGATTGAGAGGTCCCTATGGTACGTAGCATTGGGTACATGCGGTTGAAAGACGGGCCGTTACGGAGAAGGGAAAGCGACATTCATCATTTTCAGCCCGCCAGGTCAGAAATATCGTGGCCCAGGGGTGGTAGGGTTAGGGTTAGAGCGTAAATAAATCATCACCCAGGGATGACCAAAAGTTGTGCTTCAACAGCAAGTATGGTCCGTGCTGCGTAATACCTGCACTGAATTAATAGTATAAGTACAAACTCCGTCTAGCCCAAGCTCTTACCTTCTCCCGCCGCGATCTCTCCATACGAAGGGCTTGCTCCTTGAGCTCGCGCTTCGACATGTTCAACACCTGCAACAGTTGACCAGCTGTCGCGAAAAAACACCACAGTCCCGTCTGAACGTGGGAGTACGCGCCAGAGGCAAAAGACAAACGATGCCGATCGTTACCGATTATCGTTGGTGCCGGGTACTTGTTGGTATTCACGCGCAAATGAACGAAATGTAGACAACGAGCAATACTTCAACACAAGAAAACATTTTCTGAGCCGTACATCACGTGAGAGCTGTCTGTAGTGCCCAGAATTCTTTGATGCTCCTGTGAGGACTTCGCTCGAGATTGAAAGAACGACCTAACATGTAACCCAGAGCAAGAGGCATCGATCAGTAGGAACGAACAAGCGCAGACTGTACGCACGGCCGACTAAACATTGTGTCCTGCAACGTGACTTTCATTTTACTTGGGGGTGGAAGTGCATTTATCACAATCTACTTCGTCGGGGACATTCATGAAGTCGGGCATACTTGCGTCACGGGTATTTACTTATGAGAACCTTGATCCACGCGGCAAAAGAGTGCTTGTTGTTCAACGCTGTCACGGAGCGAAGCGGGGCGCTCTTCTTTTTGAAAAGAGCCGCGGAGCGGGGAGTTGCGATTTATCCGACGGCAACATCTGCACGGGGGGCGGAGTGATTGTTTTTTCTTGGAAACGTCAAGGAGAGGAGCGCAATAACCTGTCGCGCCGTTACTTTTACGGGGCGTTCACGCTACACACTGTGGCGTGAACCGTACGAGACGACGGTCATGGCGATGGTGCACCGTCAGAGACAAAACAAAAAAACAGAACGATGCATACATCCGTACCAATAAACGTAGCACTTGAGGTTCGTCAAGTACTTTCGGTTGATCGAGCATCGAGTCATGTGCACGGTGTGTTGTGCGGGGATGTGCCAGGGACGCATTCGTTGAAAATGTCGCCGCCTGAACAACCCAATCAAACACACAACGCTAGTACCACATCAAGGCTTGTGCTCACAGATAGGGTCATTTTTTTCCACATCGACGTTCTCCTCCAACCATCCACACACTTCTGCAACCGCACAAAGGCAGTGGAATGCCTCGCTCGCCTCCGCTGTTCGTTTCCCTATTTAGCACCAATGACTTTGTAACCCCGTGCATATCATGTAGGTGTCTCTGGTACACTCAACAAGGCCTACGTCCACTTGCCCCAACACACGAGCAGCTTGGGCACATGCACAGCTGTAGCTGTTCAATAGACTGGGTTGAAAGGGTATTTTCCCAATATGTGGTCCAACAACCAGCAAGTCCGGATATATAGCAGAGCTCGACCTGAGGAAAGGCGTCATTTCTCTGCCCAATGTGGTGGTACACATGATACCGAATAACGGATTGATATTTCTCTGATGGTAGCTGTGCTGTCAACGCTAGGGGAGTAAGTTATGCGCCATCACCGCAGAAAGTTGACCGTGAATCCGTGATAAAACACACTTCACGGAAAAAAAAAATCACGGGTTTGGCGGCTGATTCTGTGACGGAGTAGAACAATCAGCATCGTAGTCCTCCAAACGGTAACGGTACACCAACACCCTTTCTGGAACACTACCAAAACGAGGACAGAAAGGCCGGTACAACCTGACGCATTACCACAGCAGCATGTCTATGCCGATACTAACCAGCGGGCAATTCGTTGCGACGGCACGGCTATCCACTATAGATGGTGCCATGCTAACTCACCTGGTGACATGCCGAATTGTCGGCGAGCTGTCGAGCGAACGTCTCCCCGACGGACTCGACGTACGCCATACCTCAATCTGTGTTAGACAAACCAGCAGAAATGGGTCGCTTGATTGGTTCCCCGTCGTATCGTTGTACGACTGTATTGTGACATTAGATATAACACCCACAAGTAATGCCAAGGTAGGCGCAGTGCAAGACTGCAAGGGTTTGAGATCGTAAAGTTTCGGAGTTCTCGCAAATTCTGAATGAGTCGCAAAATCGAGCGATAGAAAAGCAAGAATGAATGTTTTGGTTCACATTTCCGCACGGGTAAAAGAGTAGTCACACAGGCGCAGGACAACCCTGGCAAGGACCACTTCGGGCTGAAGGTCGGTTATTTGCTACCGCGATTTCGGGACTTTGCATTGTCCGTTGTTGTCATAAAGTTACCGACGGTGATGCGATTTCGTGGCAACAACGAAAGGAAGTGAGAAGGAATTTACCTCCGTGCCACGCGTCGCCAACGTGGGGCAGCAGTTACGGCTAGCAAATAGTGTTCGCCAAGAAATACTCAACGAATGGAGGTAACGTGAGCTCTACGCACCCATTTTACAATGCCACATCGTTTGATAGTTTTCGAAACGATCAACGTATCAACATTTGTCACCGGCGTTCGGCACGTTGTATCGCATACGGCAACCCCCGGCGGCTAGGTCATGAGGCATCGTATCTCCATGGAACGTTCGTGCGCTTGCTTGTGAGAAGGCATTTCTTGAAGCCTTCACGCGCTATCGATCAGAACGCTCCCGGTAGAGGCTATCGTGAGAGAGAGACAAAACCACATCTGAAGCACTGTTTCAACACCCGGTCGCAGTATCCTGCACCTATCTCCCCGTCTTGCCTCTCTAGCCGAAGAACTCCGGTCCTGGTCACACGGTGGACGATTCCTCTACAGCGGTTCTGACAAGAGTACGCACGATCAAGCACTTTCTTTCGCTCGCACTCCTAACACCCCCCGACACTTGTGGCTGTGTTGCTGCTGTTGTAGCTATTGTGTTGCTGTTCTTGTTTTCTTCATATTTAGAAACCGTCCTGATCTCTGCTCAGTACCTTCTATCGCTCGTACTGGTCCAACTGACGTGGATGTTTTCCGTAGTCACAGACCAACGAGAGAAGGTACCTTGTTTGTGTGTGTACTCGGTAGGATACGAATCTCCGAGATCTCCGGGGGTTACGTAGATACCTATGATGGGTGGGTGTGATGGACTTGGCGCGCTAGGTTCTGCTTGCCTCCCCATGTCTCTCACTCGTTGATGCAAAGAACTTGAGTCAACCCTTTATGCAGAAACGCCGTCGACAAGAGTCCGCGAGCGTGATAGCGCAGTACAAGCGCCGACACCCTACCACGATATCGTGGGCGCAGCTGACGTCCGTAGGGAAAGGTTCGGGAGGTGTTGTCATGTGTGCGGGTTCCTTGGTATTCCAAGCGGTGTACGGAAGGTGGTGTTAGCTTCATATGAGCATAGGTTGGGCGATTTATAGGGGCTGATAGAGCAGGCAGCGGCGGAGAGCCTCAAGCTGCAGGAGGCCCGAAAAGCGGTGGCGGAGGCGGCCGGGGAGCGGACACTCGCGGCGGGAGCGGCGGCCTCGTGGCAGCACCGGCGGCAGCACCGGCGATCCTCGGCAGCATAATCTTCGCGGCGCCGGCGGTAGGGGGGACGGCCAGGGCGCAGGAAGCACCGGCGGCAGCACCGGCGGCGAGAGCAGCGACCCCCGGCAGCAGATTCTTCCCCGCGGTGGCAGTCGGGGGGACGGGCGGGGCGCAGGCACTCGCGCGGGAGCGGCGGAAGCACCGCCGGCAGCACCGGTTAAGAAAGCGGCGACCCACGGCAGCAGAGTCTTCCCCACGGCGGTGGTGGGGGAGGCGACCTGGGAGCGGGCACTCGCGGAGGGAGCGGCGGCATCGGCAGCAGTACTGGCTGCGAGAGCAACGGCCCCCCGCAGCAGAGTCTTCCCGCGGCGACGGTGAGGGAGGCGACCGGGGAGCGGGCACTCGTGGCGGGAGCGGCGGCATCGGCTGCAGCACCGGCAGCGAGAAACGCGACCCCCGGCAGAAGAGGTTTCCCCGCGGTGGCAGCCGGGGGCATGGCCGGGGCGCAGGCACGCGTGCGGGAGCGGCGGCAGCACCGGCGGCAGTCACCACTGCAGTACCGGCGGCGAAAGCGGCGACCCACGGCAGCAGAGTCTTCCCCACGGCGGCGACAGCATCGGCGGCGAGAGCAGAGACCCCCGGCAGAAGAGTCTTCCCACTGGGGCAGTCGGGGGGCGACGGGGGCGCAAGCACTCGCGGGGGGAGCTGCGGCAGCACCGGCGGCAGCACTGACGGCGAGAGTAATGACCCCCAGCAGCAGAGTCTTCCCCGCGGCGGTGGTAGGGGATAGCGGCCGGCGCACAGGGGCTGGCAGCGTGAGCGGCGGCCTCGGCGGCAGCACCGGCAGCGAGAAAGGCGACCCCCGGCAGAAGAGGTTTCCCAGCGGTGGCAGCCGGGGGCATGGCCGGGGCGCAGGCACGCGCGCGGGAGCGGCCGTAGCACCAGCGGCAGTACTGGCGGCAGTACCGGCGGCGAGAATGACGAACCCCAGCAGCAGAGTCTTCCGCGCAGCGGCGTCGGGGAGGCGAACTGGGAGCGGGCACTCGCGGCGGGAGCGGCGGCATCGACGGCAGCACCGGCGGCGAGAGCAGCGACCCACGGAAGCAGAGTCTTCCCCGCGGTGACGGTGGGGGAGGCGGCCGGGGAGCAGGAACTCGCGGCGGGAGCGGCGACATCGGCGGCAGCACCGGCGGCGAAAGCAGCGACCCACGGCAGCAGAGTCTTCCCCGTGGTTGCGGTGGGGGGGGCAGCCGGGGAGCGGGCACCCGCGGCGGGAGCGACGGCAGCACGGGCGGCAGCACCGGCGGCGAGAGCAACGACCCCCAGCAGCAGAGTCTTCCCCGCAGCGGCGGTGGGGAGGGCGAACTGCGAGCGGGCACTCGTAGCAGGAGCGGCGGCAGCACCGGCGGCAGCACCGGCGGCAAGAGAGGCAACCCCCGGCAGCAGAGTCTTCCCCGCCGCGGCAGCATGGGAGATGGCCGGGGTGCAGGCACTCGCGCGGGAGCGGCGGCAGCACCGGCGGCAGGACCGGCGGCGAAAGCGGCGACCCCCAGCAGCATGTCTTCCCTGCGGTGACGGTGGGGGAGGCGACCGGGGAGCGGGCACTCGGAGCGGGAGCGGCGGCATCGGCTGCAGCACCGGCGGCGAGAGAGCTGACCCCTGGCAGCAGAGTCTTCCCCGCGGCGGTGGTGGGGGACAGCGTCCGGGGCACAGGGACTGGCGGCCGGAGCGGCGACATCGGCTGCAGCACCGGCGGCGAGAGCGACGACCCCTGGCAGCAGAGTCTTCCCAGCGGCGGCAGTGGGGAGGGCGAACTGCGAGCGGGCACTCGTAGCAGGAGCGGCGGCAGCACCGGCGGCGAGAGAGGCAACCCCCGGCAGCAGAGTCCTCCCCGCGGTGACGGTGGGGGAGGCGACCGGGGAGGAGGTAATCGCGGCGGGAGCGACGACATCGGCGGCAGCAACGACGGCGAGATCGGGGGCTTCTGCGATTAAGACGAAGTGTTGGATGGATTGGATTTGGGGGGGGAGCAAAAATGCAGCAGGGGGGCCGTTAAGGTGTTAACTTTTGGGAGAAAATGCAAGAGGGCGGCTGTTAAGAAACCCACGTTGTCTCGATGTTTGACAAACGGCATAGTTGGTGAAAGTTCACTCTGGCGTTTTTTAGTTCGCCGGTTTTTTTACCTTTCTCTGCTCAGTACCTTCTATCGCTCGTGCTGATCCAACTGACGTGGATGTCGTCCGCAGTCACAGACCAACGAGAGAAGATCCCTTGTTTGTGTGTGTACTCGGTAGGATACGAATCTCCAAGATCTCTGGGGGTTACGCAGATATATATGATGGGTGGGTGTGATGGAATTGACGCGTTAGGCTGTGCTTGCCTGCTCATGTCTCTCACTCGTTTGTAAAAGGAACGTGAGTCATCCTTTGTGCAAAAATACTCTCGAAAAGAAGAGCCCTCGAGCGCGATAACGCCTTACACGCGCCGACACTCTCAGCATACCTGACCCATTCTATGAAAATTGAATAGAAACCGAAGGACCCAGAGCAATTAAAATATAGCAGTACGTTATCAAAACAAACAGCCGCCGAACAGTCAGACATCGCAACGGGCTTGGCATGCACACAAAAGAGATGGACAAAGGAGATCGACAAGTAGAGCCCACAGTTTCCCACTGGACACGGGAGGCCACGCAAAAAAAATAACACGGCAGTAAACTCGCATGATTCTATCATCTATGCCTACTATGTACCGTAGTCTACGGCGTCGTACCCCTCCCCAGAAAGTCGTACCCCACCCCCCACCCCCGGAAGTTCGGCAACTAACTGTCGTTGTACCCCCGAGCGTGATTGTTTTTCCGATAAAACATTAGTCCTCCGCCCCCTTTTTGTGTACAAGGGGGGAAACGTTTCAGCCATTTTGTTTTAGAACCCCCACAACTTTCTTCGGACGATTTTTCACTACTAGTGAGTATGTTACCGATCACAACGCGCCAGAGCTGACGCACTTAGAGTTCTTTGATATCTTACGTGTTTGGGACGGGTCATCCGTGGAACACTTGCTCGTATTTTTTGTCCATTGGCGGGAACACTAAGTGTGTGAACGTATGTTGTCAATTTCGCTGCTCCGCCCAACGGTAATCACCGGGGTATTCACGGGAACCCCCCTCCATCTTAAAAAATATTTATTTACCCCCCGGGGGAGCACATTCCAGAGGCAAGTTTATCCCCTCTCCGGGGGTAGAAGCGGGGTGTTTTCATGTTTTCATGGTCGGTGGGTTTGCACCGGCCATGCCATGCAATAACGTGCGGGGGGATCATGACCAAGGCAAAAAATACCAGTATGTGCTCATTCCAAACCCCATAATCCCATTTTTATCCCTCCTCCACATCCCTACTCTGGCGGAAAATTCCATGCCAGGTTCTCTCAGGCCAGCCTCTGCGGATAGTGTGGACCGTTTTCATCGCACAATCAACAGTGTTTTGTTGTACAGCACTGCTGCTGCAGTATAACGATCAAGAAACTCTTCTCTGCACTCAATTCAACAAAAAATACAGAAACACATTGGCGGGGTGATCGTTATCTGTAGAATGAGCGCTCGCGGGAGATACATATAGCTTGTTTGTAGGCTACTGGCTTCCATTAAACAAACAGGAGATGCTGCGAGGATAATGTTGTTGTTGAGCTACAGCAGTAGTAGTCGTGTTGGTTGAGGTCGAAATGTAACAACCGTCAGAGGAAGATCAAAAAATGTTTTTCCGCGGCTGGCTGCCCTTCTTGCTGGATCCTCGACAGCTCGCGTAGCATACGCCGGACGCGACTCTTGATCGGAAAGCAACAGCATGCATGCCTCGGAGAAAGACAGACCAGGAGAGAGGGGGAATCTTAATCTTGATCGCTCGCGGGTGCAGTTTCCACACCCTGCCACGGCAGGTGCAAGCCTCAAAAGTATCTGCGGCTGCTCGAGAGCCCCTGAAACTTTTGTATGTAGTTAAATGTGGATGCCACACGCTTCTCCCTCTCTCCAAACACCGACCTTCTCGGGGGGCAAGCACTCTCTGGCCCCTCGCTTCCTTCAGGCTGCCACAAGAGCACACTTTCCTACGACCGGGACAGCATGTGCTCTCCGCATGAGTCGTTTACTACATGCTCAAGGCAGTCCAACACGTGCCTCCCAACCATCATGACGAGGCATATGGATAGGGCATCCATGCACACAATATTTCGCCGTTCAACCCTCCTCTCTCACCTGGTTTCCAAGCGTCCTACAGCGTATCTTGTTCCTAGTTGCTATCTCTCCGCGCCCCGTGCGCAGAAACACCTCCGACTTGACGCTTCTCTCGAAGTGCACGCGTCGCGGCCCCAAGGTCTTGCTTGCCACAAAACCGGGTGGTGTGTAAGTGTGGCGAATTGCCCTCGGCGCAATCAACGAGTGCGTAGTAGAATAAAAAAAAAAATGTAGCATATGGCATCAAACACCAAGATACTCTATCGACGAAACATCGGCTACAAATAACGCTTGGACTCCGCAACCGGTACAAGATCCCAGCAGCAGCCACTTTTCTGTTCATTAGAAGGTGCAGCCAACACACCTACTAATCCTTCCAGCCTGCCCCTAGATACATTGCGGTGGGTAGAGACCTTTGCCTCGTTCATGGCGAAGGGACGGCTGGTTGTGTATACGGCGTCGTGCGTTTTCACAGCAGTTGTCCACTATTCTCCACATCTATTTTGGATGCCATGCGTTGAAAAACAACAAAATACACCATGACACCTGTACACACTTCTTGCTCTAGTCTAATCACCGCCATCTGTGTCTTTGCTTTTTTCGTCTTTCAAGTGGATAGATAGATAAAACAAGCAACACCTTTGTCCCTGTAGCGTACGGTAATTCAACGGGTCGACTTGTGCCTGCCGCTTTCTCATCTATCTGGACTCTTGGCATTGGAAGCTCAATTCCCTTTCATCAGCACCGTATATAATCATACTCGTATCCTTCTTCCCCGCACTTTGTGTACAATATCCGATATCGACCTGCTCTGCACACAACCAACAACGGAGGAGAGCTATTGTACAACAGCAGCAGCTAATAGCAGCCATCACGATCATGAAGTGACTGTCATTGCCGTTGCTGCTTGGTGTGATTTCGATTGTTTTCAAGCTGAAGACGCGTACCACACACAAAGGGTCGTGCGTGCTTTAAGCAATTCAGCGGGGTATTATCATGCACAAGGAGCTCTTTTGGTTTGTGTGCAACCCTCCAAGCAGTGGCGCGCTGAGGAGCTGCACAAGCCAGCAGCCGTATACCCACTACGCGTGTAGCGGTGTACCACGTTATTACGCCGCACCATTTTGGTGAGCACCTTCACTTCTGCCTCGGGCCGTAACGAAGGTAGCTTATCGTGTAAGAGGGAGCGCGCGAGCGCACTGTAGTAGCTTGGTGACCACCACGACCGCCGTGATTATTCCTGACAGCAACCGACCCCATGTTGAGCGTCGGGACTTTGGACCACCAAACAATGGTTGCCAAAGATCCTCGAACAGACCGGCGATGATGAAAATTGAGAGCTGTGTAAGGAGATGCGGAGAGATGGCACGACAGCAGTACGTAGTACGAGCCTCTCCCTGGAGAGTTGAAGAACGGGAGGGTCTACCATGACTTAAGACGATACTACTGCTTGTCGAAGGCACAAATGTACACCGCGGCAGTGCCGCCTCTCTCCGTCCTTTTCGAACGCTGCTGCTTGCTGCTGTTTTTTCGTGTTTTCGGCGTGTCGTGCATCATGCACAGCACAAGTACGCCATTTCTTGTATGAAGAGGCCAGAGAACAAAAGACACTCGTTGAACTTTGCGACGTCCCGTCCAACGCGTCCACTCGTAGAGAATGCTCAATACACCCAAAGATAGGGTCCAGACGTCGATGAGAGTCTGGGCGGAACCTGTCCAGTTCCACAGCGTGTGCCCTACGATTCCTCACTGCGCAGTAGTAGGGTCGGTCACCCGGCTCAGCATCATCTACAGCAGTTTCTCAGCACGTCAATTTTGGTGGCCTCTTCGAGATTGTCATTCTCTCACCTCCGATCATGGGACATCGCTGTCATGGGGCCGCGGCGGCAAGGGTTCCGCGTGCTGTGGTTTGGGGAGTCTTCGTCCATGCACCTCACGCACTCTTTCAGTCCTCCTGTTTTTTTTTTTCGACTTGAGACGATGAATCACAAAAATTTCAAATTTTTCGCAAAGTGGCGATCGCTGTCGTCTCGGGGTCGGGTTAGGTCGAGCGAGCAACATAGCTTGTGTGGCATGCTAGATTACGAGATCCAAAGTCATGCTGGCTGTCGTTTGTTGAATAGAATTCCGTACGATGTGTTAGCGCTCCGAGTGTGTGCGGCAGTGCACTTCGGTGGTGTGGCCGTGGCAGATTCGCGGGGCGGCGCCTGAAAAAACACAGGACCGTACAGATTGGCCAATCAACGCTTCTCGTGCGACTCACAGAAACACGGGAGGCTCGTTGCGATGGATCTTATGTCTCAGCTCATGTGCAAGGTGCAAAGGCCCCCAACTCCACCGCAAGCGATGCGCAACTGACCGCTCATCCGGGAACTACTCTAGTGCGTGCAAAAGGAACAAAGTACACTCATTCCATGCATGCGTCACGCTTTACAATAGGTTGGCGATGAGACTACAAATAAATACTTGTACATAGGTGACACAAGATATCACACCCCCTGGACCAATTTACCAAGCTCGATAATTGTACTCCACAGCAGCAAGAGTGGGGGTACCAAAAATGGCAGCGTTGGAACCATCTCGTCGAGATCTTTGCGAAAACACACCAATTCATTTTGGCATCCTCTTCTTCGTGGAGTATGACTGTAGTCGAGCTTTGAAAATAGGTCCAGGGGATGTGGTATCTTGCGTCACTTCCCGCAATAATACTGTAAATTTAGTCCAGTCTCCGCATCCGCCCGACAGCACAAGCCGACAACCGTTGGAAATTGGCGCGTTCCCTACTCCGGTTCGGTACGTGCCCAGTAACGTCCTTGATACGACTGATTTCAATGCGCCCTGGCGCACTCTACATTGACATGGACATGCATGCCGTGCCAGCCGTTGTGGAGTACCTACAGCAGTCGACGCGATGGATGTACTTCTGCAAGTCTCGGGTTTCCCAGTTTCCTTTCTTCCGCTATGTGAACTCCTGTAGACTATGTGCGAGGGAGCAAACTCACTAGATTTGCTTACCCATGCACGTTTTAGCTGTAACGTGCTGCCACCCCCCCTTCCCTCCGTCCCAACTCTGTACCTAAACCAAACTTAGGGTTACAGGTCTAGCAGGGACGGTATCAATAGGCAGATTCTCGAATCAACAATCCTCGTAGCAGAATCAAGCCCGCACCGCTCGCTGCAAAGACCAAATAAACAGAGGGCGAAAGCAATCAACGTTTCGATGGTATGTACAATTCAGAAATATCGAAAGGACACCCGACACGGCCAAACACTGGTAAAGGAAAAAGAATTAAATAAACACGACGTTTAACACTCTTTTGGCGGCCAAACAAAAAACAAACAGAAATCCCCAAAAAACAGTATTTGTCGAGACGGACCGACGGCTGTTTCTTTTACAACCTCAAAGATGCTTTTATTAACGCCCTCAAACTTGGAAAACAATTTCATCGCACTACAGCCCCTCATGCGGCGAGGCTTTCATGACGTTCACCACTGAACCCCCCTTCAGCCAACCCAGCGGGACATATAAACGGGAATATCTGGTATCAGACACAATAAAACAAGGTACGGAGTCGCCTGAGAGAGAAAGAGAGAAAGTCAGACTGCAAAGACCCGAAGGCATCATACTTTCAAAGACTCTGTCCCACTGTTCCACAGTCCAGCACAAAATAATCCTCCAAACCACTCTACCCACCCAAAGCCTATGGTGTACATCGCACGCATGAGTGTTCCGAGACTGGTGGTGTCCTCGACGTCGTCACACTTAAAGGGCAAACAGAACACAAAACAAATTAAACACGACATGCAATAACAAGCACATCACCAACCACTTGACCTACTTATTGTTCCCCAGTTCTAGTACTTACTGTATCTCTTAGCCAAAAAAGCCAACCATTGGTCCGAGGCCTACCAGCTAAACTGCGCAATCATCCGTGTGTCGAAATCTCTCTTATC
The DNA here is from genome assembly GCA_000310025.1 of Ectocarpus siliculosus. Classification (NCBI taxonomy): domain Eukaryota; class Phaeophyceae; order Ectocarpales; family Ectocarpaceae; genus Ectocarpus; species Ectocarpus siliculosus. The sequence continues at coordinate 5,437,648 of FN649734.1, forward strand.
ATCCTGATCAGGGGGCACGCAGTTTAAAGGACGGGTTGTTCGACCCACCCAGCAGTGGCATCATCCCACCCAATCAGATACCGCCTCGAAGTAGCCCAACCTACTCACTCATGCCACCTCTCCCGTGGCCAGCCACCGCTCCCTGGCCCCCTCCCTCAACGAGTAAACCCGCTTGCACTCCTGCACGGTGTCCTCCACTAGCTCCTCCAAGATGCCCTCGGCCACCCTGCACTTTACGTAGTACAGGTCGTCTTCGTGGAAGAGCCAGTCCTCCGGCCGGCTGTCCAACGGCAGCGTCTCGATCAGGTCTGGGTTTGGCTCCCGCCCGGGCAAGCAGGCCCCGTCTTGCCCCAGCACAGCCGAGGTTACCTCAAGGACCGCGTCATCCATCGACCTAATACATGGCACGGGCAGAAGGGGGCGTACTCATGTTTCGCATGCCGAGCTGTTGGACCATTGACCACGCGTCCTCGAGAGGACGGAGCATTTCGGGGTACTGAAGGCCCCGCCACTTGCGAACGCTTACATACAACTGTGTCCATAGGGTAGAACTGCATCCGTTCTGTAAAGAAACTTAGGATTATTCGATTGAGCACTTATTCTTGTGACCACCTTCTTGGCTTGCCCGCCCATTCTTGGTCCAACATTCCTCCAACTCCCGGGTTCGTCAGTGATGATGCATTTTGCATTCGATTCGGCGCTTGCGTGTTGCGGCCGTTAATCGCTGGGACCACACATCCCTCGAGACGATGCGCCGATCTTTGTCTACGACTCAACCGGACGCCTCGAACATGTCGGGCGTCAAAGGAAGGTGGTTCATGTACAACTGAAGGTTTTACGTACGACCAAAATGTTGTCATGCTTGTCATGCTTGTCTCTTAGGTCTCATACGATGGGAGAGGGGAGGGCGTTGGGAATATTCTTGCAATATCGCAAGAGGAGAACACGAAAGTTCGAGATGACGTAGCGGGTAAAAGGTGCGAGCGACGGTGCACAAAATAAACACTAAACACGACAGGGGCAAAAATCAAGGTACTCTTGGCGCACTGTACGTATTTCAGCACCAAAGCAACATCGGCATTTGAGCGGTGCTCAAGACGAGGACGTCAATAGGACCATGGGACACCACCGTCAACAGCAGCAACATCGGCAATCATCGAGTTCGACTGACGGAGAAAGGTATACCAATGTCAAGCACAACCGGAACAAGGTCAACCAGCTTGTACATTGTAAGGCCAAAACAAAGAGCCTAGCTAGAAACTAAAACGAAAAATCAACTAACCGGAAGTGCTGGAAGCCTTCAAAGAGGTGCAGTAACTTTCCGCTGGGGGCGGGGGGGTCCTGCGGCCTCCTCGGTGCCCTCTTCGACCGCCGTTCCGCCAGGTACTCGTTTGCTGCATCATAGGCCATCCACCGGGCCGAGTCGAGAGCATCCCTGTCCGGCTTGGGGATACCTTCCATCTGCCCAGCAAGTACGAAGCATTTGGCCACGGGTAAAAAAATAAGCAACTGTGTCGTGTAACAGCCAAAAGGACAAACAAATGCCCCTTCAGACGCATGATCGTGAGTATGAACCAAGCCTGGACCAAGCCTACAGCTACAGGGGCAGGGGGGGGGGGGGGGGGGGTACTCCATCGATGGTTGGTCATTCTGCCAAGGCGGGGGGCAGCCACTTGGAGAACATTTCTGGGGCGGGCTTACCGCCTTGCGACAACTGTTTGGTTCGGACAGCTGTCGCCTCTCGCATACCGGAATCAACACCGAAGCGATGCCCACGGAAGGGACATGAAACAGCGGTCTAGCATACACTAAGCACGTTGAAACGGAGGTAGACCGCTCCGTCGGGCACAACGGCGGAAAATACCACCAGCTCGATCGCCCAAAGCAAGCAGTCAGCAAGGTATCAACCGTGAGGCAAACGTTTCATCTTCCGTCCCAGAAGGTCGCGGCCCGGTGTAAGTCCGCGCTTGTTCGGGCTAATTTCTTGCAGAGTACTGTAAAGCCATGAATTACAGATGCATGCATACTTTGGTCGGATGCTGCCGAGTGGTCGTGGTTTGTGGTGCAAGGTAGATGTGGTGTGTGGTGTGCCGTTGCGAGGCCCGGGCTCCAGAGGGACGGGGTGTCGTGTCTCGCACGCCATAGGCAATCAGCGCGAAGAGTCAGTCCCGTACTCCTTTGGAGGGATGGCCACTACTACGAAGTATTTAATAGATAGGCCATCAGCGCGAAGATTCCGCCCTATAATCCTTGGAACGTTGGCCACTACTAATGGTTCCCCACCATCGACAGCGAACGCACTTGAAAGTCGATTGCGCCAAGTCGCGTACTCTTGCGCTTGGCCTTGAATCTTCAAAAACTTAAATCACCAAGTCGCACGCTCTTGTGCGTGTTCATCGCTCACACATCTGGAACCCAAAATCAATCTGTCCGAAAAGGCACCACCAATCCCGCCGTACCTCGTTAAGGCTGGCCAAGACCGCTTCGTCCGATGCATCGATCAGCTCATCGATGACTCTGGCCGGGATTACAGCCTCGTCCTCAAGGGGGGGCTCCGCAGGGGGCGGGAACTCCATACCGTCCTTACCCTCCAGCTCCTCGATGAACGGCTCGTCCGGGAGATAGTGCATCTGGCAGAGAGACACAGCGCACACAAGCGGCGCCGAGACAGAGGACGTTGAAATAAACAAAAACCAGCCACGCGTGTAACATTACCTAGCGCCGGCGACCTGGCGTCGCACAGACGGAGAAACAACCAAGCCGTTGTTCTCTGTGAGTTGTGCCGGTGCCCGTAATAGCAGGGCCAAAAAACTGTTGTCGGGCATATCCCGGTGCTATCGAGAGACCCCGCTGGTCATATCACGTTGATCGTTTTTCATCGGCAGAAAGGTGAATATGAAAATTTCAAAACGCGGTCTCACTAAAAGGTACTACCCGCATCAAATCGATGATTGTTGAGTTCTCTACTCTTGCGATCAGGAGTCGAGAAGCCAGAACAAACACACACCAAGCTAGAACAACCGGACCGACCCAGCACAAGCACAGCACAGCAGCAAAATGCTTGCTTCCGCAACACCGCCACCACATCCGAGCAGCATCATCATCATCATCATCATCATCATCATCATCTCGTGTACACGTTTCCTTCAATCAACATACGGGCGGGGGGGGGCACGCTACACCAAACCTCACCGACATCCGGCTGTTGAGCTCTTCAAGGGTCATCGACCTCAACGCAGTCTCGATGGCATCAGCCAGGACGGGCCACCACGGGTACTCCGGCCACCCCAACTCCTGCTCCATCATGAACGGGTCCCCTTCTACCTCGCCCCCCCCCTCCCTATCCCCCACCCGTATCCCCCCGCCCTCGTCCTCGTGCGTCGCCCCCGCGGCCGCTCCTCCCTCCCATCCTCCTCCACCCGCCCGAGCCTCGCCTAGATCGCCTTGCCCCGAGGCAGCCGTCATCGCACCCGGGGAAGCTAGCCCCATGTCCGCTCCCTCGAACCGCACGTCTCCTCCTCCACCTGTCCGCACTCCAAGGCTAACGTCACCGCCCCCTCCCCCGCCGGTCCGTACGCCGAAGCTGACCCCCTCTGCGGAAGCGTTGTCCTGGAAGACACAAAAAAAAGAAATCGTAGTTCCGTGCCATTTTTGCAAAAATACAAGTCATGTCGAGCCAGGAAATGAAAACGAACGCCAGAAGGGAGGAATGGAACTAGCTTGTAGGTCCAACAGCCGGGAGGACACAAATTGAGAAAGTTCTCCTGAAAACCCCGCTTGGGGCAGAGAGGTGCCCATGCTTGCGGTCTTAGCACCGGTGGGACAAACGCGGGAATAAAAAGAGTCCTCGAAACAAGCAGCAGAGTCTTGTCTTTTCGAGAAGCGAAGCGACAGTGTCGCCTTCTCTGTGAGGTGGACGACGATCTGCACGGCTAAGAGGGCCGTGAGCGATAGATGCCACGTGAATTGTGAAAACATGCCAGCCCTACATAAAAACGCATCACTTTTCGACGCGCAGCTCTGTTGACACTGACTTCAACAGAAAAGACAGCTGGACGTACGCCGAAAAAACGGCAACCGCGAAACAGAGCACCCTAACTCTTGTGTCAAAAAAAAAATTATCGAACGCGGAACGATGCCGCGTCGGAGTTACCGAGCGTGGTCGAAAGGAAAAAAATAACTAAAAGGGGGTTATCGAACCCACCCCTGGTTTTGCAAAAAAAATGCCGTGCATTGTCCTGGCGTTGCAAAGAATTTTCACGCGAGGCCTGAAAGGGCTACGCCCACGCGTTATTTCATGACCAGTGCGCTCCCACCCCTAGGCAAGTGTCGTCCTTACCGGGTAGGGTGTTTGAGGGTCGTGGTGCTGTCCTCCGCTACTGCTACCGTTGTCATTGTCGGCTAGAGCCGCTAGAGCCATCCACGGCTTCTTCGGTCGGGCGAGCGTTAAAGGCGGGAAGTAGTACTCGTCATCGTCATCATCCTATCGAAATGGAAGATCGGCAAGGGGAAGCCGATGCCAGGGGGGAGGGGAGGGGAGGGGAGGGGAGGGAGGATGGTTGCCGGCGGTGACTACTGTCCTGTTTGCCAAGTTCATCTTCGCCTCATGGAAGCATTCCAACTGCTGTATGCGTGCCTAGTATCTCTACTTTCGCCACGAATTCGAAGGCAAGGACGTTACTTCCGCCATCAATACCATGCATGGTAAAAAACGACATCCGTACTGCTGCATGCATATACCGTGTCGATAAAATAAATGGCCGTGCAAAGCTCGTCCTTCGCATAATTCTCCCATTGGTCATATTGAGTGCTAAGCAAATGATGCCGAACGATTCTTGACTACCAATTCTAACACCACACGACTTCCTATTCATAGTTCATGACCGGCATAAAAGAGAAAACGGATCGAAACCCTGTTGCACCAGGCACAGGCGGCAGCAAGAATTATCGATGGTTCCAAAAAATTCTTGGCCCACACCAAAGGTCGAGGGAAGCAACGAACAAGCCACGTTGAACAAAAGTCAACGTCCGAGAAAAAAAAAGCTCCTACTACTGATACGACCGAGGGCCTACGCCAACACAACCACAGACCCCCCCCCATCTCGTCCTGCAGTGCTAGAAGTTCCAGTTGTTCTCCAACAGCGTTGCATAGTTGGAAAACGCAACGCAAAACCAATATCTGGAATGTTCACCGTGACATTGTCATTTTTGTTGTGGTTGTTGTCTTCACATCAAAAACCGTTCCGATCTCTGTATCCAGTACCTTCATCTGTCCGTACTAATCTAACAATTGACACGGTCGGTTCCCGTGGTCACAGGCTAATTTTACCCTAACAGCTGTACAAAAATAAAATGGACCCGAAGGGTCCGCATCCCAATAGAAATCGACATGATCGGCCGATGACAAAAAAAAAGAAGAAGAAAAGAGCAACGGAGATGCTTGGCCACGTACGCTAACGTCCAAAAATGTTTTTGGTACATAACCCGTGAGAGTTGCCTGAGTGCTCGGACGTTCAAAAACTCACCTGTTCCTCGTCGCCCAACCTGGCACTGACAGCACCAGAGCCGCCGTCATTCCCAGCATCGCCGCTTCGTGACGGCTGTCCCGATTCACCCGGCTCTCCATCTTCCTCCGCATCGCGCCGCTGCTCAGGCTGTTGGTACTTGCGTTCTTGTTCGGGGGAGTCGCCGAGGGCGGCGGCGTCGTTGCCCCCGCCGCCGCCGCCGCTGCCGCCGCTGTCGTCGCTCCCGTTATCCCGCACAACCATCAGCATACCCTCCTCGCTGCGGTAGGTCTCGGTCACCGCGGCGGTGCCCCAATCCTCCCTCGTGCCCGCATCATCTCTTTCCTCCTCTTCACCGTCGTCGTCGTCATCGTCCGTGTCCTCGTACGTGCCTAGCTCTTCCCACATTGCGGGCCCCCGCCGACTGCCGATACCCTCGTCCCCGCTAGCCCCGCCGCCAACCAGGGCGTCGCCGGTCGCGTGACCCGCCGGTGGCCCGTCGCGCTGCTCTTCTTCTTCTCTCTCTGGCGCGGTCGCCCTGCCCCCTGGGGGGGGAGGGGCGGGGGTACCGAGCGCTCGCTTCAGGAGGCTCGCCAGCAGCTTGTCCGTGATGTCGTCGACTAGCCGCTCCTTGTCCTCGCTTGTTCGCGAACGCCCCCAGAGAGAGGCCGGCGGCGCATCCTCGCCACTCGAATCGGTGGAAGCCACGCCGGTGGCTTTGGCTTCCTCTACCGCCGTCTCCGTACCGTACGCGGCTTCCTCGCGCGCGACAACAACAACAGCACCATCGTCAGCGGCAAGGGGGGGAACAGAGGTGGGCTTGGTGCCGGAGGCCAGGAGGCCGGAGGCCGGGAGGCCGGAAACGCTGTCATCGCCGTCTCCGTCCCCTGTTGAACCCACCGCAATGCTTCCGCAAGCGACAGTGCCGTTCTCCGCCTCAGGTACACGCCCCTCTTCCTGAGCTTCGGCGGGCGGCAAAGACGACCCTGGAGCCACGGTGTGCTCCGCATCGACACCAACGGCAGCAACAGCGGTAGTGGCGGTGGCAACGTCGCCGATAGCGGGGATCTTGGGACCGTCGCTTGCAACTTCGTCCGGCTGTTTCTCAGCCGACAAAGATTGCTGCTGCTGCTGCTGCTGCAGTTCATGCACTGGCGACGGGTCCTCCACGGCATCACCATCACTACCCCCACCGCGCCCGAAACTGTCGTGGCTGCTGTCCAGTACGGCCGCGGTAGCGCCATCACCACCAACCCCTACGACCGCCCGAAGGGCTTCTTCCTCTTCTTCGCGGCCGCGTTGATCACCCTCGTCAGACATGCTCGAAACGGAAGAGATCTCTTGATCCTCGGAGGGCCGCGGCCGTAGCAGCAGCGGCGGCTCCTCCTCGCCGACAGCCGGCGGTCTGACGGCATCTTCCACATGGTCGAAAGTCTCGAGATAGTCGATGCCATCCTCCGCTCGCGCCGCCACCGCGGAGAAGGGGACCTCAGGACGCGACGACTCTTCTTCCGCCAGCGGTTGTTCAGCATGCGGCTCACCGGCCTCCTGTTCGACGACGGCGTCTCCAGCGGCACCGCCACCCCCAGCGGCCCAGGCACGGTACACGTTAACCTCTCCGACATCGCCACGCTCGCCCTCTGCTTCCACGGCGACAGCAGGGGCGTCGGTCCTCGCCAGACAGGCTTCATCGCCATCGTCATCATCTGGCGGAGCTTCCCCCCGGGCCGACGGCTCGGCGGCAACGACCGCATCCTCTTCGAAGTCGAACTTACGCCCCGACCACGTGCTGGCGTCGTCCTCTTCGTCGCCTTCTTGGACGTCCGGCGGTAAGCCTCTACCATCTCCGACAACGACAGCTTCCGCTTTCTCGCCCTGCAGACCTTCTCCCTCGTCCCACGGAACCACGGCCTTCTCCTCGAAGTCGTAGCCTCCGGACCAAGCCCCCCCGGGCTGCTTGTTGTCGCTTTCGTTCCCACCCCCGATGGCACCGGGGGGCAGCTGCACATCTCCGACCAACGCCTCTTTAGGCTCGTTTTCTCCGACATCTACGACATCTACGTTACTGCCAAGTCCGAGCTTCTCATGTCGATTCTCCGGCCCAGCGGAAGCGCCTTCTTCACCCCCATCGATGGAGAGGGGCCCCGGCTCTACAACGTCAGGAGGAGTCGATACCAACAGCCGCGGGGGGCTTCCACGTGGTTGATCTACCTCTGCGCCTAGGGCCTCCGCTTCGCCGCCCAGCTCCTCGCGATCCCCCCCTTCTTCGAGTTCTCCTCCACCGTCCGGGGGCTCAGCCTTCTCGACGAATGTGTAGCCGGCGTCGAGCGACGTCGCCTGCCCGCCTGAAAGAACGCCGCTGTCGCTCCTGGAAACCCGTTCGGCGACGTCGGCCTCCAGCGTGGGCTCTTCGACCCGGCCGTGGTTACCGTCGGCGTCAGCCACGCCAGAAAGACCACCGTCAGCAGCCACCGCAACCGCGACCTCTCCTCCCAGCGCAGACTCCGGCACGACAAGTGTACTTCCCGCGCCCTCTTCGAGGTTTCCGCTTCGGACCACCGCCGCCGCAGTCCCGTCATCGCTCTGGACCTCGACAGCACCATCCGGCGAGTGGCACAGGAAAGAGCCAGCGTTATACTCTCCCAAGACTTCCGGCTCGGGAGAAGGAGAAGGCAACAGCAGCCCCTGGGCCGCGCCGTTGTCGCCACCATCGTCATTGGTCTCTCCGCTTGCCCCTACCCCTTCGCACTTCTCCTCAGCAGCAGCAGCAGCAGCGGTGTCGCCGGCCTCCTGAGGGTGCTCCTGGAGCTCGGCTGTCTCCTTCTCGCGGTCAACGCTCACGCCGTCCGTCACCGAGGCCGCGACACTGGTGACACCACCGCCAACCCCCCCCTCGTCATCATAGCCACACATCCCCGGAGAGGAAGACTCGGGGTACCCAGCTACAGCGGCGGCGCCGGCACCCAGCCCGCCGTCCCGCTCACTCGACGGAGACGCGTCGAAGACAAGGGCCTGCCACGGCAACAACTCCCCGCCCGCAACCGCAGCGCCGCCAGACGTCCGAGATCCGCTGGCCGGGGGCAACGCATCCTCAAGGTAGTCCCGCCCGATGGAAAACGACCCGACTAGAGACGAGTCGTCTTGCGCCAGCAAGTCCTCGGAGCACACCTCAGACACGGAGGATAACACCACCGGTCTCTCGTCCGTCCTCTCGCCCGAAGAGCTTCCGGCATCCGCGGCAGCATCATGGCCTGCGCGCCCGATACCGCCGTCGTAGTGGTAGTGGGCACCGTCACCGGGAGCGGGGTGTTCCGCCACCGGACTCCCGCCTCCTGCTTCGTGGTCGTCATTGTCGCCTTTCTCGAGGTCTGTGCGGTCTTCCTCGAAGGATTCACTGTAGGCATCGTCGTCGTCGTCCGCGCAAGAATCGTAGTTGCTGGTGGCGACGCCGCCGCTGCCGCCGTGCGGAGGCTGCAGGAAATTCGAGCCTCTCGCGGTTGCCGCCGTAGCGGCTACCGAACCCTCTTTGGCCGGGGTCCCTCCCGCCAAGGGCACCATCAAGTCGGTACACGACGGCTCGGCGGAGTCGCCTCGCTCGGCGATGAATGAGTCATCAGCATCGCCGACGGGCGCGGCGACCGCGGCAACAACTTTCGACGACAGACCGTCCTCGGCGCGTGCTGCGGCGGCGAGACTGTTGCGTTCCCGGCCCGCCGCACCGGCAGCGACGACGACAGCGTCTTCCACGTCCTCGAACCCGAAAGCTTCCAGCCCGTAGCCGTAGGCGAGACTGTCGGAGCCATGCCCGCACTTCTCCTCCTCCACCGGCGGCAACGCCTCCTCGACATGGTCGTAGTCGCGCAGCATCGAAGCGTCAACCGGGCTCCCGGCACGAGCGTTCGCCGCCGTCGCGCTTGCTCCGAGCTTGTCCCCTTGTCTGGTCGTGACGTCACCACCACCACCGTCCGCCGCCGACCCGGCTAGGGTAGAAATAGTCGCCAACGGAGGAAGCGCGTCAAGCTCACCCTCCGCCGGTGCGTCCTCAACCTCCTCTGGGGCACTCTCTTCCAGAATCTCCTCCGCTATCGACGGGCTCGAACCATCACCATCATCACCGCCCTCCTCACGGGATTCCACTTGAACAGAAGGACCCTGGGTCGGCTCCGCTTCCCGCCCTTCCCGGGTCCCAGGAGAACGCACCGGTTCTTGGGGGTCTTGGGTGTTGGTCAAGGCCGCCACCCCCGCTGTGACCGCGGCCTCTTCCTCTTCTTTCGCGATTTCCGACAGACGCGCGTGCTCGTGCTCGTACGCCGTTATCTCTCTCGCGTTTCTCTCCGTCTGCGCGAGGAAGCGCCAAGGAGGAGGATGTGCCCGGAAAGGGTGCGGGTCATCAGGGGAAGGGGGGGGGGTTGGGGGGGGGCTGGGCTACGCAACAGCAGTAGCGGACTTGGTTGACGCCATGTAAAAAAAAACCATCGAAATACAAAGTTGATGCGGGACAACAGAAGTTACAAACGATTGAACAACTTGAGCAAACACGAAACCCAAACATAAAACATCGTCCAAACAGAAGAAGGGAACCAAGTCATCTTGTCGCTCCTACGCTGTTCCTGTGGGTGAGTTCAGGTGTTCACCGGTAAGGATCTGGAAAATCGCCGCACCCCAACAAACGATGCCAGGCGGGGAAGTATATATATATCTCTCCTCTTCTCTGTCTCTCATTCTCACCAGCATCGCCGACGTCTGGCCCCTCTCCGAATCTGAGCTGCCGAACGAGTCCGACACCGCCTCTCCTCTCTCCTTCCAGGCCATCCACGACACCGCAGCCCCCTCGGAGATCCCGCCTTCCACCTCGCCCGCAGACCCAGCGGCGGTGGCAGGGGAAGGGGGCGCAATCGCCGCAGTCTGCGCCGCCGCCGCGGCTGCCGCCTCCTCCCGAGCGCACTCGCGGCCCCTGTTGGCGGCAGCAAGCCGCCTCGCTGCCCTTCCCCGCACCAGGGCCTGGACTATCAAGGCCGCGCGAGACTCCTCGCCGCGGACGGCCACCCTAGCCACCAGCGCCGTCAGCCTCGCCTCGCTGTCGGCGTCACTGTAGCCTCCCCCCTCCTCCGCGCCGCCGCCACCGCTGCTGCTGCAGAAAGAGTCCTCGTCGAGGTTCGGCCTAGCTTCTGCTTCCGCGGCCGCTACTGATGCGACTGCTGACGGCGGCGGCGGTGTCTCGGGAGCTCCGTCCTGTCGACCTTCCAGCCGGCCGGGCAGCTCTCCAAAGGCGGCGGCGGCAGCGAGGTCATCGCGCGCCGCCTCCGCCGCTCCAAGAGCTATCCAGTCCGCCAGGGCCGGGGGTTGCGCAGGCTCGACGTCCACGTACCCTTCGTCCGCCAAGAGATCGGGTTCAATATCCACCGCCGCCATAGCTGCCGCCGGCGGTGGCGCGTCAGCCCTGAGCCCCGCTCCCGCTCCCAGCATCTCCTCCTCCGGTACCGCCTCGGGGGCCATCGTCGTTGTCGTCGTCGCCGTCGGTGGTGCCGAGAACTTGAACTCTTCCACACCGCCGCCGTCGCCGTACCCGTCCTCCTCGCCGTTGGCGACGCCTCCGCGGTCGCTGTCCGTGTCGCTCCACAGCTTCTCCACCCCCCACGGCGGTGGCGAGGGCGAAGGCTGGTGGTGGTCGCGACCCCCTTCTCCTGCCGCTCTCTCGATCCCCCCCGCGACCTCAAGGGCAAGGTCTGCCCCGTCGGTGGAGGCGGCGGCGGTAGCGGTGGCGGGAGACGGAGCTGCCTCGGTATCGCGGTGTTCGCGCGCCATGACCTGCTGGAGCTCGCTCTCCTCTTTCGCGAGGGCCTGCTCTTCCAGCGGCAGCTGCTCTAGCAGACTCGCCTCTTCGGCCTATGGGGCATGGCACAGCAGCACAAGCGAGAAGAGCAGAGCGCACAAAGATCAAATGGTGATGATGGAGCGGCGGGGGGGGGGTGTGTGTGCTTTGCAGCCGGCACAGTCAGCGTTGGGGAGGTATTCCCTTGGGGACACCGGCGTCTTGGAAACAATCGTTGGGGACGGCGACGACGGCACCCGAGCACGGGTGTAGTGGCAACAACAACAACAAAAAAACGGCGCCAAAAAGCACTCGCCAAACCCGAATTCAATTCAGGGATGCAACTGAGGATATAACAGACGAACGCTAAACCGCGATGACATTATAGAGTCACGAGAGGGGGGGGGGACTTCAAGAACGAACACCACCCGTGAAAATCATATTCAGAGCTTCTTGGGCGGCGAGTTGCATGAGGAGACTTCCCAGAAGTCGCCGCCACTCCAGTTTTCGCCTGACGCCTAAACCCTTTCGACACTACAGAAGCAGCAGCATTTGGTGTGTGCCATATCCATCTGCCGCGTTTCTTACCCAAAACACACACACAAACACACACCTCCAGGATTCCCAGCTGCTGCACCAGCGCCCGTTTCGCCCGAACCCGGTCTCTCGACTCCCGCAGGCCTTCCAGCTTGCCCCTTACTTGCTGCACCGTGTCTCGACGCCGAGCCACCACCGCCTCCATCGACCCGAGCGACCCGGCCGACCCCGGCCGCAAGCCTCCTGGTGCCGGGCGACGGTCGCTCCGGCCACCGCTCTCGACATCCTCCCCGTGCAGGACCGGCGGCGAAAGCAGGCCCGCCGAAGCTCCGTCGTCGTCGAGCGGCGCCGGCGCGGTTTCTGCCGCTGCGGGAGGCAGGGGGGACGGCGGCGATGCCTCAAAGTCTTGAGAGTGCCGCCGTGCTGCGGGGCTAGCATCGGACCGCGCATCAGCTATTTCCTCGGCCTCGGAATCTGCTGCTGCGCTGTGACCGTCGGAGTCTTCGGCCGCATCCTCCTCGAAAGAAACGCTGTCGTAAGCCTCCTCCTCCAATTCGTCACTTTGGGTTCCTCCCCTACCAGCGGAAATTTCGTCCAGGATTTCGCCGGCAGCCTCTTCGGCATCCCCGCTGCTCGCCACCTCCTCCGGCACGTCCACCAAGCGGTGCTCTTTCTGCTGCTCCGCAGCGCCGATATTGTCAGACCCCAACCTCCCCTCCCCAACCGGGGAGCCCTCTGAAGCTTCGTCGGGCACCGCTTCGGCCGCGGACGAAAAGGCGCTAGAAGCCGCGGAGATATCGTCGGGGACAGTGTCGGCGTCGCCTTGGTCTGGCCACTCCTCTCCGTCCCTTGGCGCGCCACCGGTCGCACTGCCGGTTCCGGCTACCCTCTCCGTCGCCTGGCTCGGGCGTCCTGCGGCAGCGAGCGGCACGACGCTCTCCTGCAGCTCCAGCGCCAGGGACTCGTCCAGGTGGAGGGAACCTTCTCGAACGTCTTCTGCGGGTCCCCCGACTCCTCGGTAGTCATCCTCCTGCGGCAAGGCCTTATCAGCCACCTCCTCGTCGTCGTCCGGTAGAGACGCCGCTCCGCCGACAGTTTCGTCTCCGTCCTGGGCCGCCTCCTCCGCACGACCATACCGGCGGGAGTCCTCGTCCTGCTTGGTGCTCCTGCTACGGCGGTGGTAGCGATCATCATCACCGTCTTCGTCGCCGCTGGACTCGAACGAAGTGTAACGCTCATCATCATCGTCGCCGTCGTCGAGCTCTTCTTCGCCCTCTAGCTCCCGCAGCTGCTCTTGCGTGCGCCGCGACATCGCCTCCCGCTCCAGCTCAATCTCCCGGCGAACCGCGGCGTACTCGACGGACGCTGCGCCCTGCGTGCCGCCGCCGCCGCCGCCGCTTCCTGCGGCGGCCCCACGGCCCGCTCCAGCGAGAGGGCCGCTCCGCCGCAGCGGCTCCAACGGCGAGGACGACAACCGCTGCTGCCGCCTGGCCGAGTCCCTCAGCGCCGCCATGCGGTAGTCCAGCAAGGCGTCGAGGTCGTGCGCGCCGACCATGCCGCCGTCTCCCAGGACAGCCGAAGAAGAAGAAGCACTTCGAGCGGCACCACCGCTGCCTCCCAAGCTAGCGCTGCTGTTGGCCCTACCCGCCGCCGCCGCACCCCCCGCTGAGCCACCGTGTTGCTGCCGACGAACGCCCGCGGCAAAGCTGTTGAACCCGTCGTGCGAAAGTCTCATGTGCGTGCCGGGGGAGAATTCCCCTCCGCTCCCGCCGCCGCCGCCGCCGCCACCGCCTACAGAGCAAGAAAGCCGTCCGCTTGCCCTGGAACCGTTCCTTGAACCGTTCCTCGAGACCTGCTGACGCGGTTGGTCGGACCTCGAAAATCCTCTCGCCGCCGCCGACGACTTGCGCTCTCTCAGCTCGGGCGAAAGGGGCTCTTCCGACGGCCAGAACTCCGGCGTCTGCTGGTGCGGTTCCGTCGCCGCTGCCGCCGCTGCCCCCGCCGCAACTGCCGCGGGAGCAGATGGTACTTGGTGGAGGATGCTGCGGCCGTTGTGCACGGGGGAGTGCTCGAGCAGGCTATCGAAATCCGTCCTCGCCCTGCCTCCTTGTTGCATGCCCTCCTCGGACCTGAAAACGGGAGAAGCGCAAGTTTGGGGAGGGTCTCGGGTTGGACGGACGAACAGCAACGTTTGTCTCCCTCCCCCTTAACAGCCGTGTTCCGGGTCGTTTTGGTTAGGGGAGGAGGGGGGGAGGCGAGAGGCGCTGGAAAAAACTTTATGTGTGGATTCGGTGTTGCGGAGCGGCGGCCTTGGACAACCTAGAGCCGAATTGCCGACGGCACGAACGTGGGGCGCTGCGAAAACGTAGGATGTACGAGGCAAGAACTTCGTGCAGAGCGGCGGATTCTCTGCATACTACAGGCGTTGACATGCTGTTCACACCGAAACGCTTTGTGAAAGGGAGAAGTCAGTCTCTACGTGCACCGGGAAGCACACAAAATCACGGCATACACGTCTGTGCGTTCGGCTCACCATCCGGCCGTCACCAACCAGCCCATTCTTTCTTTCCCCTTGCGATCAACACATCAGGGAGCGGGGAACAATCGCAAAACCCCGGAAGGCAGCATTTCCTACGGCGCTCCGTTGGAGAGACCGGTACAGATGAGCCTGCGCCTGAACCAGCTGCTATCGCGCACACTGCCGCGGGCTAGTTTCTCTCGTAGGGGTACTTGACGGGGATAGTGAAGACTGCTGCAACAGGTTCGTAAGTTTTTGGTACTGGTTTGTTGAGGTGAGCTTTATGAAACGCCACACGGCAGCTGGTAGTCAGGTTAAGGGTTGGTCCTGCTGCCTGTTGCATTTCCGTCTTGCGCCGCCACTTGATGGCACCGCTGTGCTCTCACGAGCCCACTCCCGGAGGGATCACTTGTACACAAACACACACAAAAAAAAACTGCCCTCACCCGCTGTGCATGCGTCGTCTCCCCTCCCCCTCGCTTCCCTCTTCCCCAAGACTGCCGCCGCCGTCGGAGGATAGCCTCTCCCTCTCCCTCTCTGCCTCTTCCCTCATGCCGCCTCGCGCCCCGCGGCGGGCCATCGCCCTACCCCGCTCCACTGCACGCTCCTGAAAACAAAAAAAGCCACGTTGAGAGAGGAGAGGGCGTCATCAACAGTTGAGAGAGGCCACATCGTATTCAAAGCGCGAGGTCGACACTTGGGAGATACGAAACCTCGCAAGACTGGAGGAAAATCAAACCCACGTCGTGCAACGTGGAAGCTGTTCTTCACATCCGCCCCCGGTGTCGTTAGCCTGAAGCTTCTCACTTCAGCAGTCTCAAACCACGCATGCAACACACAGGTTGAGCGGTGTGAGATATGGACATGTTTTCACCACCACAACTAAACCCATTTTCGGTTCCACACCCCGCCGCTACTCGTTTCCTCATGAATTTATTCTACAAAACACATACCACCAAAACTTGATCTCAACCGGCTGAGGAGGAAAACAAAAACAACAATGTTGAGCTAACCATCTACACACCTGGAACTCCAAGAACATGGCTGCCTGAGCCGCCATCGCAGTGGCCTGCTGGGTCTGCGCGCGTGCCCCAGCCGCCGCCACCGCCGCCACCGCTGCCCCCGCCTGCCGCCCGTGCGCCCCGAGCGCCGCCGCGGAAGTCGCCGCTATCGCCACCGTCGCCGCCTCCGCCTGGCGCGCGGCCCGCTCCCCGGCCTCCTGTTTGAGCCGCCGGAGCCGAGCCTCGTGGGTAGCGTCGTTCTGAGCCAAGGCCGCTTCGAAGACGTCTTGTTGCTGGAGCAGGGTGTCCGCCTGTGCCTGTGCCTTGGAGTTCTGAAAAACAAGGGAAAACATAATAAAGCGCCGGAGGATATTTACGGCACAAGGCTTAAGTCGGGCATGACGAGGATGCGAGTCGGTTGGGACTGAGGCGGGACAACTGGGGCCCGCCAGAGTGTGACACGGTTACAGTAGTAGGGTCGCGGTATACCATACCCTTATAATCCACCCCGAGGTGCTGCCTAGTCGGGTCGACGTATGCGCGCACTCCTTCTAATAACACCGCGAGCCAAAGCGGTGCTCCTCGAGTGCCGACAGCCAGGAAACGGTAATTTGCCGCTCTGCGCGGCTTGATTGGGCAAAAAATACAGCAGTCTCGTGGCGGTTAAACCCTCCCAGAAGCTGCCGTTGTCGAGGGGTGCGCTTGACGAACCGCGAACAACACCGTCGTCGAAAATAATGGCCCAGGGTGTTCGCCGCTGATGCAATACTCTGTCTACTTCACAACGAAAACACTCGAAGTGAGCATGTGTCCGGGGAGTCATATCCAAAACAATTACCTGTATGCTGCTGTCGGATATGAAGCACTTTCAAACGCTCGGTCTGCAAATTCACAACACTCGTGGCATTTGCGAGCGACCTCGCACTACGTGTACACGAAACAGCAGTGTCGTGCCGTGAACAAAACTCGTCGACAAGACTCAATATTTTCTCTTCGGATGAATTGCCGCTATATTGTACCCGCAGATATGAAGTCCGTGACCACGGAGTGTTTCCGTATCAGTTGGACCAGAACCGATACTACAAGGCAGAACTGAGCACAGAGATCCGAACGTTTTTCGAATGTCAGGACAAGATAACACCAGTGACCACAACAACAACAACAAACAACAACGACAATACACCGCAGAGCCATCGAGAGTCGCCTTCCTCCGCACTTACCCTTTCCCTGCGCAGCAGCAACCCGGCGACACGCGCCTCCCGTCGGGCTTCCTCCACCCTCTGCGCGGCCAGGAGGGCGTCCGCCTGAAGCTCGGCGTCCTGTAGGTCGTCGTGCAGTCGGAGCTCGTTCAACAGCTGCGCCTGGAGCTCTGCGGGCGCGAGCCTCCTCCTCCTCCTCCTCCCGTCCTCCTCCCCTCCATCGGTACCCGGCTCATCTGCGGCGGCCTGAGACGGGAGAGATTCCGCCGCCTCTCGCATGTCTCCGCCGCCACCAACAAAACCGCCGTCGGACGCGACACGAGATGACTCCAGGAGCTCCTGTCGGCGCGAGGGGGCTAGCGCCGGCCCCCTCTGCAGAAGGGAGTCCCACAGGTTCTTCTTCAGCTCCTGGCGCGAGTCGGTCCTCGGGGACTCGGAAGGGGACCGATCGGCGGCCGTCGTCCGCCCTGCAGCCGCGGCGGCATCTTCCCCGACATCCACCCCGGCGGCCGCCGGACCCGTCCTCGTAGCCGCCTCCTGCGAAAGGCTGTCAATGCGGGAAGATTCTTCGGCAGCCACAACCCTTGCCGCGGACCTAACGGCGTCCGCCACGGCGGCGTCTTCCGATGCGGTCAGCAGGGCGTCCTGCTGGTGCTGGTGCAGCTCTCGCGCTCTTGCAGCCGCTGCTGCAGCGGCGGCGGCTGCCGCAGACGCCGCTTCTTCCTCCTCCTGGCGCCGTCGTGTCGCCGCCTCCCGCTGCGCCCGGACGATGTCTCCCGCCACGAGCGATACCAGCGAGAATCCTCCGGCGGCTCGTTTCCTCCCGCCCTCCTCTCCGCCGCCGTTGCCGCTGCCGCTGCTGGTGCTGCTGCCGTCTTCGCCTCTCGCATTGTCCGACGACCTCCACGACGACTGCCGAGCACGGCCGCCTCCGCGACTACCACCGCCGGCAGCACGGGGCATCCAGGCGGGGAGGCCGTCGCCGTCACCACCCTCCGCCTCCGACAAGACGTCACCCGGACGCCTCGACGCGAAACCCGACCGCCGGTACTCCTCCGCCGCTGCCGCTGCAACCGCCGCCGTCGCGTCAACCCGACCATCGTCTGGACGAGCACCGCGTGCGGCCGACGACGACGCCCGTTCTGCCTCCCGTTCCCCTGCGCCGGAAGGCTCGCGGAGCTTCCTGAGGACCTCGGTGATCCAGCTGCCGGCGACCGGCGTCCAAGGCCTTCCTCCGCCATCGCCGTGCCTGCTGCTGCTGTCGCCGCTAACGCTGTCGCGAGGCCTCCTCAACCCCAGCCCGTCCTCTTCGAACTCGACCGGGGAGCCCCACGCCGCTTCCACCGCAGGCATCTCCGCCGGGAGGTCCTCTTGGGCTGACGGCCCGGCAGCATCGGGCGGAAGAGGAGATATCCTAAACGCCGTTGGCGAAGCCCCGTCCAGAGGAGTCGGCGAGGCCCGAGAATTCCTCGGCTGGACAGAAACGGGCCAAGCATTACCGCTGCCGGCGGTCCTCCGCTCGGCAACTGTATCCCCCCGCGCCGCCGAACCCGACTCCGCCGCCGTGCCGGCTGCGGGCGAAGCGGCGGGGGGCTCCGCGGCTGAGAAATAGGGAGGTCTTTCGGGGCCGGGGTCGAGTTGACTGTGGCGGCGGGGAGGAGAAGTGGTCGGCCCTAGGAGCGGCGGGGCCTGCCTCGGCGGTAGCACCACCGGCGTCGGCACCGTGATCGCCGGTCTTTGGTCGGGAATCCTCGCCCGGCCCGTGTCCAACCGCAGCTGCTGCTGCGGAACGCACGCCTGCTGTGATTGTCGGCGATGTTGTTCCGCCGCCTCCGCTTGTGCTCCCTCTGAAAAAACCGAGAGCTGCCTACGAGCGGTCGACATCTTCGGGCGGTCACCGTCCAGGCCGCCACCAGCCGCAGCAGCTACAGCGGTAGCCGGGACGGGAACGACCTGGGGCGGCTCTGACGGTCGAATCGGCGGCGGGGTCGGTCTTGGCTCATCCAGAACTGGGAACAAGACGCGACCATGCGAGAGTCGAGTATTGGATATAGCCCACGGTATTGTGTTGACGACAAAAATGGCAACATGGAACCCCCCATCAAACATCGTTTGTACGTGTAATCGAAAGCGTGCGGTCGGAGCACTGTTTCGTTTTTTTTTCGGGCAGACAACTACGAAACCCAGCGAACAATTCCACGACCGGCGGGGAGTTTCCTAAGAAAAGCCTTTCGACAAGGAGATCTACCGTACCGCTCTCTGACTTTCACACCCAGGTTACACTCAGCGCTGGGACGGTGACATGGCACCGGGGGCTTGCCGAAAAAAAACAAACAAACAACGATGCGAACACTTGCGTGCCGCTCTCCACCCGGAAGAAATGCCAAAAACAAGCACCTCCAAACGCATGCTGCTATATGTTCACATATAGCTGCGGACCGACAACGTCGGAGCAGGGTTTGAAACCGACGATTCCAAAGCAAAGCGAGGATGACGTAGAGCGGTGAAGGAAGATAGCGCACACCGGACTGCCATGACAGCGGCCTACATGTAGCAGAGAAACAGGAACTCGGACAAAAAACGTCGACATCCACAACATGAATGGAATCAATGTCCCAGAAGACAAACGCTTTACCAAATCAATGCAGTCATGACGAAAACCTACCCGTTGCGAATACGTTGGTTCCTTGATCGTTGGTTAGTCTCTCGCCTCTATCTCTTCTGCTGGCCTTCCAAAACAATTGGGCGGCGGAGAAGACAGTACTAACACGTGGGTCGGCGCTACCGCTTTTCGACCAGTGTACACAACAAGAGACCGAGCCAGCCATGAAGCAGGCGCCGATATTGATTGGCCTTGGGCAACAACGGTGTTACAGTAGTCTAGGGTAATCACCTCGGGAAAGGCGGGCACAACGTCCCTGCAAGTCGTGCACAGTCAACGCCACCCTCTCCAGCGACGCCAGCATGAACGGGAGCCTCTCGTCGAGCGAGTCTTCTTCTTCGTCATCTTCATCAACCACCCTTGCCCCTCCCCCGGAGCCGCCTTCCCTCTCCTCCTGCCTGAGCTCGGGCTCCGCCTCCGAGCCCGTGTCCAGCAGCACTGGCCTGGAGTACGGCTCTCCGAGTAATAGTTCTTCCGCCTCATCCTGCAGACTTCGATCGCTTCGACGAACCTCCTTCCTCGGTACCTCCACTTCTGCAACCGTCGCCCCATACCCCCCTCCATCCTCACGCTCCGGCCTATCCGGCCTAAACCCTCCATCGACATCGTCGCCACCACCACCACCGCCGACATTCTCCCAACCATCGGCTGGCCGCCACTGCCGCCGCGCCGTTGCAGCAGGTCCGTTAGCATCACGCCGCAGAGCCACCTGGGCCTCGCCGTACGCGGGGGGGTGGCTGCCGAAAGGCCGCGAGCGGTTGCCGCCGCCCCCGTCGCTGCCGCTGCTTTTGCTGACCACCCGGCCAGAGCGCGCACCCTTGTTGATGCCCCCGCCGCCGCCGCGCCCGCCGCCCGGGCGGTTGTTGGCGGCAACAACGTCGGTACCCTTGCGCCTGCTTCTGCTGCGCGGATCGGTGACCCCCAGAGCAGCAGCGCCGATAGCCCTAGGAGGCGGGCTCTTGCCTCGCCTTCGGGCATCATCCTCGCCAGCTTTTCTCCTGGGCTTGCTGGTAGAGCGCGGCCGTGGTGCTGCTCTGGAAGACGGGGGAGGAGGAGGCTCCCGCCTTCTCACCCCTCGCCTCTCGCCTCCGCCGCCGGCGTCCCCACCCCCTCCTCGGTTCTCTTTGCCCCTCGGACCTCTGCGGAGCCCCTGCGTCGCCGCTCTTCTCGGCTGATACTCCATCCTTGCCGGCGACCCCGGCCTCGACTTGACGTCGACGACGCTCACCCACCCTGGCCGAGGAGGCGGTGCCTTGGAAGCGGCAGCAGCGGCGGCCGCGGAGCTAACGCCGCCGGCGCCGTGCGGCGGCGAAGCACGGCGTCTCGCGGGCCCGCCCGCCGTCCGCCGCCGCGGGAACGAC